>ML682014.1:4166125-4546075 GCA_007922195.1 Podocnemis expansa
CCCCTCCGGGCCAGGGCCCGCTGCCCCCACCCCATACGCAGCACACCCCTACGGTCAAGGACCCTTTCAATAGGACTTGTCTGAAATCTTAGGGGGGGGGTGACAAAACCAGCATGGGAATGGCTGGAGTGGAGGAAAAGTCCCGCCCCAGATGCTTTTGCAGCTTCAGGATAGCTGCCCTGGTGGGACAGGAGTGTCAGGAGGGCAACAGTAACCAAGGGACACGGGTGGGGGTCTAAAGGGCCTCTCCACAAGCCTGCCAGCTGCACAACCTCGAGCAGGGGTCTCAAACTCAGATCACCACACGGGCTGCATAAGGACTAATATGTTAGCCCAAGGGCCTCACGACTGAAATCTTCCTGGAGAATGTCATTATCTCTTTCTATGGCAAATAGCAGTCTTTTTTCCAGACAAGATTTGTGCAGGGTTAGATGTTCTGTCTTCCAGCAGTTCAGCTGGCAGGTTTTCACAGTCATACACAGAAAAATTGTGCACTAGTAAAACATCCTGGCTGAATTACATATTTCAGATGATGCTGTATGCATAACACACCATCACCTCTGCCCCGTTCATACCGAAGACAAACTAAATTGAATTTCTCTAATATTAAAACTAGGTAAGTTATGCAATAGGAACACAATAAATCGAGCAGGCCAAGGCAGCCACACTCAGAGAAATAATTTACATACTTTATAGGAGACAGCAAGATACCTGCACAAAAATATCACCATTCTCTCTCGCATGTATAGTACTTTGGAATACCTGTAATTCTTTAGCTAACACTTTTTTCCCCCCAGCGCTCTGCTTAGTCACAATACACCTGCAGTGACAAACAGTTGGCAAATTTTACTACTGTTTAAGACTAGGTACTGGATCTAAACATCTCAAGGTAATGGAAATTATGCAAACAGTTCTTTTCCAATAAATTGTAGTGCACATTTTACCCTCTAAGAAAGTGTTAAATCTTAAATTATGCTACAGAATAACAAGTAAAACAATAACAATTTTACATTTCTTTACATTTTCTTACTAGAAAAATAACCTCATATTTTTGTTCCAGATATTTTCCTAGGGCATGTTATCGCATGCAAATCCAATTTCATATATACCCGTACACATGCACATGCACATGCACACACATTCTGGAAATACATTCCTTCACTTTATTTCAGACAAACTAGATATATGTATTTGTTATTGCTGGATGTTGGGACCACTTTTACTTATGATGCTAAAGATACAGGATGTAAAATCATATCTCTCGTAGACACAAAGTAAAGCAGACTCTGAGATAATACACTTACAGCTTCTTAAGTGAATTTTCCCACTTCCTCTAAACATGTAATATGTTGATTGATTTTAGAACCACAAAGCAGGATAAAAAGGATTTTTCTTTGAGAAAGGAAGTTAGCAACACTTGGCGAATGTTAAAACACATTTTGAATTAAACAAACAAGTATCCATCAATATTTGGAGGATCAGCTTGAAGGTTTCGGAACATTTCTGAGAAAGAGAAACTAACTTTTCTATCATATCCGCTACTCACATTTTTTTTAGTTGTATTCATAGGCTATCAAGAGCAATTTAAAAGAGCGCTGGGATGAGATTAAAGATGTGAAAAGAGGAAGTCCTGTTCCTTCCTGGCCCATTCAGAAAAATCACGTACTGACCCTTAGTCATGCTCAAAGTATGATTTCAAATTAAATAAATGTCAACCAAACCAAACCAAAACAAAACAAACTCAAAACGATAGGATTTTGTTTTTCTGGCATCTGAGAGATACCTGTTGTAGATGTAAAATCTCATCATTTTGTCACAGTAGCCTGTTTCATAGGGCCTATTTCCCATTTTAACAGGCACCCTAGTAACATGCCAGATTCTTTTCAGTTTGTTCACATCTACTGTATCTGCCTACTATTGTTTTGTGTGATGATGAAATAATGACAATTAGAACTGTTTGGTCCCCAATGATTATGTATGGAATAATAAATATTCTTAGTGCTTACATAAGACTTTTCATCCTTAGATCACAAAGTGCTTTTCAAAAGAGGATAAGTAATTGTAACCCCGGGAACCCCTTGCTGCCAAGTGGCAGAGGGCCCAACGTACTGTAATTCATAGGCTATGTTCACACGTAAACTGTTATTTCGAAATAAGTTATTTCAAAATGAGTTATTTCAAAATCAAGTCTTTATTTCAAAATAAGTTAATTCAAATTAAGAAAATGTTAATTCGAATTAAGGGAAAACCTTCTATTGAAACGGCTGTTATTTTGAAATAAGGCCATTCGGACATGTTGTTTCGAAACAGTTGTTTTGAAACAATGGTGTTGTTTTGAAACAACGTGTCCGAACGCTGTTGTTTCGAAACAGCCATTTCGAAACAACGGCTATTACGATTTCAAGCAAGGTTTTACTGTTCTGACATAACAGCCGTTATTTCGAAACAAAGGGTCCCGTTGTTTCGAAATAATGGAATGTCGAGGGGACATAAGAAATTTTATTTTGAAACAACGGCTGTTGTTTCGAAATAGAACTCTCGTCTGAACATAGCCATATTGCCACAACCACTGTCCCCTTTGTTGTCATAATATGCGTTAAAACAGTTTCCTGTAAGGTATCATATGTAAACTGTTGTGGCAAGGTGATCCTGAAAATTCCTGAGTGATGTATGGATTGCATACAAGGAATTATATAGGCTTGCTGAAAATATGTTCTTCAACCATGGTTGAGAGGCAGTACATACACTGAATCTGTCCTAGATGAAGGAATATAGAGTCCTGTTTCTGCTTGGCCTGTTCACAGGCAGAGGAGAAGTGAGTGTATTTGCATACAATGTAAACAAAACCATCAAGCTAATAAGTAAGGAGAACACAGCAACTATCTGCACCTCTGGAAGCCATGCTATGTCTTGAGCAGAGAAAATGAACTCTGGGTAAAAGCAAGGGAGCAAAAAGACATTTGAGGAATCCATCACTTAGAAGACTTGGGGCATACTTTCCTCTGAGTTGTGAAAGTTGGATCCCCTGGCCAGGAAGGTAGAGGGTTAGAGATGCTTGTAAACTCATGTAAGTAAGAAGACTGCTTAGGCAAAAATTGTAAAATGCTAAAATTAGGTTGAGTCACTAGAAAGCTTGTTTTACTTTCTTTGTAATCATAACTGTCTCTTTTTCTCTTGCTTTGTATCATTTAAATTTCCACTCTTTGTTAATAAACTTCTTAATTTTACTATGAATCTTCTCAGTGCTGTGATAGTGAATTATAGTCTGAGTTCTCAGCTAATGTAACCGCCTGGTGTGTGTGCTGTCTCTTTGGGGGCAGTGAATTTAATAATTTCTGTGAGTGTTCAGTGAGAAGGACTGGATGTTGCAGAGGCTTCTCTGGGGACCTGGGGTTCTGAGATCACTGCCTGCAAGACAAGGTTTGACTGGTTGAGTCTTAAAGACTGTGCTGGTAGAGCAAATGGGCAGTGTGGCACGGAGTTGACATGCTAATCAGTCTCACTGAGCTGGCAGGGTAACACAGTGTGTCATAGCTCTGGATATCTTCAGCAGCATGTTACTATAATATTATCCGAGTTTTACCTATGGGGAAACTAAGGCACAGAGAAGTGAAATAATTTGTCAAAGATCAACCAGCAAGTCAGTGACACAGCAAAGAACAGACCTAGGACTGGTGACTGACTCCTTGCCCTATCCACTGGACCATGCTGTCTTTTTGTAAGAAGACAGGTATGTGCACTTGGTTTTATTCCAGTTAACCTACCATCAGAAACATGGCTTATCACCAAAGAATTAACCATACTCTTGTTTAAAAAAAAAAATTATCCGATGAGCTGGATGACGCACACTGAACAAAATGTTAAGATCCAGGCCAGCATCTTGTTATGAACCCACATGATGATATGCACATTCCCACATCCCTAGGCTTCCTTGCCAGCTGTGTTCTTGTGAGATAGCATGAGATCAAAACTAATCTGAATCTTTAGTTACTACATCCTGTTGGCTCACAAGAACAGGGCCAGCAAGGATGTGGAGGTAGGACATAGTGTGCTGGCTCACGCCATCTGCACATCCATATCTACAATGAACACAGCATATTCTGTTTTTTCTTCTGATGTCCCAAGTCAGTCACCCAGGATGTCAAGACTGGGTTGGCTGTTTAGGAGAACTGATATGAGAGAGAGAGAGAGAGAGAGAGAGGGCAGAAATGCAAATAAACAAACAAATAGATGAATACATTTTGAAATCAAGTTTTATGCAGAGGGTCATATTGTGGCCTCCTGAGTCTTGACAGCATCACTTTAAACAAGACACAACTAGACAATTTGTCTTTTAAAGTATTGGTCTTTTAGATAGGAAAACACAGCTTCCACCATCAAAATCTCCTATGTTACAATTATTAATGAACAAAGTCTCACATAGCACCTTGAGGGGGAAACCATGATTATTCCCATTGCACTGCTGGGAAAATGAAACAATGATGTCGGTTAACATGCCCAAGGTCAGAGGCAGTCTGCTGTAAAACCAAGACATGAAACACTTCAACAAATATTTCTTTTCAAGCCTGGACCTTCTTCTTCAGACTTTATATAGTGCATCAGGAATCACATTCTCTTTAGAGAAGAGCTGATAAGATAGGACTCGCGCCTGAGCAAACCAGAAGCCTCACCGTCTGCTAACGTTCAGAAACTCTTCAGCGGAAGTTGTGGCTGCCCAATCAGCACCATGCCTATGACTGCCCTGTTTCCAGGGGCAAAAATAGACTCAGCTGAGCCCTACTAGCATTCTCTGAAAATGCTCCAAGCCTACTCAGCATACACCAAGTTTGCTAATGAAACTAATGTTAGCCCACAAAGAGGAAAGAACTGGACACAGGAGTTGAAATGCTCATCACCCTTTTGGATTCCTTCACAACTCCATCTTGCAGAGCTGGCCTCAGGTCAGCCCTACTAGCCTTCTAATTTTCAAGAGGGGTTGACTTTTCAAGGTCAGCAAATCCATAAGGTCTCTTACACAGTCTGCTATGCAAAGCACAGTATTTTACAAGCACAAAGAAACATGGACCCATAACCTTATGTTGTATACCAAAGTCAGACACCTTGTCACAAGGGTATGCACAAATTCAACTCAGTGAGCCCCTTCTCCCCAAATCATTATCAGTCTTCCGGAAGCACCCTACATGAGTATCAAAGTCAGCCGGATAATTCAAAGACAAACTATCGCTTTCCATAGAAGCTAGGGGTTGACCACAATGTGTTGGTAGGACGCTTTTCATGGCTTCAGATCTTCATGAGCAAGACTGGGGACTAGACACTACAAACTCTACTAAGGTGAGCAGTCCCTTTCCATTGACATTAGCAAGTTATTCATGTAAGAAACAGTTTTCAGGCTTGGGACCTTATTTCACTTTCCTCTTATTTATAGCTAAGAAAGCCTGAGCAGCTGTGATGGTGATGAGAAGGTCTAGTACCCAAATGATGGCCTATGTAGGGCAGTGGCAGGCCCGTGGGCTTGCACTGGATAAGAAGATGTTCAATGCTCTGGGAACCCAGGATGAATACACTCAGTGATGATCCCTATCCCAAATGTATAACAGTTCCTTTCTTCACAGGTCCACAGCCTCTGGCCAGTGTCCAGGGAGTGTAAAATGCTCGGAGTCATGTGCATGAATGTCAGTATTAGAGCTTCCTTCCTTTGCACTGCTAGGACATATCAATCACATTATGGCTGTATCCTGAATAGATGCATTGCGAGAATATGGAGCCAAAGGGTTCAGTAGATGCATCAATTTCAAGGCCAGAAGGGGCCATTAGATGGTCTAATCTGATTTGCATAACACAAGCAAAAGAATTTCATTCCCATATTGAGCCTAATAACATATTCTGACTAAAACACATCTTCCCCCAATTCCTCTGCACTATGCTAAAGCATCTGTAATTTGGCTTTTATAGTTTGTGGTTACTGATGCCAGTGAAATGGACTGACAAGTGGGTGGACTGGAACCTTTATGGCAGTGGTTTCAGGCTATTTGGCAAATGTAGAATTTAAAGCTTTGTGTCATCTAATGATGTGTACCTGCTGACAACACAAATTGTTCTTTACTAGATCAGCATGTAGATTAGACTGTTGCTAAAGTCCATCTCTTTATGGGATAAAATGACTAGAGACAGTGGTTTTACAGGGTCATGTTACTTTATAGGGAAAAATCTCTCTGGAAACCCTACACCTAAAGCATACCAGAGAATAACCATAGGGACACTGATGCATCAGAACAAAATCAGTGGCTGCCATGAAAGCAGATTGTGGACTACGACAACATTACATTAGGATGATAACCTGGTGTCTCTCAGGGGGGATCATCTTCAGAGGTGGCTAAAGCCAGAATGCCAGTGCCATGCCTCTCATTAAAACAAGACACATTAATAATATATCTATATTTGGATTTCCAATAGACTTTAAATTTGATTACTTGAATTCAGTTAAACTACCAGCAATGTAACAGGACTTCTGCATTTTGGTATAAAATATTATTTAATACAGACTGTTCTTCTAGCAAGAGAGAACTATTACTGTGTTCCATATTGGACAGAAAGACACAATAGCTTTTTAGAGTCTTGTATCCTGCTAAAGTTTAAAGATGTCTTGGTGGCATTATTCCGTTCTCACTATGTCTGAAAAAAAGCCTTCATCATCTGAAGGCTAATTTTCAGTGGACCTTTACAAGGAAATCTGGGGGATACGGTGTTCCTATTTTTCCTGCCTGCCTGCTTGGAACAAACAGCACTCCTTCATTTTCCTGCCACATTTTAGAAAGTTAAAGTAAACACGGTGATCACACTGTTTACTTTAATTTTCTGCAGTGTGCCAACAAAGCAGCAAATTGGCAGTCAGCATGTGAGAGGCAGCCAGTGTGGAAATGATAGAGCTAGTTGAGAAAGCTTGAATTGTGCCAGCCCATTTTCCTCTCTGTTTTAAAAATAAAAGATTGACTTCCATTAAGCTTCACTTCCACACCCTGCTTTTCTCCAAGGGTCTGGAAGTTTTTTGGATTGGAAGAAGTCAGGATTATAAGCAACATGTAATTTTTCATGGCCAATTCTGTTCTCTTTAGCTTGTCTTTTTGTTTGTTTGTTTTTTATACAAAAACAAAGGTCACCCTTTTTATATGAAAAAAGGATTTATAAAAGTGGAAGAGATAGTCTATTTATTTGTAAAAGGCCACAGAAATCTTGCATGAAAGGACGTTAATTCTCTGATAAATCAGACCTATTTGGTTGTATTTTTACCTTAATGCTAGCTGTACAAATTCAATTACTGATGTTAGGAAATACGCAGCTAAAGCCACATGAATTATATTCAAAATATATTACTACCACACACGCCCCCAAACTGAGCAATAGAAGGAAAACTTACGTTCTTCAAGGCCATTCTCTCTGTGTCATACAGAGAGATAGAGACAGATCTTTTACAAGAAAAATGTGAGGTTATTGTGCAGTGGTGGAATGTAAAGTTTGAAAAGTGACTCATTTGTAGCTTTCTGGAGGATTATATCTACATAAGATGAGACGTCACACAATGATGAAATCTAACACGCAGAAGATGCAAACAGTCATTGACACAGCTACCATCACTCCTGCACATACTTCCATTGAAGACAATGGCTATGTCAACACTTAAAACCTTGGTTTGGACCTGCTTAGTTTGAACTACATAGTTCAAAGTTAGTTTGAACTAACTGCGTTTTTTAGTTTGAACCTACTTCTTAGATCAAACTAGCCGCAATATTTTTAGTTTAAACTAACAGTTTAGTTCAAACTAAAAAAGTGCGACTAATTTAAACTTAGAAGTTAGTTCAAACTAAATAACGTGGTTAGTTCAAACTAACTGCTAATTTGAACTAGCGTGTCTACACTGGGCTAGTTCAAACTAAATATGCAAATAAGTTTGAACTAAGCAGTTAGTTCAGACTAAGCAGCTGAACTAACTAGTTTGAGCTAAGAATTTTTTTAGTTTGAACTAGGAAAAGCCCAGTGTAGACAGGGTTCAAATTAGTTCGAATTCAGGCTCCTTAATTTGAACTAATTTGCTAGCATAGATGTAGCCAATGGGATTATGCATAGGAGTAACTGTTCACAGGTTTGGATGAAACTGTGCTTTCTGAAGGTCCAAAACATGACCTAATTGAAAACACTTGAAACCTGATGGGAAAAAGTCCATACAGTTCTAAATGGATAATTATTTTAAAATCCATGGCTTTGACACCAGGAAATTAAATTCACATATATGTGTTTCTAATCTGGAAGCAGTGAATTCAAATGATTTTGTGTCTCTGCAGTCACTTTGCCAGCTGGCAAAGAGAGGACAAGTTAACTAACAAACGCCATTCCTTAAGGCGTGCTGACATCAGTAATTTGTGATTGATCAATGACAGTGCTAGGAAATAAGTGTAACAGGACTATATTGCCTGGTGTGCCACAATAAATTCAGAGGGGAATGTCTAAGTGTATCACATTGAAAAGACAGAGTTGGCAGGCAAATAATATTTACAAGTACTTAATAGGTGTTACAAGCAACTGAGAGCAAAGAGACAAATTAAGACCACTTAGAAATAATTGAGAGGGTCACTTTAAATAAAGGGGGACAGTTTTACACAAACTTCCTTGGAATTACACTGACCATGGGTGTGTTTTGATGTTAAAAGCATTTGACAGAGGGAAAATTGTGAAGACAAAAATGGAGCTTGAACTTATTTTTTCCAAAAGAAACAGCTATCATGGGTTGTTTGGATATCAATACAGAGGACAAGATAGGCCTATGCTGTGCAACATTATTCATGTTAATGACAGTAATTACAACTGTTACAACCTTTCTAAATAACAAGAAAGGCTAAAATTCTTACATAATGGCATTATATGCACTATTTAGGGGAAAAACAAAACTTATGTTAACACATGATTGATGGTCTGTTTTGAAGGTGACTGAATTATCATCAGAAAAGCCTAAAATTATTAATTGAAGTGAAATGTGTAGCTTTGTCTATAAAAGTAGAAAACCTGTGCTACATGCCCTATGTACAGAACAAGATCTAATACATCATTAAACAACCGTAGCATTACAATCTCTCTCTCTCTCTCTTTTTCAAAGCTTTAACTTAATTATGACAGGGTGTAGCCTGGCTATATTTTTAATCCTCTTGTAGTCTATCCTATTAAAATAGAGTGGACTATTATGCTTTTAGAAGAACAAATACAATATTAGCAATGATCTCCATAACACGGCTTTTCTTTCAGGAAGAATATCCTATGTATGAGCTATTCCATGAAGGTGGAGGGTAAATATCTTTGGTGGTTTTAGAAATAGTTTCTTATAGACATGCTTGGTCTTGTCACCCAATGGAGGCCTCTCAGGGTATGTTTTCATTGCAAAAACCCATGGCTGGCCCATGCTAGACGATTCAGGTTCGCAGGGCTTCAACTATAGGGCTGTTTAGTTGCTCTGCACTCTTCCGGGCTCAGACTGGACCCCAGGCTATAGGAACATGAAGGGTGGGAGGGTTTTAGCATTTGGGCTCCCGCAATGTAACAGCCCTGCAGCAGAAGCTCTGCTAACCTGTGTTGACTGGCATTGGCAGTCGTGGGTTTTTCTTCGCTATACAGACATACCTTAATAGTCTTGGTTTCACTGTAAAGCACCAGAAATCTGCCTAGACGTTGCCCCACTTGAATGCTCATGAGAATTTGGTTTGAAGGATTCAGCTTTCTGGCACTTAGCATAATCCTATACAGTTGATCAATCCCGAGGCTTTGAGAATGATTGATACTTTCTGTCATAAACTGCAACTGGTGTGAATGGTAACAAATAAGAGCCTCTATGTTCCTGGAAAAAGGATTCTTTTTAAAAACAAAATATAAACATTTGAAATACCTCAGACCTTGCAGAGGAAGGGAAAAGGACATAGTGGTCTTTGCTGTAAATTAAATTTCTGACTCATAGTTGCTCCTCGCCTCCCCAGAAAATCAATGTATATAAAATGAAGACTTGATAATGTGGCATGTGGAAATAAGATCTGCAAGTAATATTCACTGAAATTCTTTGATTTTTTTCATTGAATAATTATTCACAAATCTAGGTCCTGATTCTGCAAACACTCATGGAACACTGTGATCAATTAGACTAACTCATCTAATGGACAGATCACTGGACTGGGATTCAGGTTTGCTGCCAGTACAATTTTTCATTAGTGAATCAGTTATATTTACTTCTAAGCATTCCCCTTGATCAGCATTTCCCCAACTGTATTCTGTGGAACAAAGGTGCTTCTTGAAATGTGAATAGGTGTTCTGCGAAAAAAATTTCAGCGCTAGTGATATTTTTCCTTCTAACTCATTTAAATCAGCTTTTTGAGCAATACATGCAGGAATTTTTCAGTATGACCCACACTCCCCCAGCCAGGGCCAGTGCTACGCAATAAGCAGCCCCTGCGTTGTAGGGGGTCTCCGGCATTTTGAGGGGCGTCAAAAGGGGACAGCGCCATAGTGCTCCCCTGATGGCGTCACTCATCTGCGCTGGCGTCGCTCTCCTGGGGGGGGAGCGCCACGATCCCCAATGCCGGCCCTGCCCCCAGCATGTATGTGTTCTGTCTCTAGATCTCAAACCCAAACGTGTTCCATGGCCAAATTAGTTTGGGAAACACTGCCCTAGACACATGCAGGATAGGCAGCTTTTCTGGCAAGCATCTGCAAACTCCAGGCTTCTGTAAAAAGCAAAGTTTCTATGCTTACAAAGAAACTATCTAGACCTTGAATCGATGGCTCCCAAATGCAGTGATGTTTTACTTTGCTCACAGTTAATGCCTTGGGCTATGTCTACACTGGCAAGTTAGTTCGGACTAAGGAGGCTCAGTCCAGACTAACTTAACCCATGGCCACAGCAGGCTTTCCCTAGTTCGAACTAAGAAATATCTTAGGAACTAAGGAACGCTTAGTTTGAACTTGTTAGTCGTGGTGGTTAGTCTGGACCTAAGCGCTTAGTTTGGAACTAGGAGCGATGTGGCCACGGACTATGCTTAGTTTGAACTTAAGAAGTTTGAACTAAGTCAGTTAGTTCGAACTAACCGTGCATTCCAGTTTGAACTAAACATTAGTTCGAAGTAGAACGTGTGGTTAGTTTGAACTTATAAGTGCAAGGTTAGTTCAAACTAACCTCAGACTTCTTAGTTCGGACTAACAAGTTCGAACTAACTTTGGCTAGTGGAGATACAGCCTTTGTTTCTGCTCGGAGTTTTGTCAACATGCACTAGGGGAAGCAGCGACTGGAGTCTGGTTAATTTTCATGCCTGCTGTTAAGATATTGTGGGCAGTGGTGAAAACGGACAACAATCAGATCAATTTCATTGTGCTGTAACTAGGCATAGCAATGACTAGCAGCAGAAGCAGGTTCTGCAGTTATCCACAGCAAGGGGTAAATCAAAAACGCAGTCTGGGGGAAGAGGAAGAGACTGGAAACCCCACTTGCGGCAGCCTGAAAGAAGAGGGAGTGATAAAAGCAGCAGGATCGCCCACACTGTCCGCATACCTTGCAGGGACCAAAAGGCTGAGAGAAGAGACTGGTTATAAATTTAGCAGTCCTCAGGCTAATAGGTACCGGGTACATTTTTCAAGCTCTATAGCAATGTACATAGGTAAAATGTGTTTACCGTGGCAGAAATTGATGCCATTTCCTGTGAATCCTGGTAAACAGTAGCAGCCTTGTACTCCACCCTTCACTTCACACTCTGCATCTTTATGGCACGTCATGTTGCAGTTTGGAGAAGTGCAGCCATAGTCCAGCAGAGTGGACACAAACACTGAAACACACGTAAACCACATTTGTTTGTTTGAAAAATACAGACTACATTCTAAAGTCACATATAGGCTGGATATACCCAGCCAACTGGGTGCATTCCAGCAATTAGACAGGTTGAACATGATATGTTGGAGAAGTCTCAACACAACTTTTGCGAAGGGAAATCATGCCTCGCCAATCGAGTAATATTCTTAGAGAGAATTCTATACCCAATATGACTACCAGTGGATATAGTGTACCTGGACTTTCCAAAGGCTTTGCACAAGGTCCCACACCAAAGGCTCTTTAGCTAGGTGGGCACTCCTGGAATAAGAGGGAAGATCCTCTCATAGATCCGCAAAAAGATTAAAAGATAGGAAAGAAAAGGTAGGAATAACTGATTACATTTCATAGAAGAGAGAAGTAAATTGCAGGGTCCCCAAAGAATCTACACTGGGGCCAGTGCTGTTCAACAAATTCATTTATGATCCGGGAAGAGGGCTAAACAGTGAGGTGGCCAAGTTAGCAAAGGATACAAAACAACCCACGATATTTAAATTCAAAGTTACCTGTGAAGAGTTACATAGGGATCTCACAAAACTGGATCAGTGGGCAACAAAATGGCAGATGCCATTTAATACTGATAAATGCAAAGTAATGCACACTGGAAAATATAATCCCAATTGTAAACACAAAACAATGGTGTCTAAATTAGCTTGAGAAAGTGGTCTTGGAGTTACTGTGGATAGCTCTCTGAAAACATATGTTCAATGTACAGTAGTAGTCGGAAAAGCTAACAAGGATAGGGACCATTAGGAAAGGATAGACAATAAGACTCAAAATAGCATAATGATACTACATAAATCCATTGTACACTCACAACTGGAATATTATGTGGAGTTTGGATTGCCCCAGCTCCAAAAAGATATATTAGAAATAGAAACGGTACAGAAAAAGGGGAAAAAAAGATTAGGGTATGGAACAGTTCCCATAAGCAAAGCGTTAAAAAGACTGGGACTGTTCAGCCTCAAAAAGAGATGATTTAGGGGGACTAAAATAAAGGTTTATAAAATCAGGAGTAGCATGAAGAAAGTGAATAAGGAAGTATTATTTACATCTTCACATAAATAATAGTCAGCAGGCTTAAAACAAACATAAGGAAGTACTCCTCACAATGCCAGTCAACCGGTGGAACTCATTGCCGGCAGATGTTATGAGGACCAAAAGTATAACTGGGCCCAAAATGGATGAAATAAGTTCCTGGTTCCTGGTTATTAGCCGAGATGATCAGGGATGCAATCCTGTGCTCTGGTATCTCTAACTCTCTGGCTACTAGAAGTTGGAATGAGACAAGGGATTTCTCACTCAATAAATTACCCTGTTCTGTGCATTCCCTCTGAAGCACCTTACATGAGCCACTGCTGGAAAACAAGACACAGGATCAGATGGAGCATTGACCTAACCCTCCCTGTCCCTTCTTATATAAATATTTAAGAGACATAGCACTGAAGTGGAACAAAGGGATGGAAACTACTGCAAAAATATACTCAATTCAGTAACCTATAAGTACGTGTTTGGAGGATTGGAGCCTTTGTTCAACAAGTATAAACCGGTGATCAATTTAGAAGGCAAATAGTGGAATGGAGACAAGTTCCAACGGGGTAGCCATATTAATCTAGTTCAGCAGTGTAAGTCAGCAAAATAAACAAGCAGTCGTGTGGCACTTTTAAAGACTAACAAATTTATTTATCTCATGAGCTTTCATGGGAGAAAATCCCACTTTGTTGGATGAATTCCCCTTCAAGATGGGGAATTTACAGATTGGAAGCATTTTAGGAAGTGGGATTTTCTCCCATGAAAACTCATGCAATAAATATATTTGTTAACCTCTAAAACTGCCACAGGAATCCTTGTTTATTTTGCTGAACAAAACAGTGGAATTGGGGAAAGCTTTTAAAGATTTTCAAAGATTTCTACTCCTTCCCACTGAGGAGGCGGATACTTGGCTTTGTATCCAAAATTATGCATGAAGTCTTATACAAGTGACCCAAAAATAACCAGGTAAAATACTCTCAGGTCAGTTTTTAAATCCACTTCTACCCATATCTAGTTAACACAAAATGTAGCCACAATCTGAGAGAAGATTGAATTTATGGGAACAGGATTCATTTCATTCCTTTTTTTTTTTAAAGTATTTCAATTTATTTATTGGAAGTCTTTTTAAATATCACGTCTGTGTTTCAAAAGTACTACCTTTTATTTTCTCCCACTAAATGATTACTCTGTTAAAAGGCTGCTTTCCCTTTACATACAGTTTTTAACACAAAGAAAAACAGAGGAACTGCTGACTGTGAGGAAGCAAACAGTTCACAAAAAGATTATCCACATTGATAATATGTTAAAATATATATGGTTAAGAAAACTAGGCAGCTAGCTCTGGAGAGGAAAACATTCCTAACTTTGTACATTACAAATTGTTAGAAAGATATAAGGACATTTACACAACATAAAGCCTCTTCTTGGTACTCCCTTCCTCTGCAATTCTGCTTCTCTTCACCAAAATACCATGCTGGAATCTTGCCAGCCTACTGTTACAATTGCAGCTTTCACTGCCCGAGAAAAGTTTGTTGAAAAGTGCTTTCCTGGACAAATTAAAATTTCAAGAAAAACTCCAAACATTAAAATTACACACTGGTTTAAAATGATACAAACCAAATCAATTCAATTCCTACCAAGTTTCATCTTCTCGTTCATTTATTTTTACTGCACAGAGGGTCTTTCAGATACCAGGAAGAAAATCCTAGGGGATTCTGATGCAACTCTTGTGCCCAGGAGAAGTGAAGTCCAAGAACATACATAACAAAGGCAAACCAACAGCCGTGGTTTTACGGAGCGGACCACAGAATGAAATAAAAGCAAGCAGTGTAGGAATTCAGAGAGTTAATACCTCTGAGATGTTGGGGTCACCCTGATGAGATGGGACAGTCAAAGGCAGCAGCGGACTTCTAGAAAACTTCTAATCCTTGTTACCCAGCACCTTTCTCTGTACCTGTCATTGATGTAGTCCTCTGCCTCGCCTCTGCAAAGCATTGCCCCAGCTTCCCTTTTCCAAGCCCACCTCCCATCTTCCACCTGCCCCTCACTTATTTGGGAAGGAAAATCACCTACCTAGGAGTGGGAGCAGTTTCATTGGAGGTGCTGCTGTGCGGTGCTTGATGTTCAGCCCCTGTGTAAGAGAAGAACCTGCCCTGCCTTAGACTGCATGAGCATGTGCGAAGTGTCCGCACACGCCCATTAGGAACACGTAGCCCCAGTGAAGCTGCTGCCCTTACCCTGCCCTGTGTCCTGAGCCTCATTTGACCCCCAAAACTTCCTTAGTGACTCAGAAGCTTGGTTGGGAGCGCAGAGTAGGAGAAAAGCAGATCTTGTGGGGAAAATAAAGAGCAGATGAGAGAGCACAGGGGAATTAGCAGGCAATGATATGGCATGGAGGGGATGTTGGAGCACGTTGGGTAAAGCAGTAGTTTCAGGGGGACAGCAGATACTTGGTGTGAGATGCCAGAGGAAAAGATAGGGAGCAGATCAGTGCAGGCAGAGTGGAGAGTGAGGTTTGGTGGAGCAGATCAGGGCTGGGAGGGTGGCAGTCTCATAGCTTGTTGAGGGAGGGATGGAGGTGCAGACTGGAATGAGGACTGGTGGACAGGTCACAGAGGATGGGAGGAACCAGCTGAGGAGTGCAAGTGGGTAAACAGCTTAGACGCTACTGCATGCCTTCCCTGGCTATTTGTCAAGTCCCTCACATCTGTCTCTGAGAGAAGACCCAGCCTGCCTGTGATTGCTTTTGTCTCTACTGTTTTTCTCATTTTTGAGGGCGGTCCTGCTTGCTGCCTGGGTTTGTAGCTTTAAGGGTAACACCCGGAGAAGAGGTACAGGAAATCCACTGAACTCTGCTTTGTGAGGAAAACAAAGAGTTGGAGACAGGGAGGAAGGAGGCAGGAAGGCAAATACATGGCTGGGAATGTCAGGAGCAGAAGGAGCCAGCATTTCTAAGGATTTCTGTGACTGAAGCAGAAAGTTATGCACTCAGACTTATTCAGTAAGGTTGATTCAGCAAAGCACTTTGGCAAATGTTTATTGCTAATGACTTTGTAATCCTCTCCTTAATCAGGAAAGCATGTGGACTCAACAGGACTTAAGCACATGCTTAAAATTAGACATGCATTTAAATCGTTTGCTGAATCAAGGCTTAATCACTCAAGGAAGAATGAATTATTCAGACTAGGAAAACAAGCAAGGAGTCTTGTGGCACTTAAAGACTAACAAATTTATTTATCGCATGAGCTTTTGTGGGAGGAAATCCCACTTCATCAGATACTTTGAAGACAATGTGAGATTTCCTCCCACAAAAGCTCATGCGATAAATAAATTTGTTAGTCTTTTAAGTGCCACAGGACTCTTTGCTTGTTTTGCTGAACTAGACTAACACAGCTACCTTTCTGAATCATATTAGGAAAACCATTATACAAGAGACATCCTTTCTTCTCTCTGGAAATTCACATGATATCATACATAAAAATGGTCACTGGTCTCTCCTCTATGGGATGTAGCCATAAACACAGGTCTTCAGGCAGGCTAGGATGCTCTCATCATCCCATCTCCTACAGTACTGCTGAAAAGCTTTTGACTCTAGGCATAAAAAGCAACATCAGAGAAGGAGCATACTTCTAATGGTAAAAAGGGGCTATCTGATGAACGGCATTAGGTGTGCAAACAGGGCACAGAGAGATAGGTGACATAAGCAGAACAGAAGGTTAGGTTGTGAGGGAACTGAAAATGAGAGGAGGAACTCAGATCAGATTGAATAGGCTATAGGGAGCCAGCGATTTAGGAATGTCTGCATGTGATCTTAATACTGGGAGAGGAGGATTATTTTTGCAACAGAGTACTGGAAAAACTGTGTGATGTGTCAGCTAGACTCTCAGTAAAATAAAATCACAATAGTCAAGAATGGAAAGGTTAATGGAAGGATTTCTGTGGTGAGAATGAAAAGGAAAGGGAAGACTTCAAAGAAATTTTGGAGATTAAACCACCTGTGTTTACTGATAGTGTCTACCAGTATCTGGGGATAAGGAGTAGATTGTCACATAAGAAGAGAAAAGCAGGTGAAAACATGAAGGCTGTATTCAGACAAGAGTTTTATTTCGAAACAACAGCTGTTGTTTCGAAATAAAATTTCTTATGTCCACACGACGTTCCGTTATTTCGAAACAATGGGACCTGTTGTTTCAAAATAACGGTTGTTATTTCGAAACAGTAAAACCTCGCTTGAAATCAAAATAGCTGTTGTTTCGAAACAGCTGTTTCGAAACAACGGCGTTCGGACACATTGTTTTAAAACAACACCATTGTTTCAAAACAACTGTGTCGAAAAAACATGTCTGAATGGCCTTATTTCAAAATAACCATTTCAAAATAACAGCCGTTTCGATAGCAGGCTTTACCCTTAGTTCGAATTAACTTATTTCGAAATAAGGACTTTATTTCAAAATAACTCATTTCGAAATAACTTATTTTGAAATAACAGTTTATGTGTGAACATAGCCAATCTTCACTGTCAAAGTTTTCAAAAATCTGTTGAGGAAAAAATTAATAAGATGTAATACAAATGTAAAATTGATATACACATGCTCACATCTAAAGATAGACAGGGGCATGGGTATGCCTAGTCACGCATCCATATGCATTTGAAAATAACATTCAAATAAATGAGATGTGAGAAGGTGGCATGGAGCGTCAGGCTGAAAAATCTCTCCCACTTCCCTACAAATAAAGAAACATAAAAATAAATTATTCATGACAACACAGTATCGAGAAAACATTCTTTAGTTTTTATAACCCACAAAAGTCTCTGTGAGGCTTGGTTCTTGCCTTACATCTGGGACAGTGCAGCTACATACTTCCCTTGATGCTGGCTAGGTTGTCCATGTTGATGTGGTATGTATCCTCTTTCCTTGCAAATGTTAATAAACTTATCTTTACATGCAGCATGTTCTTGAGAGCTGTAAATAAAGGAGCCTCTTGTAAAGCACAGACTTAATAGTTAACTCACAGTCTCACTAAAACTAGTTGTGATCAAATACCTTGATTGTCTTCTTACTGGAGATGTATATTTGGATGTACCTGCTTAGCAGGGTTTTACTGAATATTTTAAAAAAATAAGGCCTTGGTCCTCCAAAGGCTTATCCACATGCTTAACTTTATACATGGGGAATTGTCCCATTGGTGTGTGCAAGATCAGGGTTTAGATAGGCATGAGCATGTATGCAAGTATACATGAAGGCCTCTGAATTTAAAATTCTGACTTTTTATAACTGTAATCACAGCAATTAAGGTATCTTGTGTCATACTGTAGAGTTCTCAGATAAATGGGCATGTAAGGTTGGAAGACACTAGTCTTCTCTTAGAAACGACTGGATGTGTTCCAGGCTCTGCGTCATGAAGAAATGTATTTACACACAGTGGTTTTGAAAGGTATTACTGAGATACCGATTACACAGACCAGGTTATAAAGCCAATGTCTATGATGATGAATGAGGATAGTTCTCACTTCCAAGGGCTTTGTCTAAGTCTTGCACAGTGGATAAAAAGAGAGCAATTTTTTCATTCCAAAGACCACCTACAACATCAGAAAAAATTGGATTCAAGTGAATGAAAAAGATTAGAGAATCCCATACTGTCCTAAAGGGATCTTGCAACAGACCTGGGTTGCTAACAGGTGAATGAGCATAGCAGTTGTGACTTTGGAGATCATATTTACAATTTAGACAGACTCACACCTCTGATTATGCCCCTCAAACATTCAAATTGGAGGCTGGGCATTTTCCATGGAGTGCCCCATTCCTTACAGATTACATTGGAGCAGAGGTCTCAAACAGGCCTCATGTGGCCCCTTAAGCTATTTCCTGCAGCCCACAACAACACTATTGTTACTGATATTTGCAATACTGTTGTATGAAAAGGTTTCAGTGGTGCAGCCTTCAGGCTAACATACTAGTCCTCATGTGGCCCACGTGGTGATTTGAGTTTGAGACCCCTGCATTAGAGTATTGTATGTTTTGTAAGCAAGACTATCACTGGGGGTTTCAAGTGTGTATGTTAGAAGCTAGTCCTACCACATCCACCAAGGTCCTTGCAACTCCAACCCTCATACTGCTCAACTCCAGTTTATTCTCACATATCCCTGTCTCTCCCATAATTTCATACACAGCTCTGCTCCAATATAAACAACTCTAGCACTGTCGGAAAAGTGCATAATATATATATATGTGCAAAGAACTCAGCATATATAAAGAGCTCATCCAACCACCAGCAGACGCTCAGACTCACACAAGCATATACACTCACACACAGACACAAAATCTATTTTCATTACTGAAGCAGCTAAAAAGGGTTGGTGAATGTTTGATGTCAACAGTTAAGACTTATCTTTGTTGTTTCTTTTCATTTTCCCCTCTGTTTTCTTTTTCTCTGACAGTTTGCTCAAACCATTAAAATTTCTGCCAAAAAGACAGCCTCCCACTCTCTACATGTGGGAAAAAGGTACACTTTACTGGGGCCTGGCCCAGGCTGGGGGATTGTGTGTAGGAGGGCCCAATGTTACAAGTTTGTACCGAGTCTGATAATAATGTTCTTGGGCACTGCAAAAAGAAAAGGGATTCAAACACAAGAAACTGAGACAGCAATGCTTTGTGAAAAGCCTTTTGCCTTCTGATAGTCGTTTTGCAACTATCAAACTAATTCAGTTGTTGTAAATCCTACAGATGCTACTGGAATTCAGCTAGTCTCTTTGCTACTTAGAAATGTTTCATTTATCTAGTCACTGAAAAGAGAAAATTACCTCTTTTTTTTTCCCCAGGCAATACCAATCTGGATACAACTGAAAATTTAGTGAGTGACACATCAAAGTAGTTCCCTGGGTTTCCAGAAGTTATTTCCTAGAAAAATATTCAGAGAAAAGTTTCCCAAAACATACAAGTCCATCACAGAAGCAGTCTTTGCAGTTTCTCCTTTATAACTATTTCCCCTCACCTCTCTTTCTTAGGCTATGTTTACACTAGCAAATTAGTCTGGATCAAGGAAGCTTAATCCAGATTAATTTGGTCCCTGTCTACACTAGGCTTTGCCTCACTCCAACTAAAAATTTTTTTAGTTCAAACTAAGCAAAGCTTAGTTCAAACGAGTTAGTTCAAACAGTAAGTTCAAACTAAGCACTTAGTTCGAACTTTAGTTTGAACTAGTGTGATGTAGCTGTGCTAGTTCAAACTAAATGAGTTTGAACTAAGCAGTTAGCTCAAACTAGCCTCGTTAGTTTGCAGTTAGTTTGAACTAAAAAGTCGCAATTAGTTTGAACTTATATGTAGTTCAAACTAACCAGGAACTCCTTAGTTCAGACTAAGGAAGTCGAACTAAGCTTCCTGGTGTAAACATAGCCTTAGTGCCTATGGATCCTTTTTATTTTATGGGCAAACGTCATATTCCATTGGGATAAATAGGATTGACTATACTCCTGGGAATGAAGTACTTTTAATCAAACTCCAGGAATAAACAAATACCATTCCACCCAAATCTACATGGCTGAGTCCAGCTAAAGAAGATTGCAAATTTGAATCTAGGAAGCCAATTTCTCTCTAGTCAATCTTGCTTTAATGATACTACTATATGTGAATTTAGTGCTTGTGAAAGCTAGATTAACAGTCCTGCAACTTCAGTCCTGTTTTCATTCACAGATCAAGTGCAGAATAGGTAGCAATAATACAAGTATCCTCAAAGGCACACTCTTCTAGGGACAGAGCCGTAACTACGGTGGGGCCAATGGGGCTTTGCACTGGGCATGCCAGAGTGGCCCAATAGAGCCGCCCTATTAAAGGGCGGGTTTCACGGTGCCGGCTCCAAGCACTGCTAACGGCAAGGGGCATGTTTCGATCACATCATGCCCCGGGCAGCAAAACAGAGCGTTATGGCTCTGTCTAGGGATAAAGTAATTTGGTTCCCATGACCATTTACCTTCTACTGGGACATTAGGTTCAGTGATGGTGGTTTCTGTTACACAGGAACTACTTCAGAATGATCAGGACTGAGATCACAAACTCATTTTACACAAGAACATTGACCTGACTCCAGATGGTAATGACTTTCAGTCACTGCTAATGGCTATGTCTACACTGCAGAGCTTTATTAAGTCAGCTTAATAAAGTCAACTTTAAACTGGCTTAAAGTAGACTTTATTAAGACAGCTTACAGCAGCCACACTCAAAGTGCCAGGAGACTGCCCACATCCACATTGACAGTTGCTAGGTCGCTCTAGGAGTGCTGCATTGTGGGTAGCTGGCCGACAGTGCACCATAGCAGAAGTGCCCCTCTCTCCTGGCCACTCCTTTACAACAGGAAGTGAGTGACCACACCACCCTCCATACTGTGCATGGCAACACGAGGAGGTTTGGGACCCTGATGTGCCCCAACAATGTGCCAGGACAGCACTCCACATCACTTACGCAGTGCCCAGACCTCTCTGGCCCTGGACTAGGCATCGCAGGGCAACTGCCAGCATGGGGGCAGGCCACAGCAGGCTGACCCCTTTGCCCCCCCGGGAGCTAGCACAGCCAGGGTGCCCTCCATGCACCCACGCATCTCGGCATGGGAAGCCACCAGTGACTGGTGGCACCAGCTTGTTCTCATCACCTGGGATGATGACTACTGGCTGCAGAACCTGCCGATGAGATAAAGCACCTGGCTCTGATTGTTGTCACCACCACCACCACCCATTCCTGCCCCCCACCCTCTCCCACCCAGCTACCCCCTGTCCCCAACACAATAAAAGCATGCACTGCACACAGAATGATGGTCTGGATGAGTTTTATTTACAAGGGGGAACTGCTGGGGAGCTGAGGGGAGTGAGGACAGGCTGATGCTGGAGAGAAAGAGGAGGAGCAGAGAGAAGGGGCAGGCACAAAGGCAATGGGGGGCAAGGGAAGGAGAGGCACCAGGACAGAGGGGGGTGAATGGAGGGGCAGGTTTCACTGGGATGGGTGGGGGTGGGTCCCAGGGAAGAAGGGAACAGACTCAGGAGCAAAGAGACGGGATGGGCACCAGAGGGCAGAGAGGTGTGAGAGAACAGAGAGGCTCCAAGGGACACTGGGGGGGGGGAAGGCTGGGCTCCAGTGGCAGAGGGTCATGGGGAGGATCAGGTGCAAGAGGTACGGGTATGAGGAGTGGGGCAGGCACCAGAAGGAGTGAGTGAGGCAGGTGGCTGGGGCAGAGAGGGTGGGTATTGCTGAGGAGTTCACTGGAGGGCAGAGCAGGGGGAGGAGAGGGGCAGGTGCCAGGGGCAGAGTGGGGTGATAGGAGGAAAGGGTACTGGGCAGCTAAAGGTGGGATAAGAAAAGGCGCAACACTAATGAAAGGGTGGGCTGGCACGCGAAGGCTAGAGGGGAGTGAGGGAAGAGTCAGGCATCAGGTTGGCAAAGGGTGGGGTGGGGGGATAAGTAGAGGGCTGGAGCCAGAAGGCAGAGGGAGAGCAGGAGAAGTGTAACCGAGATCTCAGTGTCTGAAGGCATTCTCCCCGCTCAGTCAGCTGAAAGGAGGTTTCTTATTTGCTTGGGCTTTGTATCTGCATGGGCACAAATAAGTACTTGGCATAATTCCACTGTACATGGATGAATTTGCCCAGCTACTGGGCAAGATTGGAAATGGCCCGCCATCTGCTCTGGCCTTGGCTCTGGCTCTGCATGTTTCCAGATGCCAGTTCTGACCAGCTGACATGGTAAGACTTCCTCCTGCCCTATCATTAGCTGGAGCTTTGCCCTGCCCTGACTGGCCAGGGCAGGCTTTTCCTCGTGGCGAGTGGGCATGGGAGATGGCCTGGAGGCCAGTAAAGTTGACTTAACTGGCCACATTGCATTAAGTCAACTTAATAAAGGTGACTTAATGCTTCAGATGACTTAAAGAGTGAGCATTATTAAGTCGACTTAAGGAAGCCCTTAAGTCAACTTAATGAACTCCAAATGTGGCCAGGGCTTTGCTTAAGTCAACTTAAGCCTGCTTAAATTGACTTAAGTCCATAGTGTAGACATACCCCATGTGAGCTCATTTTGAACTGGAGATTTAGAGTTGAAAGACTCATTTATTACAGTACTCGGAAGTTTCCAGCCTATGGGTCATGAACAATTCCAGGGAGGTCATGATTGGCTCCTCTGCCTTTGTGGCTAGTTCAAAGGAAAATCGCTAAGCCATGGAAGAGGAGTCCTGGAAATTTCTTCTGTTGTGATATGTGGTCACAGTATGGAGAAAGAGGTAAGAATCTCTGCTTTAGTTCATTCTAAACCATTACCGCACAACATCTCAGCCCAATTTTTCACACATTTATTCCATATTGGCTTTTAACTATAATTTTCTTTATTTAGAACCTGGGCTTTAAAACAAAGTTAAACTAGGGAACAAATGTTGAAGTCCTTACTCAGTTAAATTCCTACTGGTCTGAGGAATGTACAAATACTGAACAAGGATCTCAGGATTTAGCCCTATTCTTTCACACACTGACATGCACATCGACACTCTCTCTTATAGACTGCAGGATACAATTCTGCACTCAAAAAGAGAAGGACTAGAGGCCCACATAGTTCTTTTCTAACTCTGAGGTTATGATACAATGAACTGTTAATAATGTTACGTGTCAAAGCAAAACAAAAAGTAAAGTTACAGCTTGACTGATTTTTTTTTAAAATAACCTGTGGCCATTGCACTGTGGAATATTTTCTGATGTGTGCAGGTGGGAACAGTTAGCTCTGTACAAATTCTCTGTCTGCTCATCTAAGCAATCTACTTCTGTTTGACATCCTTTCTTTCAGTGCTTCAGGACACAGCTGTGTTTTGGGAATGGCTACAAAGGAAGTTGGAAGGAATTATAACTCTAGTTCACAGAGTACAAGTAGGCTCTCTCCACTGAGGTTACTTCATGGCCCTAGCAACTATTTCATAAGAAAGAGAACTGGAAGATTTGTGTGGGGGCGAATATCCCAGCCCCACTTTCATTGCTCTATGTCCTGCCCCTACTTCTAGTATCTCTCTCATATGCGTTACAGTGCAATGACAGGGGGTGTGTTCTCCCTTTGTAAACCTCTCTCCCCCAAATATGGCCACTCCTGTTTAACATGTAGAAAGTGGAACTTTTCTTTGTGATACTGTAACTTAAAATCCATTTTTTGGAACCCTGAGGGCCTGTCTTCACTGCAATATTAGCTTGAGTTATCTCCACTCACTTTAACTCCTCTCTAGGTAGCTTAGCATGAATGAAAGCAGTCACACTGCAAAACAGCACTTTGAGTTGCACAGAGTGTTTGGGTGAAATGCACAGAATAGCTGCGTCTGCACTATACTACCAGTTCAAATTTCATCAGTACTTGATCTTCACCCCACAATCTCTGAGAGGGCAGTGAGCTTGACTTTAAAGTACCACCTAACTTAAGCTAGAGATGTGTGTATGCTCACAAGAGTTGGGTTTGGGGTCAACACTTGAGTTATACTTCCAGCAAACACTACAATGAAGATAAGCCCTGAGACTACAGGGGAACTAAGGCAGTCCTCAGTGTAAGTGTGACAGAATGTAGTCCTTTATTAAGGATTATTTTACTATTATGTATGTCTACACTGGAGGCTCTGTTAAGTCAACTTAACAAGGTTGAATTTACGTTGACTTAGGGTCAACCTTATTAAGTCGACTTAGAGCGTCCACACTGAAATCTCCTATTGACCATCTGCATCCACACTGGCAGGTGCTAGGTCAACCCTTCTTGGTCACCAGGAACTCTGGGAGGGGGCCTGGAGGCCAATTAAGTCAATTTACAGGCTATTCTCAATCTACACTGGCTTAAGTCTACTTTATATGGTTGATTTAAGGCTTAAATTGACCTTAAAAGGTAGTGTTATTAAGTCAACTTAAGGAAGTGCTTAAGTCAACTTAATAAAAGCCCAATGTGGTCATGGGGGTCTGCAGGTTGACTTACGCTTCCATAAGTCAACTTAAGGGTCCAGCGTAGACATACCCATTGTTACGTGGCAAGTGCCATGAAAGGTTTGGGGGGGAAGTTGTACATATATATTTCCCATATAAAATGGTTATTAATATATAGAATCAGTATGGTGATTACTAGCAATAAGCTTTTTCAATGGGCTCAGAGCAAGTGGCTCCCCGTTTTTTTTGCTATTGTCCCATATAAAAGACTTCCCTGAACGACGACTGTTTATTCTTTGCTATGTTGTTTTAAATCATCATTTACCTTATCCCTTTGTTTGTTTAGAGCAATACCTGAAACAAATATTTGTTTGGCCCTATTATTGTTCCACTCTAACCTTTCAAAAGCAGGATAATCAGCCACACTCTCTGACAGCTTAAAGTCTGCCATCATTTCCAGAATAAACCCCAATTTTCAGGGTATTTATAACTCTGTGGTAAAAATGTCCTGGTCTAAAGCATGACAGACAAGATCTGGTTTTAGTTCCATTTAGATGTGCTAAAAAAAAAGTCATTGTGATTTTAGATTTTATTCTTTGGTCTGTTGCCATAGTTTCCAGTACTGGAACACAGGAAATGTCAAACAGACAGTCAGAGCTAGGTGAAAAGGCCGTTATGTGTTACTATAACTTATAAGTTAAAAGTATCCTATCCGTCTGAGCTCCTGGATAGTGTTATGGACTGAAGTATCTTTTATGATAAGAGATAGGAGCATCTGATTGGCTTTTCTAATATTACATATTATCATATATGCCCTTATTACTCTTCTGACTTCCAAACTAACTCAGAATCTTTTTAAATTTCTCCTGCATCCCTTAAGTCGCCGATCATGTTTGTTGCTCTTCTTTGGACCTTTCCTTTTTCTAGCAATACAACAAACAAGGAGTCCTGTGGCACTTACAGACTAACAAATGTATAGGGACTTTGGATTTTTCTCTCATTAAGACAGGTGATTTTTACTTCATCTTCCTCTATATACTGTTCCCTAGTGTTTGGATCTTAACAATGACTTTGATCTGCTGTTACAGTGTGACCTGATCCCATGACTTACACTTCCCTGCATTTATTTCCTCCCATTCTGTAAATTCCCCTATGTTCAAAGCATGTGACGAAGTGGGATTTTCTTCCATGAAAGCTCATACAATAAATAAATTTGTTAATCTTTAAGTGCCACAGGACTCCTTGTTTGTTTTACTGAACTAGACTAACACGGCTGCCCCTTTGGAACTTTTCTACCAATATATTTTTTGAGTTGACTTGCCCAAATTTTGAAAGCAATCACCAAAATTAGAATGCAGCTGTATCACTTACTACAAGCTGTAAATCAAGGGAGAGTCTGACCAATGTCATTGATACGTTTTCCCATTTACTTTCCATGCTGAAATTCACCCCTGTGCAGAAAAGCCTGTGCAACAATTAACTCCTTCATTAGGCCGTAAGTGGACCTAACTGGTGCATAGGACTTTGCTCTCTGCACAGGCATACATTTGAGCCCATTTGCTTTCTGACTGATATTGTGCACTACACCCACCCTAACTCCTAGATTTGTTCCAGAGAGGTGACAGCTAAGTCAGGCCCCATCAATATGTGCAAGTGGTTCAAATGATTTTTTTTCCAGTGTTCATTATCTTGCTCTCTTCTGCACTGAACTTCATCTGCTATCTTGTTACTCAGTCACCTATGTTTTATTAGCTTCCTCTGCAGTTCCTGCCTTTGCTACTTGGTTTATATTAACTGAAATCATTTTGCGTTGTCAGCATATTTTAGCACTTCATTTTTCATTCCATCTCCCAGATCATTTAATATGAGTGGTGAGCAAATAATAGAGGAAATTATTCATGAATATTCATTTGGAGTCAAAAGCAAATTTCATTTGACAATATTTGTGGCCATTTCTTCTGCACTTCTTATAAACACCTGAGTGCTGAAGATTTACTTGCATAAATATATGACAAAATTTCAAGTTAAGCTGACAAAGAGCATGCATTCATGTCAAAGGCACACTGTATAGGTAGGAATGTTCCAGCTATACCTCTTCTTCTCTTTCTCCCCCACCATATCCCTGTATATTATATGTATGGGTGGGTGGGGAGAGTTTGAGGAACTACATGTCACCCAGAAATCCTCCCAAACCAGCGAGATCTGACACCAACTAGATAAATGGCATTACAGCTGTTATGTGCTACCAAATAAGTGCAAATCAATCATAGGCTATGTCTACACCTAAAAGCTTAGGTCAGACTCGCTTAGTCCAAACTAAGTAGTTTGAAATTAGTTTGAACTAGCCGGGTTTAAAAAAGCGCAGCTAGTTTGAACTAAAAGTTAGTTTGAAGTAAAAAAATGTGGTTAGTTCAAACTAACCAGTATATTGAATTTATTTAGTTTAAAGTAGCATGAATCATGCTAGTTAGAACTAAATTTTGAAATAAGTTCAAACTAAGCAGTTAGGTATAACTAACCAGCTGAACTAACTAGTTTGAACAAAGCTTTTAGTTTTTTAGTTTCAACTAGGCAAAGCCTAGTGTAGACAGGGCTCAGATTAGTCTGGATTAAGTTTCTTTAATTTGGACTAATTTGCTAGTGTAGACATACCCATAGTGGAGCCAGGAACTCCATTCTAGTTACCTTAAGATTACAGATTCAGTCCACAAACTTTTCAGTCTAAATGGACATGACAGAGAAAAGGTGGGAGGGAAAGCAGAGAAGTGAAATGAATTGTCCAAGATTTAATATATATAGTCAGGGGCAAAACAAGGAATAGAATTCAAGCGCCTAACTCCTGGTTCGGTGGCCTATCCGCTAGACCAGATGCCTCCTGTTTTCCCAGGCATTTAAAGCCACTTTCCACACTGTTGTCTGAGGGCCTCGCCGTGGGACTTAGATGGCCAATTAACACAGCATAAATTAAAAGCATTTATACAGTTTATTACATTAAGGGCTTAATTCACCACTCGTCTCAGCAGAGCCTGGCTGGAGTGTTGTGGTGAGGACTACAGGAGCTCAGTCGTGACTTCTTGATTCATAAAGTGTCCAGTCTTGGCACAAATTCGGACTTCCTACAGGCAGTCCAAAGTTATACCATGTCAGTGGAGGGTAAGGCACACAGAAACTCAGTTGCACTCTACTTTCCTGTCCTGTTCACAACATGCCTTGGATTATTCCTAACACGTTGCCCCCTTCTTCCGGCATCAGGATGAAAGGGAAGCTGATACAAAAGGTGGTGGACCTATCATCACCAGATCTGTGCCAGCAAGGAGTTCCCCTACATAAAGGGAATTTTTACTGGCATTCTCTGGATGCTTTAAAGATTTTTTTTAACCTCCTTATAGTACGTTAAGTGCTCTTAGCAGTAAGTCAAGAAAACCTGGTCCTAAGAGTTATTCACTGAAGAAATTCAGAGCTCATGAATACATTCAACAATTCAAAAAGCTGTTTGCAAGTCAAAATAATAGGTAAACTTCATTAATTACAAATCATCATTGAATACACTGAGAAATATTGAGCCTAGCACTCGTCCTCTTATGCTCCTGATTTATTACTAATTTGTCTGTCTTTGAACTATTTTATGATCAGTGACAGAGGTCTGACTAGATGATCACAATTTCTCTCTAAAACCTCTTGTCTGGCTTTTTTTATTGAAGGTTTTTACATAGGCCAGATAAATTATATTCACCTGCTCCTCTTTATCCACTAATTTGCTCTCACTCTCAAAGATTCTTCTGCATCAGGTTAGGGAAACACAATTTGGAGCAAACCCTCTCTCTCTTTTTCAAGTCCTGTAAAAATACAATAGAAATTGTAGGGATGGCCTGGATTGCTTTGTACCATTAAAATCACATTAAATTAGGTGGGAATAAATTAATGGAGAACTGGGATTAACAGGAGTAAGGAGGCAGTAAAAACTGCAAGATTTGGTGCTTTATGGAAGTCAGGCCATCAGTTCCTCTCAGTGACACCAATGCAACCCTGTAGTAACCATGTGAAATGCATCAGTGTAACTGAAACAGGAAGATAACTTTTGTGCACATATGCAACCAAATGGGCTTGCACTCGTACAACTCAGAGAAGTTAGCCTGCTGCACCAATTTGTCCCTATAATTAAATAATTATTTGTGTCGTAACAAGAAGGCACGCTATAGATAATGCTTAAGAGTACTAATTTGTCTTAGAGGAGGGTAGAGAACTGTTATATTAATCTGAATTGAAATAAAGGCTCAAAAAATCAGAGGTGCTAACAAGATCCTGTCCAACCTTAAATAGTACTAAATAATGTTCTGTGTTTCCTATAAAGAGAGCTGAGCTTGCTTAGCACAATGGCAAACACACCAGGAATTTCATGCCAAATATTGGAAATATATTGATTGAAACCCCCAGAAGGAAAAAAAAATTAAAAGGTAAAAAGCACCGATACTCAAATTGAGTGTTTAAGCAAAACTGTCAAAACCTGTTAAAGTCACTTTTTATAGAGGTGAATATTGGTCAAAATCTTTTATTCTGTCATGCAGTCCCTCTTGGTGGGAAAGAAAGGTTTAATTCTGTTCAATATTGTGCTGGTAATGATAGTTAATTTCCTTTCCAGAGGGATGCTGAAAGGAGAGAAGAGATAGGAAAGTATAGAAGGGAGAAATGCAGTTTGCTGACATCCTCAGGAGAGCGGGTTGTTGAGCAGTCATGAATGAATGCTTTAGTCTGGTAGACTGACCATAACAGCTGTTGTTCTGGATCCTGGTTTGCCTCCATGCTACCTAGACCTGGTCAGGGACACTTGATCTAGTCAGGTCCTTTCGCTTTACTGGCCCTTCTCAAATCAAACAGAACTGGAGTAACGATCTTATTTCACTGCACTGGTGCCAAGCAACGCAGTAGATTTCAGATCAGGTGAAAAACAGAGAATGAGAGAGGACAGGAGGACACCAGTGGGAGACAGAAAGAGGCACATGAGGGAATCTCACAGATCGCAGTGACGACAGTCAAATGTATTCACTGGAGCATTAAGACAAAATTCTTCTACTGCAGCCGCAGGAGGGGGTAAAAGTTCCTTCTCCCCTCCCTCAGCCTCTGCTTTGGGGACCCGGAAAGGAGGTGATGGGTGATGGGTGCTTTTGCCCACCATTTGGTCCTAATTTTTGAAGCACCAGTTTTGGTGCACTGATTTCTAGTGGTATTGGTAGACCCCCCTCATTTAAATTAATTTGGTCTTTCTAGCTCCTTAAATCTCTTCTTATTAACCTTTGTTGCTATAGGCTATACTGTCTTTTTATGATCCTTTACTCACTTCTCATAGTTAAGCTCACACTTAAGGTAAATACGTAGGCTGACTTATCGCAACAGGTACCAACTAAGATTGTGCTAGCTGCTCTACAAACACAGTGAGAGGCATTCTGTGTCCAGAAGAGTTTATAATCTCAATAGACAAGGCAGGCAAAGGTTAGAAGGGCACAGAGAGCTGAAGTGACTTGTCCATGATCACATAGTTGGGATTGGAACCCTGGGCTCCTGATCTGAAGGCTTGCACATTGCATTGTTCATTAGCCGTGTTACATATTACTCTTTAAAAAAACACCGCAGTGTGGTTTTCCCATCACAAAGGTGGGCCACAACAATCTTTAATGCTCAGGATTATCCTGTATTTCTTTTTAAAGTGCCCTGTGTTCAGCATCCTCCGGTTCTCTGATATAATTACCGTTTTCAAGGCAAATGCTATCTTTTAATAGTAGCTGAGCTACTTAATTCCCTGACTCTTTCAGAAGCCTCAGATAAATTGCATGAACTTTTGGGTCATTAGTCTATGCAATTTTCAAGTCAGCTGTAGAAATCACTAGAAGTAAGATTGCCAAAGTCAGGATGAAAAATATTCTCTGGTGCTTTGTAGTATCATGATGAAAAACAAAAGAAATACATATTTATGACAGTCTCATAGTAATACCATGAGTGAAGTGCCTGAAGAGGCAAGCCACCTAATAAATCAGTAGTAACCCCAAAACAAGCCAAAGACAATGGAAGGTCTGCTTGTGTGGGGCTGCAATTTTGGTCCCTTAAAAGAACTGCACTATAATGAAACTGTTCAAGTTCTGGTTGAGCTGGCTCCACTGAAACATTCACTAATTAATACAAAAGCTCTCTGATCAATTATTTTAAAATAACTATTTCCATTAAATCTTGTTGTTGAATGTCTGTGGCTCCTCTGTAGGTGTAAGGAAAGGATTTGAAGATGTGAAGGTCAGCGAATGCAACTTCCTTCATAGAAACTTCTGTAGTCAAAATGAAAAGGATATTTACTTGGGATTCTGTTGTTTGGATGTGAAAGGGCAAAGGTTCAGGAGTAAATTAAAATCATTCTTATTTTGACCTGCAGACTAAGGATTTAAGAGCCTTCTAATAAAGACAAACTGTCATTGGTGCCTATTTCTTACTTCACATTGCAATAAGGCTAGGGTGCAAGTAGTGACCAAGGAAGGACTGATGAGAGAAAAGAGGCTGAGGCAGAGACTGCTGTCCAGGCCCCACAGAGATTAAAATCTGTGACCTCTGGTTTCCAGTAAGTAAAACAATTGCAGATGTACAGTACATTCATATACATATTTATGATAATCCAGGCAACCTCTAGTTTTACCCTGCTGCAGTTGCTTGAATTTCAGTGCTGTTACTCTAGTCTGCAGGACTTCGAACTAATTCCAGCTCCCCTCCCGGAATACAGTGCCCCTGTTCCTGCAAATACTTATGCATAAGAGTCAATGTATGCATATGAGAAATTCCACTCAGCTGAAGGGAACATTCTGAAATGTAGGATAGGGCCTCTATTTGCATTTCTATATTTCATGTTGACTGCCAAACCTCATTCTTTAAAATCTTTCTCTAACTATATCATGTCATCTTTATTTTGTATTTTCAAAGCCTCCCTATCATGTAGAGGGTTTTCTTGAAGATTTAAGGACAGATCCTGAGCTCACTGAAGTTAAAGGAGTTATGTTGATTTATTCCAACTGAGCGTATAACCTCATTGTCTCATCTTTGAGAATATACAGTACAATGGATTTATTCAAACTCGTGGAAAACAGGTCAGAGAACATTGTGGTACTATATATCCCCTCTTACTTTAGAAGACTGCATTTTTTATTCACTGCTTATGCTTTCCACACTGAAATTGGAAAGGTTGATGGGTACCATATAGTTTTAAATGATGTATCTTTTTTATTCTGTTTCCTTCTGATCCATAGGATTTGAATGGAACCATATGATTATAGTTTTAGGTTGTCATGCAAATAGACTAATTTTCTTCCATTTCACATTCTCCTTACTGTCCTTGTCAATAGGATGGACAAATTTTGTGCTGTTCCCTGTTTTTGATACCCATGGAAAGCTGTCATCAGTGTGGATTAATCTCCCGTCTGTAATATCATAAAATTCTGTGTCCTAACACAGAGTCATCATTGAATTTGAAGTCTACTTTACATGCAGTCTGTTGTGTCAGTCCTACAACAAAAATTGTAATGCGAACTGAAAATGGCACAAAACGAATCCATTGTTATGAGGATTTTTAAATTGTAATTTATGGTCTTCCTTGTATGCAGCATTTACCAAACAGCACCAAAGAAGAACATGGCCAAATAACTGATTGGAAACTTCAACTTTAAAATGTCACTTTAAGTAAACTTTCAGATTGTTTAATTAAGTGACTATAATCACAGCCCTGCGTATTTCTTGCATAAGTGTTGTACAAGCAGTTGGTTCAATAAAAGCCATTAGGCAGACAGGATATTAGTTTTCAGCACATAAAAACAATCTTAAAAATAATGGTAATGGCTGGACTTAAACCTAAAAAAATAAAATTTTCAGGATTATAGCTTCCACATTTAATCCCTTAACTCTCCACTTTGTGCTAGCTATTACATAGGTTTGAAACTGGTGTGTGATGTGTCATGTAATTTAATTCCTTTAAGTGTTGGGACTCAGTAGTCTACATTATGGGAAAATGCACTTCAAATATTGCTTTTAAAATATTTCTGATGTTATGTATGTAAGACATTCAGTGAAACCACAATTTTTAATGTTCCTTGCACTCCTATACAATATATAAAGGGCCTAAAGTGACATGATATAAACCAGATTTGCTTTAAAAAATTCCTTTGTTCTGAGGGCTTGCCTATTAAATTCTAAACTAGCTTGAATTTTTATTAGTGTATTAAGGTTTTTCTACATGGAGATGTTATACTAGATTAGTTTGTTTGCTCTAAAGGCAGTGAATTAACTATGTTGAACTGAAGCGTGCCCACATTACTTTGTTATACCAGGTTAAAGTATTTTCTATGCTAATGATTGCATCTGCATAGGTCCGTGCTTGTTTGAATTCACTATGCAAAATTCTGGCAGATACTTCATGGGTCAGTCAGTATCCATTGCTCTGTTGTACAGTGCAGGATTTTTCTTGCAGTGCACTGTGGGACTGCTTACTGGACCCTGTAGGAATTCGAGGGCTAGGGTCAAATTTGACATGATTCCCATGGGGGCATGTGCATCTCTGCAGGCTGTCTTTACATTGGGGGGATGTTACCTGGAGTTCCCAGGAGACATGGAAGGGTTTTGTTCAGAAGGGCAGTGGGCAAACCTGGAAGATACGTAGCTCTAGCGTTCATGAGGATGGTGTTGCCAGATGGTGCAGAAGTGGAAAGAAACACGAAATATATGGGCAGTCTCATGAAAGCTGCATTCTCTTGCTGTATATATTCCAAAAGAAAGCACTGTCTTTTCCTTAAGTTCTCTTTCTCTGACCCATGGATCAGCATAAAGTACAAGACCAAATAAATAAAATTCTGGAGTAATTTCTCTAAACCCACAGGGTTCAGATAGCCAAGTCTGCCGTATGAAGCCTTAAAATCTCTATGTATTTTGAAACGCCTGGGAAGCATGATTTGAGCTATTTATCTCATGAAATCAGAAGTTAGCTAAATGCTGAGGAGAGTAAAGAAATTGTGAGACAAAGTATATTTTCTACTGATATTTCTCCTTCAGTATGTACTGCATTAAACATTGCTGACGCAATGCATTTGATTTTTTAGCCTCTGTGGCATAGACATCTTGAACAGGAAGGGGTGGGATGTTAGGAAGGTCATGGTGGAAGGTGGGGGGAAGGAGGGAGAATGAGCGAGGAGCTGCTCAGGAAAGTGGGGTTTGAGGTGGCAAGTGGGTGATGGCTGTGAGATTTGATACTGCAGGTAATGAAGGGTTTGGGTTTTTTTGACTTTTACGTCCCTGGGTGTTAAAAGCTGAGAATGTAGAGAGTCTCCCAGCTCTTCCCCTATGGTGGTAGATAGCCAAAAAGTTATTTAAATCCCCTAGTGCATTTGTAAAACATCACATATATTTACTGATCCAGCTCCCCGCCACAACATTTTCAGTTTGGTTGCTGATAAAGCTATCTTCCAAGGAGGTTTTGGTAATGGCTGCTCACATGTGGATTTTATGTGAGCACTTTATCTGCCAGGTCATATCCTCTGAGTGGGAACCATGGTATATATACTTGGAATTGAGGGAGCTTTCCATGGTGTCTTGGGTACTTACTGTGTTGTCTGAGGTGCTTTGTGGAAAACAATGTCCATCCCATTATTCTTGGGTATGGGGGAAGCAGCATTGCTTTTAAAATAGCAGTCCAGTTCTTCATAGTCTGGGCAGTTAGAAAGTGCATTACTCTAGGTCCTGTCCTTATCCTTTCAGATACTTGTGCTGTAACTCCTTTGCTTGCCTCAGCACTCAGAGTAGATCTGAGAGTGCCCCCACCCTTATTTTCTCTGACATTGTCTTGTAGAGGTCTGCATTCTCTTCTCCACATGGAAGAGTGCATGTAGCTCTCCCAAGAGGACAATCAAATCCAAGAGCTCTGAAATGTCCATGTGGAAGCACAGGCTGCTGTAATGGATACGTGACTCTGAGTCTGTGAACTCACCACTCTTTGGTATCAAAAAGGCACTACTAAATGGAGAGGTGACATCTGATCATGATGACCTTGGAGCAATGGAGGGTACATAGGTACAAAGACAGGCTGATGAAGGAGTAAAGCATGTAGCTGGAGGACTGTCAGAAACAAAGTAGTCAGAAATATGTCCACAGAAACCTTAAAATGAAAAAAAAAAAAAAACTTCATTGTGAAAAGGAGTACCGTCTGTTCCAAGCAGTAATATTCACTACATCAGATGTCAAATAATTTGTTTTTAAAAACAGGTTGTGTGCAGATGCAAGGTACTTAAAGGTGAAAAAAAACTAGTTACTCTCATGTAACATCCCTCTGTAGATAAGCCCTTAGTGGAAGTACCAAAATGATAGGCACTTTTATAGCAAACTGAAAGATATCTTTGAAACATGTGAAGTGGAAAGTTAGTTATTAATCTCTGCACACAGAAATTTTATAATAGAATGGATTTATGCTGCTAGTAGTTGGTGTTATTAAACAGGGCCAAATCCTGTGGTTCTCGCTCACGCAGAACACCCATTTCAATGGAAATTTAGCTTTAGTAAAGATGGAAAAGCTTGATCACAAATTGCTGATAAAATACTGTTGATTTCTCAGTTTAGGATGGGAAGATTTGTTCATGCTACGAAAATAATGTCTCAAATGACAAGGCCTCAAGATTTCAAAGGCAGCCTTAGAGAGCTTTGTTCAATCAGAAGGTAAGAAAGATGCTCATTCTGACACATCACAGCAGTCTCAACAGAATAAGAAAGACACTCAGGGGAAAAGAGGAATGTGCTATTAATCAGGCTAACATGAAAGCATTCTCTCTAAGTGCTAATGGAAATCTTCTTTATTAGTTTATAACTGGAATGCAGTCTTTGTGCCACAAACACTGGTCTTTGAATGGAGCATTGCGGTTTAATTGATGAAATCTTTTGGTTTCTAACAAAGTGGTTGATACACTCCATGAAATAGTGGACTGCCTGACAGCTTAATTAATAGATACATGAGGCTTTGGCTTTCCTTACAGATGCAGTAGTAATATGCCATATTTATTGCTGTACCTAAATGGATTTCAAAAGAAGGGAAAGGCGCATGGGAAAACTATTGGTCCATAAAATGAGTTGGTATGTGTATGTCATTGATAATGTGATGGCATGGCAGCCATCACCTGAATGATTCAGGGAGATGCGAGCAAAGAGATGTGGCAGCAAAAAACTGACTGTGCTGGAGAACATGGAACATCATCGCAGCACAGAAGTCAGATATGACTACATGGAATAGGATTGTGCAATAAGACCTCCAGAGGATGGAGGAAGCCAATGATACCATCTACTAGCTGCAAAAGTTAGGTGTCAGGAGGAAAAAAAGCTGAACTTTAAGTTTGTTTACATTATAACCATATCCCCAGCTTAACTGGGGACCTTTGGCATTATTGTTATATGTGTTCCCAAACCTGTATTAAGTTAAAGTTATGAAGCCTAAATCATTTACAGGCCCTTGGAGTGTTTATCTCTGTATATGGGATACAATACTGGACTATCCATATCCTACTTATTGTTATAACATCAGCCACAACAGGAGTATGATGACTGTCTGTCGCACATCATTATATCAGAAAATGGACACTTTCACCTAGAGTCCCTCATGAGTCATTTCACAGCTGCTTCTTTTACCAGAGGATTTCTCTCTTTCTCTCTCAACAAGATGAACCATCTGGTTTTCTCATCTCAGACCAAAGGTTATAGCACAAATCACTTTTTCAAAACTACTGCACCTGATGGAAAGTTTGTAAGACCATTATCTACTCAGGGCCAATAACACATTCTGGACATGAGCATTGTTAAGAAATGACACATATGCATTCAGATCAGGGCTTAAATGGAATTTAAGTGGTGCACTGGCATAATATTCCAAGTTTCCAGTGACCTCAGCTCAGTGAAGCCTAGGGACAGAGTCCTCATTGTGGAGAATTCATTTAAGAGAGAACTGGACGAAAGCAACCACTAGCTGCCCATTCCCAGAGGACAGCATGTGTCAGTGCTGGCAAGAGGCATTCTGTAGTCATGATATCCTCAGGGGATACACTGATTCAGCACAACCCCTCATCAGTCTTTACTGATGAACCCCTCCTAGTGAAGCCCCAGTGGCAATTAAAACTGCCCCTCACCCTTAGAGAAACTCTGACGGATGGCAGGCGGCAGCAAATCTAGCTCCTCTCACCTCCACACCACCGGTGATGAATCTCTCTTTGGCACTAGTAGATTAGTTAGCAACATGACGTGTAAATTACTCCTCCTGGTATCAGTTTGGGTGAGCCTGTTCCACAAATTGTATTACAGGAGTTTTCTCAGGATGTCATAGCAATCAATTTCAAGGCTCAGAACATTTCAATAGATGAGCAGAGAGTATAAATATTGCCATTTAATTATCATGCAATATGTATGTTATACAGACTGCCACAACTGGCTCTATTTCAAGTGATAGGTTTATATGGCAGCCATTTGAAACTAGTGGATTTACTGTGAATACTACCATAAATAAACCTTCCCAACCCACCCTGGGTAACACAAACAAACATTTATGTCTGTTGTCTGAGATGCAGCATGTAGAGTTATGGCAGGTGTGACACCTGATAGCTAAATTGAAATTTATCGAATGCATATGGCAAAATTTCATTTTTCTTTTTTCATTTAGTGAAAAAAAAAACCCCTCACTAACAGAGGAGTAAAATGAAAACAGATGAAATGAATTTCCACATAGATCCTGCCAAGTTTCATTTTCTCTGCAAGTTCTTGGAAAGCCCTGAATCTATTCCCACTTGGACGGCTGGAATCTGCAGATTCTGCAATTTACCTCTTCATTCTTGCATCTGACAGTCCGCCAAGTGTTGTATGTTACAGGGTGATTGAAAAGACAAGTCTGTTTATTATGCTACCAAGATCTTTCCAATTGACTTGATAAGCTAAAATATAAATAAATAATAAAGAAAAAGTTGTAAAACTCTCCAAAAGCTACAATCATCAAAAGACTTACACTGGTGAAAGCTGTGAGACTGGATAATAGATGAAGTGTACTGGAAACTTGATATGGGTTTTTAACTGTGTGTTGAGGTAAAAGGTGAACCCAGTTAACTAGGCAACAGATCTTTTTACTTGACCTGATATGAAACAAAATTCTCTGTGGAGTAAGTTTTGGACAGGCATGGAGAATTTATTTTTAATCAGTTTTAAAACACGGTCTGTAATAAGTGTGCCCCAGGGTAGTTCTACACTACCTGTCATCATTTAAGGAGGGAAAAAAGGCAGAGGATAGGACAATAAGAACAACAAACAAACAAAAACCCCACCCAACCACACACCACCAATATCAAAACAGCAATTAATAACTGCCCCCCACCTCCCCCAAAAGCCTTACAATGGGGTTTAAGAAAAATGGCAAACAGGACACAATCTTTTTGAATCTTGGCCCTTGTTCGGAATTTGTCTCATCTTTTCATCAGAAACTCTTGGGCAATCTGCTCATAACCATGTGTTTGTACTTGCTGAAATCTATAGCGTGTAAATGAAAGACATTTTTAAGGACTAATGCGTGAAACATTAAAAATCCATACTGTACACACTATAAATAATCCTGCCAACCACAGCACAACGCAGACCGTGGTATATTATATAGTAACATGAAGTAATTTGAAGACTGATGATTGACACTCACCAGGAAGCATTTTGCAATAAGGTACATTAAGGACTCCTTTAAAAAGTGCTTTCTCGTAAAAGGGGACTTGAATCTGCTTTTTCAGAGAAAACAATTGTCTGGTGACATTATCAGCTAAATTAGGGAGATTAAATTTAAAGGGGAGAAAGTTAGAATTTTACGCATTTATTGCAGAGTACAATGAAACTGACAGGTTTTTGTAATGTCAGAGAATAAAGTTATTTAACTATAACTTTGTAACTGATGTACAATTTAAAATCAAATAGGCACATGCCAAAAATCTTTTTGTGAATGAGAGTTCACCTTGCATACTACTAAAATAGTCAACTGTGGTCAAAGATGCAGCAGAAACCCTCCCCTTCTACATATGTAACTGATAAGTTTACAATACAAGGCTTGAACTCTGGAAAGAATTACACTTTCCATGCTTAATTCTATACAACTCCATGCTTAATTTTTTACACTGTGAGGAAACCTATTAAGTCAATGTAACTACACACAGTGAGTCAAAATAAATACAGACGTAAATCCACAGAGGATCAGAGTCTAAACAGACCGAGAATAACTGAAAATATCATCATCTCCCTTTGGTAGATGGGGAATTGAGGCAGAGAGAGACTAGAGGACTTGGTCAAAGTCACACAGAACATCTGTGGCAAAGCCAGGATCTGAATGCAGATTCTGAAACCCCAGTCCTGGGCCTTTAATCACAAGACTGCAATTTTCTTTCATTTGAAAATAAATATCACTGTTTTCTACACTGTTCTTGTGGAAGTTTACAAAAGGATCTTAAAATTGTAGCATGATGATTGTAGCCTTAAAAAATTACCACTACTGTGTTGCTACCGTGTTTGTAGAGAGCCTGGCACAAATATCCTGACGATGTAGTATCAAAATACCAATACCAGATAATATTCTGCTAAATAAATCAAATAGCATTATCCTGAACAACATTCAAAGTGGATGATGTTATAAAACACAATGAAATACCCTGTTAGGCTTCATCTGGGCTCCACACCAGAGTAATTGCATTCAGTGAAAGTACGGTACTCCGGATTTATAGTACTGTGAGAGGAAAATCAGACTGTATAAATCCACCCACTCCATATATGTCTGTGTGCGCGCACACACACAAAATGCCTCATAGTAGAACTTCTCTGTAAAGTTACCAAAAGAATAATTCAGATTATTTAACAATTACTTTCTTAATTGTTTCTTTGAGACCTATGGAGTCTCCAGTTAAAAACCACACTCTGATGTAAAGAGTAGCTAGCACTGTTTGTTACTTATCATTTTACTTTATGTTAGTTTTGTATTTGCAGAATTTCAAATAAAACATTAAAACCCTCCTTCTTCAAAAGGAAAGTTTAATAAGTACAGAAGAGATTTGCATAAAGCTTTTTTAAAGGAAAAGATTAAGAAAAACTGCAATATAGGATAGTGGTTGAGAACTATAGGAAAAAAACCCAAGAAGCTTAAAAATATAATCAGCTCCTGTTAGCTGTAGTTGTGAACAGAAATAAGAAGAGAGGAGGGAAATATATCTGGGGAAAAGAAAATTAAAGGATAAAAAGCAAGACCTCTGTCTAATAGAATGGGAAGAACAATCATCAAGAACTTAGACATGGCAAAATTCATAAGTAAATACTTCTCAGCTTCTAACAGAAAGGAATAAGGACCAAGCAGACACTGGAAGCAGACTTCAAGAAACTAAAAGGAAAATGTAAAACTAATCTGCAGTAAGGAAAATGTAAATACATATTTAACAAAATGGAGGCTTCATGATCAGAACCGATGCGTCACAGGGAGATGAAGAAACTGGCTGAAGAACTAGCAGAACCATTAGCAATAATACTTGACAAATCTTGAAAATCCTTATCAAACTTTTGATCTGATCTCTTATCCAAGTGAAAAACTTAAAAACATACCAAAAGAGTTAATCTCTGGATAACTGATGGAGTGGAAAACATTTCAAAAGAAGTTAACCTAACATTGCTGAGCATTGGCTCACCAGCTTTTTCAACATAACAGACTAGGTGGATGAAGAAAAGATGGTAGGCAAAATGAATCTGGATTTTAGCAAGATGGTTTGTTCTAGTAGCATGTAGGAGAGTCATAAGAGCATAAATCACTTAGGTAATGGAGATAGATTGCTGAGTTAAAATGATAATATGGTAGATAACTGATAAAAGTGATGATTTTCAGACAGCGTTTTACCAAGAGGGCCCTAATCTACACTTGCAGCACTTCTCGTCAGCAGTTGACAGGAGATACGCAAGGTACATAAAATATTTTGCATCTCTCCTTTTGCCTTACTAATGCCCCCTTACCTCCCCCTACCCACTGTGCTAAGGTGAACAGCAATGCCTTCTGGTCACCTTAGAACTATGCCACTTCTGGGGCTGGAGTATTATTGCAACTTCAGGTTGATTGAGCAGTCTTCACAAACTGCTCAATTGCACCCAGAAGAGCACACTGATGACGATTTTGCCACTGTCAGTATAGACATAGCCTGAGTCATGGTTCAGTTCAGCCAGCATTGCTCAATATAACCTCTAATGACTAAATAGTTGATTAATTTGTCATTGATCAAATCTGCAGTCAGTTTGGGAGCCACAATAAATACTTCTATTATTTGTTAAGGACTGATGCTAAATACACAGAAAGGGTTCTGTATTGGTCTCTGGACTTTGTTGGCCCATAGTAAGAAATGAAAGAACACACTGGTGGAAAAGCAATTCGTGGCATATAAAAACATTTTATGAGGTTTTTTTTTTTTTAAATAAACCATTATCAGGACACTGATGCAGAGGAAACGGTGGTTAAAATAGGCCTCAAGTTTTAATGCTATTAAAAAAATCAGTTTTGTGTTGGGATGGATACATGGGAACTGATTATCCATTGCTTTACATCTTCTGTAGTCACATGTTTGCAAAATATTGTGTGTGGAAATGCTAGCAGATGAGAACCATGGACTTTTAGTACCACTTGCACAAGTGACTGCACAAAATGGAGAGAGGTGGAGCCTCAGGCCAAAAGATTAATGCTGGGTAAACGAAAGGCCTCTAAGCCCCAGTGTGCTGTATTGGTGAGGCTCAACTTTGAATATCACACATTGTCCTGGTGCCATTGTTTTTCAAATGGCCAGTCTCATAGGGAGGCATCCAAACTTACTAAGGGACATCAGGAAACAGCTTTCCAGAGGCTGGATGGAAGTTTCTGGCTCCTTCCGTTCACCAGGTGTCCGGTAGCACAGCTCTGCCTGCCGCTGCCCTGCCAAAATACTTTAGTCAGTATTAATTAGTACTAACTTAGATGTGGGCAATGGGAATGCAAAAATGAATAACCAGCCAGTGCTCCTAGGAGTCCTGTGAGAGGAATGAGGCTTCCTCTCACAATGCTCTGTGGCTCCTTCTGCTGCCTCAGGGCTGCACTAGCCACTGTGGTGTGCTTGCTCTCTTCTCCATGAGGTGGGAATGACAATATGACCTACAGAGCCACAAACTCATCTGCCTCTCAACTCCCCAAGCCACCCCTGTTTTGCAACATGTAGGGTGAGGGAGCCGTCATAGAGCTGCATCCTGTGGTACACAGAAAACACCAATCCTGAATGACAAGTTCCAGAGGGGTAACGGTGTTAGTCTGTTTCAGCAAAACAAACGTGCTAGCCTATGAAAGCTTATGCCCAAATAAATTTATTTGTCTTTAAGGTGCCACAGGGTTCCTCATTTGTAATTCTGCATGAGTGCTCTAAACCTTCCTTTTGTGTTACAGAATCAGACCATTCCATTATTTCCAGGATCCTCTAAACACACACATGGAAGTGGTGGCCATAATAAGATGTTTTTTAAATCTCTCTGGTTCTGTATTGCAGAAACCTGCATCACTTGTTTAGGTCTAGTTTGGATCTGTTGGCAACAGGTACAGAGCTTTCTTTGGTTTTGTGTGACAATTTGTTCTTTTCGTTTACATTTACAGTATTTGCTACAATTTAGATCACTACCATGACTTATTTTTTCCCCTCATCCATTCTGCCTGAAGATTATGTTAATCATTTATTAAGTTTCTATAAAAAGAAGTTAAAGGGCAAAGAGTCCAGTTTTGGCCTGTTTGCTGTCGTGACTCATGTTTTCCGAAGTTGTTGCTGTACAGTAGGTGCTTTTCCTAGTGAATTTCTCCTTGCATTTTTAATATCTCTTCTCCATAAGGCGTATGGTGAACAAGAACAAGAACAATTTCTCTTTGAGTGTCTGCCATCCTGACAACAAAAGAGAAAAGAAACCAGACGGGCTTTATTTTAACAAATTAGTCATATGTCTGACATCAGTGGGAGACGTGCCCTGTTGAGAGAAGAGAATAGTGCCTATTTTTTGTAGAATCTTGTGGGTTTTTTTAAGATATATATTGTACTTCTTTGTTGCCAAATATGTTAAGAAAAACTAATCACTTTGCATGTTTGTCTTTGTAGGAAGGAACAATAGTAAATGCCAGTGCAAAAAGGAAACAAAATAAATGATGGCCAGTAATTTATTAATTTGTATTAGGAAATTCCAAAGGCCACATCTTAAATTAGTGCCCCCTGAAGATACTTTAACTTTAAGCATGTGCTTTAACTTTAAATGCAGAGTAATGCCACTGATTTCAATTGTTTTAATTATGTGCTTAAATCTAACGATATGAGTGTTTGCAGAACTAAGGCCCTACTCTACAAGACTGACAAACAATGGGAGAAAAGATTATTAATATCCCAATTTCACAGATAAGAACTGAAGCCAGAGGGACTAAGTAACCCAAAGTAAGCCAGGAAGCAACAGGAAGAGCCAAGATTTGACCCCAGATCTCCTGATTTTTAGATAAACTGAAGTGAGAGCATGGGGAAAAAAAAGTCACATTTCTGAAAGTGGAATTTATTTCCAGTTACATTAGCCCCAGTTTCTTTGGTCCTGATTCTTCGGACCATTACTCTTGCTGAGTAGCATCATGGTATGCACATAATCTCATCATTTTCAACAGGGCTACTTGCAGAGTAAGCTATTGTTTTAAGAGGAGTTAGGGTGGCAAAACTGGGTTCTTGATCATATTTTCATAATGTTGATCTTAGTTGTTTTCAATTGGATCAGTTAGACATTATTTTGACATTTGTATACATGTTTCTGCTTACACAGTATCTTGGTGTTATTGTAGTTTTCATTACCATATTTTTTGTTGTGTGGGTTTCTATTTCAAGGGTTGATCAAAATTAATGTAATCCCTCTACCCAATGGCATTTATTTTGGTTATAAGATTAGAAATGTAAATTTGCAATAAAAGAAGAAAATAGGAAGCTGTTTTTAATGAATATTTTACACATGACTAATTAACAGAATCCCCTACAGGAATTTGGAAGTAATATGGAATTGACTGAAAATAAATTAAAAATTAATAAAGGGGTCTCCAAACAACTTTGTTTATGAGTGTTACCAGTTGCATTCTTAGTTATGAATATTTCAAGCTGTTTTGCTAGTCAGGATGTATTGTTCTTGGAGTGTTCATAATTTTAGAGGTGATTAGACAAAAAGGAGTAATACACAAAACAAAATGACTTGAAATGATAAAGCCTACCTGGGGAGAACTTCCTAATGTACAAAGAATGGCTTAATACGCAGGTTTTTTTGGTCTAACAATACCTGCAAAATACTGCTTCTCTCTCTCTAAGTATCCTAAGCTTCTAAAAGGAGTAAACAGAAATGCTCTCTGGCTTTGATTCACTGAGTAATTTGGAAACGTTTTGTAAAATGATACTTTGGAAGAGAAAAGAACTGTAGAAACTCAACTCAGCCCAGTCGTTATTGTTTATTTGTTGAACCTTGAGTAAAGGTTTTGTGACAGCACAGAAAATGGTGATAATGCACTGAAAGGCAACATACAGAACAAAGCTAAATGATTATTTTCTCCCTCTAAGCCACCTCTTCACTGGAAAAATAAACACACACACACACGGAAACCAACAATATCCTGGTTCATATTCTCTCTCAAATTTTGTCACTCCAAATCAAAATATGGTTTGCAGACCAAAGTGAAATCCTTTGGCTTTAGCGGATATGCCCCCACTTACACTAATGGTGAATGGTAATCATCAGAGTTAGTACAGCCTAGTGGAGAGAGCTCTGGACTGAGATTGAGATTCAGGATACCTGTTGATTTCCAGGATCTGCCACCGGCTTGCTGGGTAAATGTGAACAAGTCACGTCCCTCCCCATCCTGCAGTTTCTCCATGTGTGAAATGGAGATATTGATACTGCCTTCCATTGTAAAGTACGTTCTGATCTCAAGGTTAAAAGTGTTATTTATACATGAGCTAGATATTTATTATCATCATCATCATCATCATTATTATTATTATTATTATTATTATTATTATTAGTTTCTTCATAGAATGTAGGCATAGGACCAGGCATTTGACTCTGCAGAATAAAAAAAAGAAACTGTCACACTTATTATTTAATAATGATTCAGATAATCCTGCATTACTGTTAAATAATCTGACTCTTCTAATGAACCAGGTAAACCTAATGCCAGGAATATGGAGTCCTAAAATTAATATAAAATCCCACAGAAAAGCATAAATTTTCAAAGTAAGGTTGATATCAAAACTGTGGCAGATTTTAGAATTTTGGACAAATCTTTTTTCTGAGTTTCAAGGACAGGCCTGGAATCTCCTCTCTGGCCCTATTATCTTTTTAAAAACTGAATCCTCAGAAGGCATCACATATTAGTTTAATAAAGATGTGGGACCAATACAAACTGTGAGATCTAAACTGCTTCACAAATGGGGTGTGGGAAATAGATTCTGGGTCCATATTTTCAAGAAGTAAAAACATACCAGTTTTACAAATCTGCACAATAATCCACCAAACAATACATTGAGGACCATATTAAATGGCGTAAAAGACTGAACAGAAACATGAAGCAACAAAGAATATAAGAGAAAACATTTTTGACACAAGATGGGCATCAGCAACCAATCAAAGAATGAAAGTCTTGTTTGTTCTGCATTGTCCTAAATCTCATTCCTTTATTAAACATTATTAATTCTTTACATTGTCACACAGTATTTCCTCTAGTAAAACAGAGTTAATAAATTGTACTTGTTTATCTAAAGTACTGTAAGATCATTGGATATGAAACATTATTATTATTTCTGATTATAATTCTAAATAACCTTCTCTGGGAATTGTTTGACTAGGCTGGCCATCCACAGTTTCAACGGGTATGTCACAGAAGATTTTAATCACATTGCTTTTTATACTAAGGAAGTCCTTTCAGTCCATTCTTAGAATTAGTGTGTCACCTGAGTACAGAAACAAGGGGTAAGAAAATATTTTCAATGTCTATCACTATTGTTGCTTTCGTACCTCCTTCATCCCCCAAAGAGTGTGGGGTAATCAGGTTAATGGACTGAAGATAAAGGAGTGAGATCTACTTTCTATTTCAAAACAAAGAGGGTGAAATGCTGGTCCTGTTTAAGTCAGTGGCAAAACTCCCATTAGAATCAATGTAGTCAGGATTCTGCTCAGAGAATCTATAAAATGACTCTGCAAACCCTCTGAGTTTTGGATCGCTTCTCTGACTCCAAGGTGCTGACAAATATCAAGCATCATTTTCTGGAGCATAGAGGCCTCACAACTTCTCAACAGAAGTGCAAAAAACTTTTCTTTTCTTTTCTTTTCTTTCTACACTGGGAAAACAACATATTTTTCTCTAGTCACCTTCTTAGAAACGGCTGAACTATTTTATGCTTAAATTTTCCAGTAAACTTCAGCCTGAGGCAACATAGGAAATATGATTATGAACGGTTAAAATTTGGCAAAATGATAAGAAACCAAAAATAGGTCTTATAATAGGAAGCATTAGGTAACCTTAACTCTAGATAGTGCTACCAGCTCTGCTTAATGCTTCTCATTATAAGAACCTATTTTGTGTTGCTTATAATGTATATAAAAGCCTCTCTGTCCGCCGCATCGAAAGCCCATTTTAGTCAGCTATAAACTTTATTTCCGCTATGACCCATATTTCCTGGGAAAAGAAGCACTGAGTTACCAAGAGTTGCTCTGCTTCTGAGGTATTTCTGGTCTGACTAAAGTACTGGAAATCTTGTAAGAAAGTCTGATCTCATAAGATTTCCTGCGCAGTGCCAGATACATTGGCTATGTCTTCATTAGCCGAAATTAGTTCAGACTTCTTTGTCTGATCTAAAAAGTTCCTGGTGAGTTCGAACTAACAGCAGGTTAGTTCAGACTAGAACATGTTTTTAGTTAAACTTAGTTTGGGTCTTGCTCACATTAGTTCAAACTAAGCGCGCAAGTCCGAACTAACCCCGGTATTAACTAGTTCGGACTAAGCATTCCCTAGTCCGAACTAAGAAATTTCCTAGTTCAGACTAGGCAAAGCCTAGTGTAGCCATGGGTCAAATTAGTCTGGACTAAGCCTTCTTGGTTCAGACTAATTGGCCAGAGTAGACATAGCCACTGAGACACGATTTAGATAAGCCTCTGAACTTCTGGATGGTTATCTGAACTTCCAAAACGTAGAGTCACCTGTTATTGATTTTAAACAAGCAGAGATACATTCTTAAAGATGAAACAATTCTCTGCAAGTCTGCAGACACTGATCAAAAATGAATTGAGCACTCGCTCTTTTTCAAAGCCACAAAAGTCTTTTCCTTTCTTCCACTTCTCCAAGTAAAATCTCTGAAATAATCTTTACCAAATGATTTATAAATGCAATTTGTTTCTGAAAACATATGTAAGTGGCTACAATGATTTAAATTACTATCACTAAGAGCTTTTAATTAAAGCCTAAAATATGTATGTCACTATAAAAATAAATTAAGATTTCTAAGGTTTTATTAATAAGGCTACTTGTGAAGGGCTCCTGAAGCAATTGTGCTTTTGAAGATAAGCTTTAAAACTACTTTAGTCTGGCAGTTATTTTTATTCTTTACGGCTTCTAACTCTCTTTTTTCTCTCCCTATTGGAAATTTTTTCTATTCTTTCCATGGGAAATCACCATGGGTGTTTCTGCCTGGAAGGGAGGACCTAGTTCAGGAAACACAAAGCAAAAAAGGTTTCGATTTAAACATGGATAGTTGCCACCAAAACACTGGCAGTAACTCCAAACATTGGCAAGAACTTTTTATTGGAAGAATCAACACTGTTCTTCTTTTTGGAATAAATGCCTTTAACCATAGTATGAGAAAGAACAATGTTGTAAGAGCTCATCAGGGGTGCAGTGTAACCACCAGTGTTAATAGGGACTTCTTGCTAGAAGAACCTGCGGGTTGTGAATGAACAGCTGGGTAACAGTTTGATTCGCAGATGCTTCAAAGTTTTTAGAAAAGCCTGTGGTGAAATTCATAGATGTTTTACAAATAACAAATCCGTAGCCATTCCAGCTGTGAAAAGTCAAGTTGCAAATAATAGTCTGAGGATCTGTGCCAATTGCCTCCAGTGCCGCAACACACTGGACTAGATAATATACAGCACTTACAGTGTAATACCTTTAACTCAGCACTTACAAATAGAACATATCTTAGTTATTGGAGCATAAACTTAAATACTTAAATCCAGTGCTACTGCTGAACAGTATACATCAGGAGAATGTACAGACTTTCTTTCCATTGACATAAAGACCAGTCAAATTTAGCTCCAAATTTAGGTTTTATAAGAGTAACATTTTACAAACTTACACCCAATTCTAGAGTCTCATAGGCAATAAGGTAAGAAGAAACCAATATGATCATCTATTTTAGCCTTCTTAACAATTCAAAGCATAGAACCTCACCCACCCATTTCTGTAATAAACTTCTAACCTATGATCAAATATTAAAGTCCTCAAATCATGGTTTAAAGACTTTAAGGTAGAGACAATTCACCTGCAAGTGAGCAGTGCCCCATGTTACAGAGGAAGGTGAACCCCCAGCCCTCCTCCACCCTCCCAGTGCCTTTGCCAGTATGCTTGTGGGAAAATTTCTTTCCTGATCCCAGATATGGTAATCACTTAAACTCCGAGCATGTGGCCAAAAACCACTAGCCAGACACCCATGAAGGAATTCTTTGTAATAACTCAGAATCCACCCCATCAAACATCCCATCTCAGGCCATTGGCATGTCTACCATCAGTAGTCAAAGATCAGTAAGTTCCCAAACTATGCTGTCCTATCACACTATCTCCTCCATAAATTTATCAAGCTTAATTTTGAAGCCCTCTTCGGTTTTTTGCCCTCACAACTTCCCTCAGAAGGGTATTTCAGAACTTCACTCCTCTGATGGTTAGAAACCTGCATCTAATTTCAAGTCTAAACATCCTGGTAGCCAGCTTATATCTATTTGTTCTTGTCTCGACATTGGTGCTGAATTTATTTAATTCCTCTCTCCCTGGCATTTATCCCTCTGATGTATTTATAGAGAGCAATCATCTCTCTCCTCAATCTTCTTTTGCTCAGGCTAAACAAGCCAAGCTTCTGAGCTTCCTTTCATAAGGCAGGCTTTCCATTCTACAGATCATCCTAGCAGCCTTTCTCAGCACTTGTTCCAGTTTGAATTCATCTTTTTTAAACATGGGGGACCAGAACTGCAAACAATATGTTATGATTTTTTGTAACAAATCTAAATAAAAACAATTCTAAAACAAAGCGAAACAACCATCAGTTAAACATTCTCTTGCAGTATTTGTGTGTCAAATATATAGGATTGTGCTAGTTCAGGATAACCTGAAATTAATGAGAAATTAACTAACCAATATGAGAAAAATGGAAACAATAATGAACGTGAAGGAGATTTTCAGGTGTAACCATGTGAGGACCCAGTCCTGCAGGGAGTCTGCATAGCGTTTATTACCGGATTAGTGTGCATGTTTTTATTTGTAATAGAGGGAAAGTAAATAATTATTTTTAATCTGGTATGTCCCTCATGCATCATATTCTGTTGAGAACACACTTCTGCTGAATACTGAAAAATACAGAATTTGTGATACGTGTCCTACATAAACCTCACCATGAAGAAAATTTAAGAATCATATAACAAATTTAATTTATACTGTGACTAATACACATCTTCGGAGAACTATAAAGTAAACTGTTCAACTGAGCAGCATAATACCACTGGGGTACTCCTGAAAATCAGAGTTACAGGAGAGCACTTGCATCAAGACAGAATTATTCAACACTCACCTATACCAGACTGATATACTGTGCTGTCTTAGTCAACTTCATTATATGCTTGCAAGACAAGCTCCAACTGCCTTTTTTATGTTCTGGTCCATTAGTACACTGCCCTCTTCTTGACATTCCTATCTGATGATCAGAATTTACAGGTGTTCCAACCATATTTCCTTCTGAAGGATTATGTCCAAATTTTTTCCACATAATCTTGTACAGAATTGCATTTTTCCTTCTGTTTTAAAAACAAAAATGGTAGTGGTTTGTAAAACAGGAATCTGTCATCTGTCTGTGAAACTAGGATTATCAAAAACAGATTGAAAACTTGTTCAGTTGACATTCCCAAATGTGTTTTAGTCTCATCTTCAATTAGAAAATTAAATAGAAATATACTTGGCATTCACCAGGTTAGATATTCTGGCTTTAACTCATTTTATCATATTAATTATTTTCTTTCTTTGAATTTACTAATTAACTGCACTCATAATGATTATTTTCTTTCTTTGAATTTACAATCCAAGTATTCTTTTGATTTAGTATCTTTTTAGTTGCATGTGTAGTTAATTTTATATAAATAGGGAAAAAGTTCAAAGTATTGGCATTACAAATTACACATTTTGTGGTATTTTGGAAAAAAAAAACCCCTAACATTTATTTGGATCTACTGCCTATTCAAATCTGTGGGCAAATCTGTGCAAATAACTGCTTTCTGGCTTTCTGGCAGTTCTGAGAAATTGGGCAAAAAAATTGTATTGGGTTGACTCAAAACAATTTTTAAAAAGAATTTTCAGGGACTCAAAAAGTAAAAGAAGGAACATTAAATAAAATTAAAAAATTGATATTTCTATATGCTTTAATATTTTAAACATAACACTGGAAGAAATTTTAAAAAAGAATAGACATCCTGATTCAGCAAAATCCACAGACTTGCTAAATGTTTTCTCTGACCAGAAATTTGTATTTTTGGCCAAAAAAAAGTTTCAGATGAAAATTTTCCACCACTTTTTGCTCTAGTCACCCTGACACAACAGACGAGGATTAGAGTAGCACATGGGTGGGGCAGTTCCATTGCATGTCACAGGATTTGGGTAACCTGCTGTTCTCTCACCTCACCCTCATCATTGTGTGCCAATAGATGCACTTTGAAATATACCTTGAAGATTAACATACACAAACTATTTTAGACCAGGAAGTATAGCTTATTCTGAGTTTTTGAGGACTTCTTATGATGAATGCTTTATTTTGCATTCCTCTGTCTTTTAAATTGTGGGGATCCATGTTGAACACTCCTGCTGATCACAACAGTAGCCATATGGTAGGAGGAGACAGATGGTCTTTCAAATAGAAAGCTCCCAGGCCATTTTGGACTTTATAGGTCAAAATTAATGCCTTAAATCAATCCTGGAACCAATAAACAGCCAGTACAGATCATATAACTGCCACCAGGAAGCAACACTAAATAGGCAGCCTGCAGTTTAAACGTCTGGATTGAGTTAAGGTATAGACTGCAACAGCAACAGCAATTGATGCTTGAGGTTGCAACTGTGTGCGTCATGGAATGAAGGCCTATTATCTGAAAAAAACTGCTTCAATCTCCCAGTGTCAGGCATAGATAGTAAGAGGCTCTCTCCCTTTGATGCATGTATTCAGACAAGGCTGGAGCCCTTTTTTTTCTTCTTCTTCTTTTTTTTTAAAGAACTATAGCAGCAACTACCAATTAATATTGCTTTGTCACTGATTTTTGTGGTTACATATTAATATAGTTATAACCTGATATGCTGGGACCATCTATCCTACTCATTAATATGAAGATAATTTACTGTTTGAAAGGAACACAGCCATTCTCCCCTTTGATCACCAGGTTTTTTTTTCTTTTTTAAGTGATGAGGTTTGATTTGTTTTTCAACAGTTGGGAGACGCCATTTTGAAATAATCATCCACTCACTTCCATCATTCATTCTTAAATAAAAAAATAGAATGTTGGCATGGAAGGAAAAATACAAAACTTGAACATGAAAAAATCTGATAAAATGAATAAAAGAAAGTTAACAGTCATATTCAAAGACTATAGGCAATGTCTGAAGAACACAACAGGTTTCTTTTAAAGCCCTATGTGTCATGAAGCTATGCCACCTTCAGCTCCAGTCATCAGAGGTTGGACAGTGTTTTAATGGAGACCTTCAGATATTCTCAGCCACCACACAACAGAATTAGTGCATGGAATCTACCTTTAAGAATAAGTTAAATTTCAGAAATTTCATTTTAATCTCTGTCTCTTACCTGGAAATATCTATGATAAGGACATGGACAACTTTAGGAAGATACAAAATGGATCTATAGCAAAAGGCCACTTGATATCAATATGAATAGGATAGAGCATAATTTTGTCCTCTCAGGCAGATGCTATGTACTTGTAGGGAATTTATTGTGTCTGCGGATAAGCCTAAGAAATTGTATAAGGAAACCTATGATCATGGGGAGTTGTCCTTCAATGCATTTAACAAAAGAAAAAAGACCTGAAAGTGAAACTTTAAAAAACTTGGAAATGATTCCATATCTTGTTTATTTGGAAGACACTGATTCTAGACCCTAAAATTTCATAAGTCGTTATGTTGTGTATTTAAATTAAGTATTTAACAACACGTTAAGTGTGAAATCCTGGTTCCACTGAAGTCAATAGTAAAAATGCTAGAATCTAAGGTGGGAGGTGCTATATGAAGTCAAAATATTACTATTTTCATGACAATTTACAGAAAATATACCTGGTGCGGCAAAAGCAATTTGCATATTGCAAAAAAGAACAAAATATTGATTCTGTTAATATTAACAATTTTACAGTAATTGAACACCTATAAATGCCACAAACTTGCCATTACAAGACATCATATTGGACACACACAATAGACTGTTCACAGTCAGGAAGAATACTAACAAAGGAAATGAAGACATGAAAGAAAGAAAAATGTTCAAATGCATAATGATAAGTTTCTTTTATTCTGTCCATTTAAAAAAAATATTTCATTGTGCAGCTTTTCTGCCTTTTCATGGCCTAGACAGCTATGTAAACCCCCCTTGATTGAAGCATTAGCTCAACATGTATTCTCTGAAATAGGATGTCATTAAAACTGAACACCGTAAGCACAGTAAATGGATTCTTTTATAATGGCGGTGTTGGTAATGACTCCATAGATAAAGTTGCACTGAGACTGCAATATAAAGCAGAACTAAAATCCTCTGTTTCACTCTTTAATGGTTGAATAGTTTCTAAATTTGGCACAGTAGTTCTTCAGAGGAGAACTGAATTTTCTATGTAATTTTCTGTAGCAAATATTTACTAAATTTTGCAGAGGAGATATGCTAAAAACTTTTTTTTTTTGAAAATCTGCCCAGACTTTCTCATGTTTCTCAGTTTCTTTAGACCCCAGAAACTTCAAACTCCAGAAAATGTGCAGACAGATGTTCTGGTGACATCTTGGACATAGAACACTTTGGAAATATTAGTTTAGATGCAAAGAGCTATTTTCTTAACTTAATAGAACTATGCTGAGAAAAGACTGTGCTCAGATCTAATAGCTGCACCGCTTTTCCCATACAGCTGATTTCCTGGATCCCCAGGTCCTTGGCTGTGCTATCAAGTCTGCTTCCCTAAACCCATGGACAGTTCTCCATCCCACTCCCCTCAGCCCCAGTGCAAGCTTAACATTATTTTTCTTTTTTATTGAATTGTAACATTTGATGTTCAAGGTAGTCCTAAATAAGCACTCTTTATTTTGATGCAGGAAAATGGAACAATTGCAACAGCAAGGGAAATATAAGGAAAATAATGTTCCATTTGTTAGAAGATCGAGCGGCTGTAGAATGTGGAGGTGAAACCATGGGGCTAGAAATCTTGCTAACCATACAGACTAGACTGAGAACTGAACACTGCAAGCGAATTGGTACCACTAAGAAGTGATCTGGGTGATCCACTTCTAAGTCCTGCTCTGTAAGCTTTCTTCCCTACACCTGCTACCAGCCCCTATGCCTGAAGCCTCTGTAGTTGTGAGCCTCAACCTTGCTATGTCCCTTACCAAATATGTCACAGGTGCTATTACTACAGGGGACAGGGAATGGTAGGGAGCAAAGTTTCAAGTGGCTCAGGATGAGGAAGGAAATGAGCTTTCGGTGAAGCAAGTGAGGATGGTGAGACTGAGAAGAGAAACTTCTGAGCAGAGTATAAAGTGATTTAAGGGCATATTTACTTACTTTTCTTGACTTGTGTTGGTGGGATATGCAAATTAGTAGCTCCAACTCTAAATGATTTATTTTGAGGATGGAATATATATTTGAATTTCACAGCAGAACACACTATATGGTGATGACATAATTTCAGTGTATTATATGGTAATTGGCTTATGAGTAACGCATGAAATGATTCACTAAGTCATGAAGATGGACTAACAAAGGAAGAGTAGATTAAAGAGTGAGTGATATAGTTTATTGTTCTTCAGTTAAAACTTACTCCAAAACTCATTTCAACTTCTGAGATACTGCTCATCTCTTGAAGGCATAAAGTACTGTTTTCTTGCTTTCTGAGGGTTTGCCAGTAATGAACTCCAGAGGACAGAGAACTTTCGGAAACACCCAAATTATACTTGAAAGGAAGTCTTCCCAGATGTACTTTGGAACATGGCAGCTAGACAAACTCAAGAGAGTACCTTTCAAAATGAGGCGGCAAATTGTTCACGACTGCCAGCACTACTGAGGGAGAAGCACGGAGTCACCCCCACAGGAAGTACTGATGACATATATGTGTGTGAGGGTATGAGCTGCCCCTTGCCTGTCTTCTGAAAAGGATCATTGAGGCTTTATACCAAGAGGGGTTTCCTGAGTATTTCCCATCTGTTCTCTGTATTATTCAACACTTCAAAGTTTGAAAGTAGTTTTCCCCCTACCAGTTTCATGAAAAGGATACGAAGAGATAAAAAGTTAGGAGCACATAGTTGTGAGTCTCAGATAATGACCCTTTCTTTGTTAAAACCCCCTACCCCCAATGTGAAAACCTAAAGAGAATCAACTCACCCAGGAATAAGCTTGTCTTCCATTTCCCTTCCTTCTTTTGTTCACACTGCTGCTAGTCTCTCTGACATGTTCTCCTTCAAACACTCCCTATCAACTCTGATACTTCCCAAGCCAGCAGACTCTTTTATCTTCTTCATCATCATGATAGCACTGCACATTTCTTCAGGTCAATGCACAACTTTCTCTCTGACCCTTCAACCTTACAAATAAATGCCACTCAAACATCAGAAGAAACCACGACATCCAGGATCAAGATCAAACAAAAAAACATATTAACTGTATCGGTTTTACCATGGCTTCTTTACTTGCCCTAGTGTTACTGGGCATAAACCACTAAACTGTTAACTAAATTAATCTAAATACTATATTGCTATTTTTTAAAAAATTAAGTAGGACTTTTCACGTAACAATAGAAGAGATAATAAATCTAAAAAGCCAGCGATTTTATCAGAACATGTGCAGGTATAGAAATATTTTTTTAAAAAGGGATGCTGAATCAAGGGCACAGGACATTGACTATAAATCAATGTGAACCTGAGTATTTCATTTAAGGAGAGAGAAATGAAAAAGTAGACAAATAGGAGAAACAGTGCAAAGTAAATCTGTTTTGCTTTCTCTTTTGATAGTCTGGTGCAGTGTTGTTATTAATGTGGGCAAGTTGCTTTTTAAGATACATGGTTTTTAACCTGAGCATGTCCCTTTATTTGAAGCCACCCTCACTGTATAGTATTATTCCCTAATGGGCTGAATTGGGAAAATTGTATTCTGTCAATTAAATAGTAAGCCCCTTAAATATTTCTCCTTTTAAATTATTAAAAACAGATCTGAACACTTATGGGACTCCAAAAACATTGGGTGTTTTGACAAAATTCTCATTCCTCATGGGGAACAAGCATTTCACATAGCCCTTGCCCCACCCCAACCCAATGGCAGATGGGAAAACCAACATGGGAGCCGCCAAGCAGACAAACTTGGGGTGTTTTCTCTTGTGGTTTATTTTTTACATTTTTTATAGATTTTTTTAAAGTCAATAAACCTATTGTGCTTATGAAATCTGTTTTCTTTAATTTTTTATGGGTAAATGGGCTTTTTAACTCTGAACTCTTGTTCCATCTGACATTCCAGAGTTTTCTATTTCTATTTCATGGATATTTTTGGTTTTTTCTCTCTTTCTCACCAGAGTGAGACATTCATGCATGAAGAAGTTTATTGCCAAATCAAGCTTGAAATGCCACTTCACTTCTGCTTTTATTAACTACTTTTACATGATCGTCATCCTCATCTTGTTCATTGTGCCTCAGCCAAGAGTATTACAGAGATGTCTACAGCAGATCACTGCAGTTGAAGGGTTGTGTTCTTTCCCCTCCTCCCTGACAATCTGTGTTTCACAGAACATACAAAGTGAGAGAAAATACTAACACCTGGAGTGGAAGGGGGAAAAAAAAAACCAAACATAAGCAGTGCTGATCTTCATTATAAATAGGCACTTTAGAAAAAGGAACACCAGTGCAATTAGGGCCCAATCCAAAGCCCATTAAACCCAACTGGATCCTTTCCATTCATTTCAATAGTCTTTGGATCAGGTGCTTTTTTTGAGGTTGGTATGCAGTATTTTCCCAGACAGATTGCATTTCTAAGTGTGAACACTGCTGTACACAGCTTTGCTGTAACAGATATGCTACATTTTCTTTTGCTGGCTTTGTCCTCTCATCAATATTTGTTCACCAGCAGATTGTGGTCATTATTCTAAATCCAAAAATGCTTTTTGAACAAAACATCATCATCAGCTAGGATCAGCACAACAGTTATATAACGTAACAGACATGACCTAAGTTGACATACCATTGTAATAAAATAACATTCTGGCAACATGTCATTTTAATGCCCCTATAAATATTATATAGACTTTAAAAACATTTTTAGATCTGATCAAAATCCTGTACATGTAGTGGAAAAAAATGAGGTCAGTTGTTCAGAATGCCTGGCTGTTTTGTGGACATACATAGTAAAAGCAGGCAGAAAGCCCAGCAAATAACAGAGCATTTTTCTCTACTACACTACCATGAATTAGAAGGTGGCATGCAGCAGTAAGTGCTTTAATCAATAGCAACAACTTGTTCCTCAAATCATTATTTTGTATAGATTGTTGACACAGTAAATTGTGTCATGGCAGAATAGAATGGAATGCTACATTGACTGAATTTAGTAGCTAAGGCAAGAGGCTAAACTGGACAACACTGGTAAACACCACACAGGGCATTCAGAAACACAATCACACTTGCCATCAGGGATGAGAACTCATTTGCTCTTTCGAGCCTTTGCTAGCTCTGTCTTCTTAAAGGAGACATATCAAAAAGTTGTGAGCAAAACTAATCAGGGTTTGACCTTGGATTAAGGCACTCAGTCCAGGACTGTGCAGTTCCCCCCTGCCGGGGGAGGTTCGTAGTGTGGAGAAAGGGGCTGCAGCATAGTCCCCCAGCTAGCCTGGAGAGAAGAGCATCTGGTGCTGGCCACTGTTAGCCTGTGCCAACAAACTCCTAAGAATTCTCTTAGTCCAATCGTGCCTTGCAGGTAAAAAGCAGTGAACTCCAATTCCCAATTCCCTAGAAATACCCCTCTGGAGCATCCACTCCCTCTCACTATGGTACTCACAGAAATGATCAAATTGAATGACTCCAAAGAGACGGAACTAGACAAATCTGTTGATTTAACTGATAACTCTCACTCTGTTTTACTACATAGCACTGAGATGGTTTTGTAAGAAAACCAGGATTATTAACAAAGACTAGCAATGTAAATGATACTAAACCCTAATAAAATAAAGGTCTGGTCATGAGCAAAACAAAACAAACAGGTCTTTTAGGCTATGTCTACACTAGCAAATTAGTTCAAATTAAGAAGCCTTAATTCAAACTGATGTGAACTGTGTCTACACTAGACTTTGTCTAGTTAGAACTAAAAATTTTTTTTTAGTTTGAACGAAGCAAATCTTAGTTTGAACCAGTTAGTTCAGCTGGTTAGTTCAAACTAACTGCTTACTTCAAACTAATTTGCATATTTACTTCAAATTAGCACAATGTAGACACGCTAGTTCGAACTAAATAAATTCAAACTAGCAGTTACTTCAGACTAAGCACTTTTTAAAATTTGAATTAACTGTGCTTTTTTACTTTGAATTTAAAAGTTAGTTCCAACTAAAAAAAGCATGGCTAGTTTAAACGAAAAGTTAGTTCAAACTAAAAAATAAAGCGCTTAATTTGAACTAAATTTCGAACTACTTAGTTTGGACTAACCAAGTCCGAACTAAGATTTTAGGTGTAGACATAACCCTAGTGACTAAATCTTAATTTCAGTAAATTACAACATTTATCTAAGCAGGTTTCACACATCAAGTCTCCCCTCAGCTCTTTGCTTTTGGGTCAACTGGTCAGCTGTTCCTAGGATCAAAGGATACTATACTTTAATCAACTCCTCAGTGTTGGATAACTCAAACTGTGTTTTTTTGCTCCCATGTCTATTACCCAAAGTCTACTGCATGTGTTTTAAGAGCCAGGAGGTTTTCCTGATTCTTCTCCAGATTCTTCAAAGCGTCTGACGTAGTGGGATATTCTCCCACGAAGGCTCATGCGATAAATAAATCTGTTAGTCTTTAAGTGCCACAAGACTCCTTGCTTTTTTTGTTCAACTTGATAGCTTTGTTTACCTTAAACAAACTGGGCAGACAGGTAAACATAAGTTCCTTTTTCTAGGGCAGGCAGGGTTCACGCCATCCCTCTCAAATACATTTTAAGAACCTATTTCCAGTCTCATCTAAAACTCTTTGCACATTCTCTCTCTCTCTCTATATCTATCCAATTATTTTCAGGACCAATGTGTCACCAGTTCACATACGATACCTTGCACAACACCTTTGAGATATATTATGACAACAGTATGTCAGGGCAATGAAATGTGTCAGGCCTGATATGAGTTACAGAATATGAGGGTGGGGACTGTGACAGTTGGCATTATGGAAAGGTTTCTTATATACATAACAAAAATCAATAGGTGAAACTATGTAGAAAAGCCTTCAAAGTACTCTTGAACCAAGCAGAATGAGGACAGAATAAATATGAAATAAAATGTCTGCTTGCATTTCACTTGAGTGTGCCACGGTTTGAGAAAAGGGAGAAATCTAGTCTAAGCTAGTAGAATATTCCTGTGTTAAACCTCTACCACATATGACTAGAGTATTAACTGCAGGATACCACAACTACATGAGCTCTAGAAAATGTGACAGAGCATGGAGTTTTGCAACGTGTAATGAATAAGCAAAGGATGAGTAAATCAAAGAATGAAGATTCTGCCATTTATGTTACAAATATGTGTTCTCTCTCATCTTACAGAGAGGATGAAATTAAATTCTCCATTCTTCAGTCCAGCTGCATCATTTAAAATTAATTTCCCAAAAGACAAAGAGTTCAAACAAGGTCAAGCTCTACTAGAGGCACTGAATAAAACTAGACTTGCTGCCAAGTATTAATAACCTCTGGGTGTGACCATTATTAGGGACAGTAAGATTTCATCTCAAGGGAAAACACATTAGCTCTTATAAAATGACTTGGATTAAACCCACAGAAACTAATCTAATCATGGCCTGATGAACTCACCCTTTTCAACTACTGGATTGTTTTGTCATGACATCCCGCTCAACATCATTCTTAAAGTAAGGTAAACAGCTTGTGCTTCTTCAGAAACTTTCAGCTGAGGACATCATCCATGCTTTACATATATTATCTAATTAATTCCAACAACAGTTAAGGAATGCTTAATTACAACTGAAACAAACCTAACTCAAGTGAAATGCACAAGCTCAGTAATACTATGTAAAAATTTAGCAAGGTATGAAGAATGTTCTTCACCTGAAACAGCAGGGGAATTTTATGTAAGCATATGTAATAGCCAATTTGTATTTGGCCAAGACACTTGAGTTCATACTGCAATTGTTACACAAATTGCCTGGGGATCTTTAATGAAAAGTGGTCAGTGCTGAGGTTCACATACTACAGCAACACAGCATCCTGAACACCTTGTTGTGACCTGCATTCATGGATAAGCAGGTATGTAGATTTGTCCCCTATTGAATAACTAATAGAACTTCTTGTAACAATAATGAGAGTCCTGTGGCACCTTAAAGACTAACAGATTTGTTTGGGCATATGCTTTCATGGGCTCTAACCCACTTTGTCACATACAGCATAAGCTTTAATGGGTTGGAGCCCACAAAAGTTTATGCTTGAAGAAATCTGTTAGTCTTTAAGGTGCCACAAGACTCTCGTTGTTTTTGCTGTACGCAGACTAACACTGCTACCCCTCTAGAAAATTTCACTTCGTGTAACGTATTCTTGGTCAACCATTAATTCAACTCCATTAACCTCTGAGGATAGGACAAGAAACAATGGACTTAAATTGCAGCACGGGAGATCTTAGGATGCGCAATAAGAAAAACTTCCTGGCAACAGTAAAGAACTGAAGCATTGTTGAATGTATTTAAGAACAGGCTAGACAAAAACTTATCAGGAATGGTCTACTTAGTGCAGGGATCTCAGATTCATGGCCCCTAAAGTTATTTGCTGCGGCCTAAAATGACGCTATCACTATCGATATTTGCAATATCTTTGTATGAAAAGGTTTCAGTGGTGGGGCCTCCGGGCTAACATATTAGTTATCATGCAGCCCTCATGGTGATTTGAGTTTGAGATCCCTGACTTAGTTCCAAGAGTGTCACCATGCTGGGGCAAGCAGGGCATGGGCCGTGCATCTTGCTTGTGGGAAGCGGCAGGAACTGTCTCCATCTTCGAGCCTCCCCAATAATGCTCCTGCTTAGTCCTGTCTTGACTGCAAAGTTTAGACTAGATGACCTATTGCAGTCCCTTCTTGTCCTACATATCTATGACTCTATGAATTTGTGAGATCTGATGGGATCACAGCACAAAGTGACATAACTGCAATCTTACAAAAATGTAAACAGAGTCTAATCCAAATAATGATAATACCTAAAGCCTGTTGAAGTCAATGGGAGTCTTTCCAGTTACTCTAAAGAATTTTCAGTCCATTAAACACACAACGTGAAAGGTCAAAATAATTCATGGGTTTTTAAATTAAATACTGTCAGCAATTTCTGCCTGCCATTTGGATTTAGCTATTATTTGTTCCTCTCTTTCAAAATGCACCATGCTCGAAAATGTTAAACTGCTCTCCTAAATAAACAGGTGACTTCACCTAGTTTCTTGCACTATCTCCTTAAAAATGTTTTCCAGGGCATCTGTTTTAGAGAGGAAACCAGTAAAGTTCATGCTACTGTTCTGGTTTGGAGAAAGGTTACCTAGTTTCACCTAGCAGGTAAAGTGAGATAATGATGGGATATGGATCAGGTTATGGTGGAATGATGCTATCATGTTCTCCACAGACCAGGATACACCAGGTCAAAGCACAAGTGATGAAAACCTGCACACATACCTCCACTGCTATAATGAGTAATGCCTCCCAAAACATATGGCGTTCAAAACCCATGGATTCCACACACACTTTCACAACAAGTGATGTATCCCAGATGAGATACTAAATACCCCAGTAGCAACTATGTGAGTGAAACAAGGACTGTGCTCTTTAAAGAACTGACACAGGAAAAATGATAAAAGACAAAAACACTGTATCACCAGAGGGTGAATGCTTTTCACAAAGTGATCCTCAAAGGTGTAGTGGGTGACTTATACTGATGGGAGCTAAATTTTAATGTAAATGCTTACATAACCTTCGGGTGGGCTAGAATTCATTTAACTGCCCTTCTCCAGGGCCTCAAAAATATTAAACATTAAACCCCAACTCCTACAGAGAAGCAGCTGGAGACCCAGGATTCAGTCTGGAAGGGACTCACAGCGAAGTCTGTTCAGTTATCCTCCCCACATTAAAATACTATCCTAAGAAAAAACAAAATGAATTTAAACAGAACAGTCCCCAAAGAAACATTGTGGGAAAGAAACCCAAGAATCCCCAGGTTTAGGTGGAGTTCCCCATATCTCAGTTTGCAGTCTGTTCAAGTCCAAAGGTTTGAGCTGCAAGAAGCAGCAATCCTCTCCTTTGGTTGCAGGGATCTTAGACAGGAATCCATGCAAGCTTTACTTTCTCTTGTGGAACCAGCACCACTCAGTCAGTTTACTGGTTAACCAGCAATCAGTCACATGTACATCTGGAAAAACTCCACTGCAAAATACTTCACAGCAGGGAAAACATCTTGCTGTCCACTCCTGGCTCAGCTTTTCCCACTCACACACTGAGCATATGGGCTTTTCTCATTGAAACTCTCTATGGCGCAGCATAAAACCTTGTCAAGCATGCTCAATGCACCCATCCACTTAATTTCCAGAAGCTTCTGAATCTGAGCAGCCAAATCTGCCCAGCAACGTAACCCAACCTCAAGAGATCCCTGAAAGAGACAGCTCCCTTTATTAGGCATAGGAGTTACACTTACAGAGTTAGGTCGACATAAGCTGCCTGTTGAACTAACTGTAGTGTAGACCCATGCCAAAGTACCTTTGCCAGGCCTGAAGAAGGTTTCTGTGTAGTTTAAAAGATTGTCACCAGCAGAAGCTGTCCAAATTAAGATATTGTCTCAACTATGTAGTCTAAGTAGTTTTTTAGTTCTTTGTAAAGCAAACTGGTGACAGGGAGTCCTTTCTGTTTAAGGGAATGAAGGCCAGCTCTACAGCTGGTGGAAGTCAATGTAATTCCATGGAAGCCGTTGAGGCTACACTGAGAGCTTATGTTTCTTATACCAGTGAAGTACTGGAGTTGATGGGAGAAGCCCTTGGCAAGCAACTGAGCACATCTTCATCAGACCTCCCAAATCAGTGCTGCTGCAAAAAGTACTGCCAAAGCAGACAAGTGAAGACAAACCCTGTCCCTGAGTTATATTCAGGGGCGTCTCTGGTACCAGGCTTACAGGGCTCGAGTCCTGAGTCCCAGAACCCAAGCCCCGAGTCCACTCCTGGCCGCCCACTGCAATAGTTGCAGTGGCGGTGCATGAGCCCCGAGTCCCAGTGTGCCGAGTCCTCAGTCTTTTCCTGGGCTAGCGGTACTTCTGGTTATATTCGTTCAGTATTTCAGAAAAGGATATTTTACAATATGTATCTCAAAATAAGATATAAAATAAAAAATAAAACTTTATGCAATGTTACAGTTTTCATCTAGCAAACAGAACTTTGTGAAGCTAATGTTGAGTACATCACCCACAGTAGCCAGATACTTACAGATCATATTTCTACAACAACTACTCTTCAGTACAAGTGAATATTAGGAACTAGTTTCCCACCTCAGGAATCTCTCCTGGAAACAAATGAATATTCAACACAAGGGTTTGTTATAAAAAATTAATCTTTAGCCCTTGCAATACTTCATGCTCACAAAATGCCCAAAAGCCAGTGTTAAAATTTCACAAGTTTTTATTTGGGGGAAAAAAAGTGAGTCTGTGTGGTGGGTCCAAATTAATACAGTACATAGAAACCAGGGCAAAAACAAAGCAGAAAACAAGATTAATGTAATAACTAAAAGAATAAGCGGCTTTCATGGAGATCATATTTTATGTTAGCAAAAACACAACTTCAGAATTTTCTATATAATATACCCAACAAGATGGGGGAAGCACTCACTGATTCCCTGGGGCTTACCTATATCCCCTACTTTGAATTAAATAGGGAGAAAAACAGATTGGTTTAAATTTTACAACAGCTTAGGCCTGAAGAAAACTACACATTTTCCCCAACACAAATCAGCTGCATTTAATTCCCCAGACAGCTGGCATGAACACAGCTTCTCCACAGGACACCTGAATTACAAAATTAGCACATTCAGAACTCTAAATCACATTCCATTACATCAAGCCCTAAGGTCCAACATTACTGAGAGCAGGAATAAATTGCAGAGTTTCTCCTGAATTAACCCTCTTAGAGCACACTCAAAGTTAAATTGCCCTTTCCTCCCCTTTAAAGATATATGGAAATTTACACATTCCCTCCCATCCATTCTAATCTATTCCTATTTTTGCCAAGTGGCACACTTCATGGGACATAAATTGAAAATCCTTCTTTATAAACTCACACTTGTGAATTAGCTCACCTCATGCTGTTCTGTGTCACTTTGAAAACTCCTAGGTTAATATGTTTATGTCTGGTCCCCAGCAACAACATTGACCAAATACTTTTCTCTTACATTAGGTGTTTATTGCAATTTGATGTCATGCCTTGTATAAAAAAAGAAAAAAAATCAAATTTCCTGGTGGCAGTTGGATTTAAATTGCTTCCAACAAGTATGGAATTCTTGTTAAAATTATGTGGGATTAGGGCACAATTGTTCTTAGATCCACATAGCAGTAACCTGGTCATATTAACAGCTACATTATTACTAGTATTTACTGTTTATTTCTGTAAGCATCCACTATGTGCTATACAAATGTAAAGTTCAAGGCTGTAAAAGTTCAACTGTTAGACCAACAGCTACAGTCACTTAGAAATGTCATGAAAAATTAAAACAACACAGATGTAAGTGGGTTGAAGCCTGCGAAAGCTTATGCCCGAAGAAATTTGTTAGTCATTAGGATGCCACAGAGCTCTCATTGTTTTTGCTTTATATGGACTAACACAGCTACCCCTCCGGAACTCATCACCAAGAAAAATTAAATTACTCTTCAAGCTGTGGGAGAAAGGTAGGAAAAAAGTGATAGCAGTATTCTTCTTTAGATTGGTATAGTGGTTACATGTTAAAAAGTTTCTTCTGCTATGAAAGTTACTTGTTTCAGACAGATTCCCTCTGTTTGCTGTGGGGGATCCCAGTACGACAAATGATGTATCTTAAACCGGTGGACAAAATACTGTGTGCATCCACCATTCACTTGGTGTAATAAATGACAATGATATTATAAAGGAATTCAACGTATTCATCCGAGAACCTCAAAATACCTTACGGACATCGACTATGGCCCCAATCCTGCAAAGACCTATGCACAGTTGGTCTGTGAGAGTCCCTGCCCTGCCAGTGTTGGTGGGGAACAGGCCAGAGGCCACCCTCCCTGTGCTGTTCTGCACCTGCACTGTCCTCAAGCTGGATCTGCCCCGGGGGTGGGTGAGTGTGTGGTTGCTGCTCTGAAGGGCCGCAGGGCAGGGCTGGCACAGTCTGCCCTGCCCCTTGGCCTTGCAGAGCCTCCGCCACACACCAGCCCACTCTATCCCACCCCATCCAGCTCCCCCAGGGTGGACCTAGGGGTGGGTGGGCATGGAGCAGCGCAGGGAGGGCAGCCTCTGGCCTGTGGCCCCTACTCAGCACTGAACGGGCTCCGGAGACTGCAGGAGCTGGTGCAGAACCTGCAGAACCACAGGGTCCGGGGCAGTTGGTCTGCTTGTGGCCCCCAGGCCACCCCACAGCCGGCCTTGACAATTCCACTGTGAATAGTCAAATATCCTTTAAGGAAAGAAAGTTCTGCAGTTGTACAAGGCTTTGCATTATTAGGGTCTAATTAAATCGAGCATTTATTCCATGATGAAGGTAATTATTTTACAGGCAAAAGAACAGTTATTCAAACCAAAATAATTTGTGTTCCTGATTACGAAGTTTGATTTTATTCCTGAGTCTAAAATTTATGGGGAAACTGAATTAGGGTACCCAAAACTACAGTGATCTGAATATTTTGGTGGTCCCTTGAGACAATTGTATAATCAAAGTTTATCTAAATTTATTTCATATATGGGTAAACTGAGGCAGAGAGCAGTCACTCAACTCTTCTTCTTACTGCTTTAACAACCCAGTGCTGGAGTACAATGGGGAAAAAGCTGTGGCTAACAGAGGGCCCACCAAATGTTTGTCGACTCAAAGCATCCTACCATAAAGACACTTAGTTACGAGTGGTTAGAAAGGTAATACCTAACAGGAAAAAGGCAGACTCCGTATGGGTAAAGTAGGCCCATGTACTGTAAGAAGGTATAGTGAAAGAGGACAGACCCCATGGGGCTACTTTATGAGGTTTCTGGGTAGTTTAGAGAAAGGAAAGGGTAAATGAGATACGCCGATTGACTCACTGCTCAAGGAAGAATATTGTCTGTTGTTGAGTTTGCAGTAACGCCAGTCATGATGGCAGGTCAAATTGAATAATCAGTGCTAGGGAAGACCAAGTGCTTCAGATTTCTCTCTTGGAACCATAAGATTAGGAGAAAGAACACCAAACATGTGAGGCAGCCAGAATGGCTTAGCAGAGAACTCTGCTCTGAGCTTAAACATAAAAAGGAAGCTTACAGGAAGTGGAAGCTTGGTCAGATGACCAAGGAGGCATATAAAGATATTGCTAGGGACTGCCGGGATAAAATCAGAAAGGCCAAAGGACAAATGGAGCTGCGGCTAGTGAGGGATGTAAGGGATAACAAGAAGGGGTTCTGCAAGTATGTTAATAACAAGAAGAGGATCAGGGATGGTGTAGGTCCCTTGCTGAATAGGGCAGGCATCCTCGTGACAAAGAATGAAGGAAAAGCTGAGCTGTTCAATGCTTTTTTTGCTTGTTTTCACAGGCAGGGTCAGCTCTCAGCCCACTACCATGGGTATGGCAGACTGGAGAGAAGAAAAGAGGCCCTTGGTGACAGAAGGTCAGGTTAGGGACACTGTTCCCTCTAAGGCACGCGGCAGCGTGGCCGCGCGCTTAAAAAAATCCTGCCGCGCAGGATTTTCCTGCCCCCGCGCATGGGGCAGTTCAGGGTGGCAGCGTGGCCGAGGGGAGACGAGCCGGAGTGATGTGTCCGGGCACAAGCCTCAGTCCAGCCCCTTGGCCGGAGGAAGGGAGCGTCTGGGGGCTCGGGTCAGCCCTGCCACTCCTCCCTCCCCTCCCCGGCCCTCCCTTCCCCTGAGCCTGTGGAGGCTCCGCCTCTTCCAGCCGGGGTCTGGCCGTTCGCATGGCCAGCCCCAGCCTCCACCCCGCGCTCCTCCATGCCGGCCAGCACCGTGGCCTCCTGCCCCCGCCCAGCTCTTTGGCCAGTAAAGAGGGCTGCGGGGAGGGGTTGGGTTGGTCAGGCAGCTGGCACGGAAAGCGAGGGGGCAGGGAGGGTGTGTGGGGAGGGGGGAGAAGGGGTCAGGATGGTGGGCTGGGGAGGGCTTGGGGGGGCTGAAAGAGAAGATGGGGAGCTGGGGGTGGGGTTTAGGAGGGCTGGAATGGGGGCAGGGAGTTTAGGGAGTCAGAATTGGGGCAATTCTTCAGCTTTTTAAACAGAGGCATGGCAAAGAGTAAGTGCCATTCATCTCCTGAAGTTTGAAACTCCTCAAGTGGGAAACAGGGAGTGCATAGTGCCAAAATGTCCCTTCTGTAACTAGATAAAGCTGTGGAGGGGAAAAATCTAAAAATCAGTTGTATATTTCCTGAAAGCTAGTGTGAATGTTACTTGAGTGGAGTGACTGAACAGTGAGAGTGTTTGAGCATGCTAACCCCCTGCTTTCAAAGAACCTGGAACATGTTTTCCCCAGAATCCTGTAAATTACAACAATTCATTACAAAACAAACAAGGAGTCTTGTGGTACTTAAAGACTAACAAATATATTGATTGCATGAGCTTTCATGGGAGAAAACCCCATTTCATCAGATGCTTTGAAGAACAATTCACAGAAATCTTAGAGATGTAATGGAGATATCAGATAAGTACTTGTTTTAAATATAGTAACAGCCAAAAGACTGGGAATCAAAGGAGCCATGAGATTATTCTCTTCACCATGCACCCTAATCTGTTCATCAGAAGAAACCATAATGCATTAAAGGGGTGTGGTATTTTGGTAGAGATTTTCTCTTAAATTGAAATATAGCCCCAAAATGATGGGGCAGGTAAAGATACAAGGGACTGAAAATAGGCTTTTAAGAAATACTGTAGCCTTATCTTAAAGCAGCTAGAAGCCCATTGTTTTGATTTCAGCTGTGTTTAGCATCCTTCTTGTAGCAGCATTTTCCTGAAAAGAGATGCCTGGAATCTTTTTTTGATTTTTAAAATTTCAATAGAATTCACCTCTCTGGGACCATCAAGACATCTTAAATGCTGCCAGTTTCCAAAGGGGTAGCCATGTTAGTCCATTCCAGGAAAACAAAACAAGGAGTCTCCCACGAAAGCTCATGCGAAAAATAAATCTTAGTCTTTAAGTGCCACACGACTCCTTGTGTATCTTAAATGCTGTCAGTGATAATTAGCTGGCTTCCATGTGAACTGTAACTCTGCATGTAGAACACAGGAGATGAGGGTATTAGGCAGAATTGTGACACCTAGGATCCTGATTGAATATAACTTTGGTCTTGGGTTGTTTGAAAGCCATGGATTAGTTTCTTTTGATTGTATAGCAATTTGGGTAAATTTTAAATAAATTGGGTGATTTTAGTAATAAAAAACTTTAAATAGTTTACATTAATTTTTCATTGGTCTAGATTTTTCAATAATTTTTGTTGCACGAGTTTGCACACAAATTTTATTCAGAAAAAGTTTTGCACACGGGTTGAAAATTTTGCACACAAGCCACCAAACCTTAGAGGGAACGTTGGTTAGGGACTGCTTAAAGAAGCTGGATGTGCACAAGTCCATGGGGCTGGACAAACTGCCCCCACCACTCCCGCCGGCACCGCTGTCCATTATCTTTCAAAACTCATGGAGAAGGGGGGAGGTGCCAGAGGATTGGAAAAAAGCAAATATAGTACCTATTTTCAGAAAGGAAAAAAGGAGGATCTGGGGAATTACAGACCTGTCAGCCTTACCTCAATCCCTGGAAAAATTATGGAGCAGGTTCTCAAAGAATCCATCCTCAAACACTTAGAGGAAAATAAAGTGATCAGGAACAGTCAGCATGGATTTACCAAGGGTAAATCATGCCTGACCAATCTCATTTCCTTCTATGATCAGATGACTGGTTTTCTGGATGCAGGAAGATCTGTTGATGTGATATACCTCAATTTTAGTAAGGCTTTTGATACAGTTTCCCACAGCATTCTCACTGGTGAATTAAGGAAGAATGGGTTGGATAGGTGGACTATAAGGTGGATAGAAAACTGGCTAGATCAACGGTTTCAGTGTGTAGGAATCAATGGATCCATGTTTAGCTGGCAACCAGTCACGAGTGGTGTGCCCCAGGGGTCAGTCCTGGGACCGGTTCTGTTCAACATTTTCATCAGTGATCTGGATGATGGAATAGACTGCACTCTCAGTAAGTTCACGGATGACACCAAGCTGGGGGGAACAGTAGACACGTTGGAGGGCAAGGACAGGATTCAGGGAGACCTAGATAAATTGGAACAGTGGGCCAATAGAAATCTTATGAGCTTCAATAAGGACCAGTGTAAAATCTTGCACTTGGGACGGAAAAGCCCCATGCACTGCTACAGGCTGGGAAACATTCAGCTAAGTAGCAGCACTATAGAAAAGGACCTGGGGGTCATGGTGGATGGGAAGCTGGATATGAGTCAGCAGTGTGCGCTTGCTGCCAAAAAGGCCAATGGCATACTGGGCTGCATCAAAAGAAGTATTACCAGCAGATCAAGGGATGTGATCATTCCCCTCTATTCTGCACTGGTGAGGCCACATCTGGAATACTGTGTTCAGTTTTGGGCTCCCCACTACAAAAAGGACAGGGACATGCTAGAGAGAGTCCAGCGGAGGGCAACCAAAATGATTAAAGGGCTGGAGCACAAGCCCTATAAGGAAAGACTGAAAGCATTAGGCTTATTTAGTCTGCAGAAGAGAAGATTGAGGGGGGATTTGATAGCAACCTTCAACTACTTGAAGGGATGCTCCAAGGAAGACGGAGCTTGACTATTCTCAGTAGTAATGGAGGACAGAATGAGGAGCAATGGTGTCAAGTTACAGTTAGGGAGGTCGAGGCTGGATATTAGAAAAAACTTTTTTACTAGGTGAGTGGTGAAGCATTGGAATGAGCTGCCTAGGGAGGTGGTGGAGTCTCCATCTTTGGAGGTGTTTAAGGCCCGGCTGGACAAAACCATGACTGGGATGGTTTAGTAGGAGTGGTCCTGCCTCTGGCAGGGGTTGGACTAGATGACCTATGAGGTCCCTTCCAACCCTATGATTCTATGATTTCCCTGAGCAGTCTTGCCTTGTCCTTTGTTATATTGTGGAGGTTAAGAAACAAGGTGGCATTGCAGAGGTCGGTGGCAGACCAACTGCAGTGGATCAGGGAATGACAGATCATAAGTTATGATTCCAAAGAGATTCTCTGGAAGGTCAAATGTCTCCATCACCACAGAGTGCTGGCAGAAGAAAGCAGTTATCAGTGACTAGCTTTCAAGTCAAAGGAGTCATGTTTAGACCAGTGGTTTCTCAACCCATTTGTCATTATGGGTTCCATATTCAGTTCTCTATGTGTTATGTACGCAATATATGTACAACTTGTATGGCCCCAAGGATACCACAGGGACCACCACTGTGTGATGACTGGGCTGCAAGTAGCCCACCGGCCACAGGGTGAGAACCCCTGGTTTAAACTAGGTAGCTAGTAGTGAAAATAAAGGAATGTGGAGACTGATGAAAGTGGATTTAGTTTATAAATGCTCACGGCTGTGTATTCTGAGAAAGAATTCATGGAATTCAAAGGGCTTAATGGAAAATAATTACAAGCAAAGAGAACAATTTGCAATAAGTGGAACAAATAGAAAATAATGAAAGCAAACTGGATTCAATCTAATCTACTGAAACTAAACTCTTAGCTGAACACACAATAATGGAAATAATTACAATTACTGATTGTATGGATGATAACAAAATAGCAATGGAGAATACTGAGTTGAAGAGTGGGAGAAACAGATGTTTCTGAAAATATTGTAAGTATTAGCCTTATTGAGAGAATTTGAATATAAATATCTATAATAAGCAATGTTCCAATTTTCATTTTTGTTTTTGGATCTTCTGTTATTCGGTTTTGTGGGAAAATTTCATCCTAAGGCACACTTTTTGCCTTCCCTGTCACTCTGCATCAATTATACTATACAATGTACAATTACACTCTCCTTTGACATTGTTTTCTATGTTGTTCTATTAATATTTATAAACAAAATCCCTTAAAATCCATTTTAGAGAAACAACCAGTTTAAACACATTTAACCATGAGATGTTACCTAGGGTGCGTTCTAATGTCCTATATTAATCATCACTGAGGACAACGTTTGATGACAGAATTCCAAGTTTATTTCCCCCTAAACTCTATACAGATTCAATCATTGCATCTTCAAAGTCTGTGGTGCATGTCAGCTCATGTTCGAGAAGCCAGCAGTGACAGAGAATTGAGATGCGCTGCCTTTTTGCATTCTTTATCAGCTTTGCCTTGGAGAAAGAATATTCTTCACTGCCGTTCTGTATCCACGAACACAGTTCTGGATTCAGAAAGCATATAACGAACATTATTGATGAATAAAACAATTCAAGGAACAATTCAGGGAAGAATCTACCTGAGGGTAGTGCGGCCTAGTGTTTAGAAGAGGGATTGAGGGTTAGAACGTCCAGATTGTATTAGTGACTGGCACTGACTGTTCTGGACAAATCACTTACTTTACCTCTGTGACAGGTTCCTTGTCTTTTAGATGGGCATAGGCAGAAATTACTTGGATGATACATATTGTACAGATCATTATGATGTGCTGCTGAACACAGCTAAGATGGGACACCTCCTGTGAGCTATCTGGTCAAGCAACTTGCCACTACAGCATAACAAAGGCAATTTACTGGCACTCCAGCCACCTATTTTTTTCAGATAAGAAATGAAAATCCTTCTTTTAGGTCCAAAAATTTAATTTAAAGTGTATTGGTAAAAGGATTACAGAACTCTACTTTCTTTGGGTGAATGTTCATCCACTGTAGCATATGCAAAGAACAGCAATTACAGGTAAATCATTTTTTGTTCTCCAGCAATTTATATTTAAGGGATTCTGCACTCTTGGAAACTCGGAAATACAGGAGTGTCTCTACAAGACAATAGCAAATTAGGGTGAGAGGAAGGAAGAAGTGAATCCTCTCATCCAGAAACTCACCAAACCAATCAAACAATGCAAATTTGCCTGGGGGGAAAGGATTTGAATCTCACTCCTAGCCTGGTAACACTGACAGATCCACTTGTGATTGCTATCTTGAAGTCTAATGTGGCCTATACTACATAGAGCTGGTCTACTCTTAAAACATAGGCTGACATGGCTAAGTCGGTCAGAAATGTGACAAATCCATACTTCGATCAATGTAGCTATGCTGACCTAACCCCTAGTTAAGTTGTAGGTAGGTTAATAGAAGAGAGTTTATTGACCTAGCTACTGTTGTCTGGGGGGTGCTGCTCCTACACTGAGAAAAACCCCTACATGTTTAGGCTGGCATAATTTTGGTGATGTAGTTGTGCTGCTATAGTTCCTGTAGTGTAGACATACCTCTAGTGACTATGTGCTGATGATGCCAGGAAAATCTCCTAGTTGAAAATAAGAGTTTGCTGCAGTTGCAAACTTCCCTTATGCTGAATTTCCTTGATGTGATCCTGGAGTCACAGGTCACCAGATTAATAATGAGAGATGCCATCAGAGAGCAGTTTGATGTGCTCTCATTGGAGGCTACAGAATTTTCTAAGAAGAGTTTTTTGAAATACACAATTCATTTGGCATTGACATGTGAAATGTTTATAGCCCAGTTTATCGGTGAAGAGGATATCTATCTGCAGGTTTGTTTTTTTTCCCCACAGTAATGCATAGGTCATTGTGCACTATATCATAAAATATTTCCATTTGCTTTTGTATGTTCTTTGGCAGAATCTTTCAAAGCTGCTATGAGGAATTGAGGCCTTTCTTAGTGGAACATACCAGGGAGCTCTTTGTGATCTGTTCCAAGACACAAGATATTAACTGATGTTTAAATTAGCTAACAGGGCAAATCTAACTTTCTTAGTACTGTAGTTATATAGCATCTGCAGAGATCATTTAAATATTCCCAAGGTTTTCAGACACTTTCAGATAAGGTGACATTTTATTTTACTTACAACAGGTAAAAAATAATGATCTCTTTAGAGTCTTAGTTAAACATAGCATATGAATAGCACATTGGCCATGAGAGACAGTATAAACAGCAAGTGACAAAAACCACCTCCTCAAATCTTTGGTATTCTACTCTACCTTGAAAAGAGAGCCCTCATGTCCCTTTTTCATTATATTCTCAACAAATTAGCCCTCCTGTGAGTTACTGGATCAAGCAATGCAACTGGAAGTGTGATTTAATACAAGACCCTTAATAAGCACAGGTTACCTATGACTATATTGTTCCTTATTTATAAACCTATCACTTTTCACTGGTAGATGGTGAAAGCTGCTCTTTCATTAGCAAAGCAAAACTCAAGTATTACAGTAGGAGGAGGAATAAGGTCACAAGATCAGTGATGTTAACTGCAAGCTGTTGTCACGAATTGAGTCTTGTTTGTATGACCCATACCTCTACAGACAGCTGAGATTTAGTAGATACAGAAGTGAGAACTTCAAGAGATACTGAAACATGAACTAGTTTGATTAAGAATAGAAGGAAATGTGTAATATTTTTTAGGGTATTTTATCTAAGTTGTGAGGGGAGAATTCCATTGTGCGTTTGTGTCTGATGACTTCAGATTACTCTGATGTATTTCTGTATGCTTATTTTTTTTCTGTGCCTGTTTATTGTTTGGTCATGTTAATATATTCAAATGTTTTCAATCCAACCTCTGTCACAAACATAGAGAATCCTAATGTTTTAATAACTTGTATATTTCAAAAATATACCTTCTTTGGCCTAACATTGTCATTATTGTGTAATTTAATTGGCCAGCTATTCCACTTCTGTTCCTTTTCATGATTCTATTATAGGAGAAAATAAAGAGTGCCTAGTCACTGACCGGTCAATCAAAAACTTTCACCACACAAAAGATGACAACAACAGCCTCTTATTGTTTTAAAAACATTTACATTCATAGAATTAACACTCATTATGACAAAAGTCTCCTGAGAAAAAGATAGCATGCAGGACAATTAAGCAGATATTTACTAATTCATTTGACAAACACTGATTTGAACTGTGTCATTTCCTATTTTCATTACAGTCTCTTAATTATACCTGATAGGGTATGTCTACACAACAACGAAAAACCCTTGGCTGTCCTGTGCCAGCAAACTGAGGCTTTTAAGACTTGGGCTGTGGGGCTGTTTAATTGTTGTGTAGATTTCCAGGGATTCGACCTGTGGGATCCTCCCACCCCACAGAGAATTAAAGCCCAGTCTGTAGTCAAACCCCAGAAGTTTACACAGTAATGAAGACAGCCCAGCATCCTGAGCCGCATGAGCATGATTGAATTTGTTGTGTAGACATACCCATAGTCTACCTCCAAACCACATAAATGCTATTCAAAAGAACAGATTTACCATCTACATTCTTAAGCATAGGCCTTTTGTTTGTATCTTTGAGTTTATGGTTATGTCTACATCTAACTGCTTAGTTCGGACTTGCTTACTGCAAACTAAGGAGTTTGAAGTTAGTTCAAACTAACTGTGTCTTTTTAGTTAGAACTAAATTTTAGTTCAAATGAGCCGTGCTTTTTTAGTTTGAACTAAAAAGTTAGTTCAAACTAAAAAAAGTGGTTAGTTCAACCTAACAGCTAGTTTGAATGTATTGAGTTTGAACTAGAATGACTACATCATGCTTGTTCGAACTAAAGTTCGAAATAAATTCGAACTAAGCAGTCCAGGTTAAACCTCCTTAATCCAGACTAATTTGCTAGTGTAGACATAGCCTATCAGATACTTGCAGTTCTGATTCTGATTTTTCAGAATTTGACCCCAAACCAAAACATTTTTGAGGAAAAATTTACAATTTATTATACTTTTTGACTATTTGTGGTTTCATACACAATTGTTTCACTGTTACCAAGAATTTGTTTGACTTTCTATTGCCACATGCTAAGTGTGTCTTTTTACTATGAGTTTATGGCTTCAGCACAACTGGAGACTATCTGCTGTACTATAGTAAAAATAATAAATAATGGCAGTAATATTTGATTAAGGACAAGAGGGAAGTAGCAGTCTTCTGTATTATCTGAAAATCAGTCATTTCAGGAGAGTCAACTCTACTTTAGGATTTAGGGAGGTTCTGCCATTTTATTCTGAAGATATGGTCAAGCACAAGCTCTTCAGTACTGAATTTAAAATGACCATGTCTTCAAAAAGAAGAAATATTTCAAGACAGCAGTCATGATTATTTCTTCAAACACCTCAGAATGGAAAACCCACTTTGGTTCAGAGGCCAATGCAGAGAAGGGTTTAGTGATTCTAATACAGCATATCTAGTCCTCTCTGGTAAACACCAATGTCTACTCTAGCAAGTAAGGTGATTCCTTTAATAAGGAAACTGTTCCGGAGTTAGATGGCTTGATTTTCACCTCTGCACTTTACAGTGATGGAAAAGGTGGAAGGGGAGGTGGATCAAAAAATCTGTTACAGCCCTGATTCTGTACCAGTTTTGTCTGGTGCGAGATGGAACAGCCTTGGGGCTGCTTTAACTTATACCTCTGGCTTATGGTCTATCCTGTCCTCTTCCTTTCCTGAGCATGCTCTCCATATCTGAGCTGAGAAGCGCCAGGTACACAGGTTCTCTTCCACTGTCATTCACCAAGTAAATTGTAGCAAGAATCCAGGCTGTTTGTGCCATCTCAGTAGTGCAAAAGGGCCAGAGGGTAATGGAGAAATGAGCTCAGAATCCTTATATAATTAATTAGAAAAAACTACCTTAACCTAAAGTTCAGATTGCTTTGTGGCATTTCATCCCTTTGTAGAACACTTAAATGAGCAACAATCAGGTTTCTGAAAGCTAGGAAATGCACACTTCAGGTTGCCCAATCAACCTTAACTCTGACCTCTTTCAGCAGTGCCACAATATGCTCTATTAACACATATACCTTGACACTGCCAATTCCTTGGTTGCTGAAATGTACAAGCTCTTCACCTTCTTTAGCAACTCCCTCACGATCACCCATGGATTCCAGGCATAGGTAACCTTAATTATGCATTTCCTGATTTTCAGAAATTTGAGTCTCGCTTGACTCATTTTCTGCAAAGGAATGACATACTGCCATGCAGTCTTAACTCTGCATTAATGTGGGCTTCTGCTATCAAATATTCTAAATTTCACCATAATTTTGATAGGAGTTAGTAGGCATGTTGGCATGTCCCTGAATTTGCATACTGAGCCAGCCCCATCCAATCAGTTGGACTGCAACAGCCTGCTTCAGCACACATTCTTAGCCATGGCACTGATCCATTCAGTGCATTTTCCCCTCCATTTGGGTCTTTCCCTACTACGGTGACCAGACCTTCCCATGCCCCATTGCATTCAGGGAGTACATCGATCAGCAGTCCTCACTACCTGATCTACAAGTATTTCTATTGCTGTTAACTTTGCTTTCCTACAACTTACTCATATGTGGTTCCTGGCATGAAGGACAAGTATGTTTCAGTGAAATGGTGTTCTTGGTTGTTGTTCAGAATGGTAGGAGGGTGCAGTTTGTGGCAAGGCTGGCCAGAAGAATTATAGATGGGGTTTCTGTTCCATAATATGGACATTTTTATGTTTGAGAAAAAGATCCTTTGATTCCTGGCCAATAGATGCACCCCAGCTCCAGGAAAGAGCGAGGTATCAAAGCTTCTATGCCAAATGATACACATTTTCTGGTCAGCCATGAACCCTGCAATTTCCTGATTAATGCTTTTCCTACACTTAGTGCAAGCTTTTATACAGTCACTATAGCAACTATTCAGATACTCCGGCAAATTAGAAAAAAAATTATCACATCTCCTGGACACAGATATCTGATGCCGTCCAAATCTGCTCTCCTACATTATATGAGGCATGCACTAGGAGTAAGGGCCAGATGATTTTTCCCTAAGTGATCACCACACCACCCTCTTAAATCACCAAGTAGATCAGGTGCTGGTAAACTTTTTGGTCTCTGGGCCACATTAGCTTTTAGGCTAGCCAGAGGGGCAAGGCTGGAAGTGAGGAGGGACTGCTACACTTTGGCCAGGGCATTGCTGTTGTTTGGAGGGAGTGGCCATTGCACTTTGGTCAGGACACCACTGCTAGGCCTACATAGTGGGAGAGGGATGGTGTACAGTGGCTACTCAGCACACTCTGGACCAGCCAGGGTGTTTCTGCTGCACATAATGGGAGAGGGGAAGGAGGAAAGTATGGGGCCAGGAGGGGACAGTGGTTGTCATATTCCCATCAGGGCGCCTGTAGGCCCATGTGGTGGGAGTGAGGTGGGGGCAGGCAGGGGGAACAGCTGCTGGACTTCATCTGGGCCCAGCTGGAGGACCCAATGAAAGGCTCCTGGGGGTCATAGTTTGCCCACCTTTGAGTGAGATGCTGCCAGGCGGGCAAAACATGATGCCAACACAGGCCACCTCTTTTCATCCAAATTAGCCATCATCAACTCATAGTGTATGCCTTGCTTTCCTGCAAACTTCTGCAATCTTGTGATGCAGTAATCACACAAAATACCACATCTTGGCAACCATTTCAGCACGGGTTTCTTTTCTCTCAGTGGTCAAGGCACCTACGCTGTCAGTTGCAGACTTCCATATTATATTTCTTACAAAACAGCACAATACTCTATCCTGATATCACTCTCTCTGCTTGCCTCCCTCAGGGGCAAGTAAAAGGCAGATCAATTCAAGGCCGCCTACAATGGCTACTTATTTCTCCCCTCTGCCTCTATCCTTCTCCCTGACTCTGTGCCCCCATCCACTTCAACACACAGGCACAAGCATAGCTCCTTCTCATCCAATGTAACAAAAATGACAGTTAAACAGGCTGCTGGCTATTCTGCTGTGTTTACAATCAGCCTCCACACAAAATAAATTTAGGTTATATTATAACTGAGCATTTATTTTCCTCCTGTCTTTAAAGTGTCTGATAAAGTGGGATTTTTCTCCCATGAAAGCTCATGTGATAAATAAATTTGTGTGTCTTTAAAAGTGCCACAGGGTTCCTTGCTTATTATAAGAGACACAATGTGCAACAAGGAACATGAGTTATTAAATATTTATTGTACAGGTGTACAAAGGTTTGAACTAGAAATGTTGGTGGTGGGGTTCTCCAGGAAAGCTGGCCTGGGCACATTCCCTCACTATAGCCAGACAAGCCTAAAGGAGTTGAGTAGAAACTTTCTCATATTTTTTGTTATTTGTGCATGGGCACTATAATACTTCCAACAGCTCACCAACAAAAACAAGGAAATGAACGTGTGCTTAAATACCATTCACAGTTTGAGTCTCAAAAAGACTCTGTGGGTTTCATTCCCCACCTTAGGTAAAGCCTGATCAATCAAGGCCATTTTGACCCACTTCACAGCAGCAGTTTGATCTCTAGTTTTTCATTAAAAAAAAACAAAACAAAAAACCACAAACAACCACTAACCCACCACACCTACACACCTAGAAAAATTGCAGTTTTTCTCAGGGTTTGTTTCTCTGTAGTCGCTGGCTAAAATGACCTGAAATTTAAATCCCTAACCATGCTCTGTTCTCCCACAAAGCATAACAGATTTCAAGAGAATCTGTGCAAGCAAGCAGATTTTAGAGCCATCTGCATTTTAGGAAGCTCTGAAAGTTGTGAAATGGCCAATTTATATCAATCTAATGCTCTCAGCTGAATGAAAACACTCCATGGAGATGAATACAACCAGAAACAATAGCTCGGAGACAAGCAAATCACTCCATTCCTCCCCATGGATGTTCCCAGCTCCTCCTAAGTGCTTTAGAACCTGATATGCATGCAGCGCATCTGCACTCAGCTCCCCATTCCTGCTTATATATGGGACAGAGAAAGGACCTGACCCTTCTGAATGGGCAAGTCTTCCCAGAACCTGCCTCACATGAGGTGCAGCGGACAAGGAAACCTTTGCATATGGGCAGCCCTTCCCGCCCATCTCCTGGCAAACATACGGGGACAGGAAAAGGGGCTCAGACTGATCTATGCTCATATGAAGGAGCAGGAAAGGGGACTTAGACCTCCTAGATTAAGAATAAGAATGTCCCAGACCTATGCATGCACACAGGAAAGACACAAACACTGTTCTGATTATCCCCCTACCACTTATTCCCACATCTCTGTTCCACTCCACTGTCCTTTAATACCTCTTCCCTTCCAGAAAGCATTCATATGTGTAATTTCCCCCTCCCCAAATACTTTGATTTCCCCCATCCCATATAATTGCCACCAAGGACTCACAACTGGACCGGTCTCCAGCCAGTCAGCCCCCTAGCTTCTTTTGTTTTATGCAAGGTGTTGTGATTAACTTATCCTTAATTAGGTTTAATAAAAGGTAAGTTCATAGTCACCAATTCCAGTCTCTCAATTTAACCATATAAGGGCAGAGAAAGAAACCATTTTTGCATGGTGGATTGGATTGTAACTTAGGAACTTGTTGGTCATATGATGCCAAATTTAGCTCTCTGATGCTATGCCATGACCTATGAGGCACTCCAAACTATGAAGCGATCCACACAACTATTTGGATATTAGAGCACTAACAAGAGCCAAGTATTAAAGATATACAATGGCAATTTTTCTGTATTGATATATGTGCACATTCAAAATGTATATTCTCCTAAATCCTCCCTTGGATCATTCAAAGATTTAGCGAATACCATGCATTATCTTAGGTAAAACTCAAGAGATTGAGATCTTTTTGACCTGCATCACATCAGTAGTTTGATCTGTACACAAAAATAAAACACCTAGAAATTTTTTAAAATGTCTTTTCTTTTTAGGGATTATATCTCTGCAACCTGAAACTCAAATGATCCCAGTTTTGTGTAATTAACCCTTGCTGTCACCCTCCTGAGGCATACCAATTTTCAAAGAAATCCAATTTACCATGTCACTTTTAGAGGAGTTAGAAAGTCTACCTTTAAACAGAAGTCATTATGTCGTTGCCACTATAATCCTCATCATGGAGAACTTTCTAGTAGTGTTTGTTGTGCTCTCTTTTCATTGATTCTATCTATCTATCTATCATAGAGCCTATCATTACCATCTCTAAAGCACTTTAAATAGCTTTAAAATAAAGCAAATATTCAGGATTAATGGACTCCTGCCATTCTAATAGTAACCTGCTCATTCTTCTGCTTTGTTGATCCTGTTATAATATGGAGTTAATTTCTTCCAGTTAATGTGAGACAGTTTCACCTATTCTTTTTATTTTGGTTTGAGACAATTTCCTGGATTTTCACTAGGGACTCACTGCAGTATTCTCCTTCCTTTTCAAGATATTGCTAAAGAAGTTCATGACTGGGAAACACAAAATGGATGCTGTTTTGAGAGAAGTCATTTGGCTGGCCCAGACAATGTGATGGAATACCATGGATGTAAGGTTACTGGAACCAGAACATGGAAAACAATGATCAGGTAGAAATTACCTTATTTGTCAAAGGGGTAGGGATTTGAAATGAGAGCATGCCCTTTAGAAAACAAGCACCTAAACCTTTTTATACTACACTCCAGTAGTTCAAGGTTATTAGAGTGTGCCTTATACTCCCCTTTTCACTTGAACAAATCAATTTACTGTTTGACAAATAAGTATATAATGCAGAATGCCAACATACAGATTGGTAACATTAAGGAGAGAGCATGGAAATATTAGCAAGGGACCATATTTCGACTACATTTCAGATCCTGTGATAGAAACTTTGTTTATACCGGATATATGACCCATTACATCTGCTGTACTGCAAAGAAACTAAGATATGGCCAAATGGGACCAAAATAAAAGTGTAAGTGTTTAGAATCTCCTACATGCCCTGCAAGCAACACTGGCTGATTTCTTCATAGGCATGTCAGACTTGGGAACTCAGTTTTTATGACAGATGCATAACAGGAGTAATGCAAAATATTTTGCACAATTATTTAAAAGAATTTTAATATCTGTAAGTACAAAAACGTCAGGTGCTCTGTCTTTAGGAGAGTTTTAAGTAATTAGCCAGTTTTCTTTATCGTTCAAAATAAAAACATGGAAATTATATCATTCCAGAAATCTAACATTAATTGATAAGAAGGTAGAAAAATCTGCCTTAATATAGAGGTCCTATAACTATTTTCATTATTGTAATCAAAGTGGGGGAGGAGGATTAAATAAGCTCTGTCTTTGGTTTTGTCTTTTCTGCTGTATTGGTATTACAGCACGTTCTAATAAAAAAACACACATACTTTCCTTTTTAATTATTCATGCTCTTTTTCATTAAAAAAACAAAAAGTCAATTTAAAAACTTAGTAAAATTTTTATGAAAGTCAGAGACCCACAATAACTCTGACTTTGCAGTCCAAGGCAATGACCTCTCTCTTTACATTTCCTTTTCTTAATAAAAGCAAATTTAAAAATTTACATCCTTCAAGAGGGCTGATGCCCCATAAACAAAACATAAGTATGCATAGCAGTGTTCCAGGTTGGATGTCTGTCACTCAAATCACTGTCATGCCTGAAGCTACTCCGATACAATCAGAAAAGAAAATGGAGTTAGTTAGATGGGTTTACAGGATGATGTCTGCATGAGTGACAGATGTTTGTGCTCTAGCAACATTATGTGCATTCAATTTTTATTATAGAACAATTGCTTCTAATAGCTTTTATGTTTATGATCAATATGTTGTAAATTCACCTCCATATGCACAAAAAATGAACAGAGAAATCTTATGAATTGGTTTTCATATTTTCCCCCAATAAATGCTCTGTTTCTCAATAGAAAGTAATTGGGACAGCTGGTGAACTGTGGAATGCACCAATCTGAGTTCTCAAACACACACAGACTATGTCTTCATGGTTCAAGGAAGAACTGACATTACGCCCGAAAGGATTATCAATCATCAACTGCACAGTATCATCTGTTGTAAATTGGGAGTCTGATTAATAACAGCGATTCAAGCATGTTCCTGAAAACTGTGATCTTTATTGACTAAGTGGACTGCTGACTTTCTCTTTTCATGTTGTTTGCACTCAATTTGTGCTACTTTCAGTTACTGATACAGTACATTACTATTTCTGGTATGATTGTTTTCCACATTCTATAAAGTCAACAGAATAGTGCCAGGTGGAGCAGGTAAAGTTTTCATCAATTTTGTACAACTCTTGTTGCCCTACTTTTGATTTTCTTTTTCATTTATCAGCAACCTTGATATTTCTTTAATATCATTTTGGGGATATCAAGAAAACAACCCTTAACCTTGCTGTTTATAGATAGCTCTTCCAGTTGTCATCCATTGAAAAGCCTGTGTTTCTTTGTTTTTAAGAGTACAGAATGATTATGCTCACCTTTATTCAGAGAGTTGGACTCGAATAATTTTTTTTCCTGTAGATTCCCTTTTAGTCTGGCCCTATTTGTTTCTAACTTCTCATAATAGGTTTAATATTAAGACAATAGGTGAATCAGAAAATGTTTGGAGTGGTCTGGTTAAGGAAAGGAACTTCATGGTTCAAATGTCTGAGTTCTGGTCTCAGTTCATCTTGTGGATTTGCTTTGCCACCACTGACATCTTAACTATCATCTTAGGCCCTCAGTTTCCCTATCTGTAAAGGTCAGTGTGATAACACAAACCTACTTAGGTATGGTACACTCATTTTTGAAAAGGACGATAGCATCCTCTGGTGAAAATTGCTAAATAAGTGCAGTACATAGTAACAACCATTTTAATGGGAACCATAAAAAAAAAAACCAAAACAGAAAACCATTATAAAAATGTCAGGTGATTTACGCCACATACCACTGAAGCTACATTGTCATTGCTGGATAACACAAACTGGATGATTAGGAGACAGGAGACAACAGAATCTCTCCTAAGAGAGAGAAAATGTAACATTAGGGGTTCTTAGAGATTCTGAAGAGAATGGCATGATGAATAAAGCTATATTTTCACCTGGTTAAGACAAGATGTTACAAAATCTTAGTATCAAAATATTGACTCCTGAGATATGTTTTAGGTTATTATTCTTTATCTTAACCCACTGTCATTTGTCTTTTGCTTATACCTGTTTAAAAAATGTGCTAGTGGATTTGCACAGCGTACTTTTAGTTTTATATTCAAGATATATGTCAGCAGAATGAAGCATTTTTTAAAAAATGTTTTAATGTCTCATTATATGAGATCTTATTGATTTCTTTAGTCAGCAGCCAGGATACATTCTCCATAGAAGAGAGGAATGAAAAGATCTGTTTTTTTTTTTCTTTTAAACAAACAAGGAGTCTAGTGGCACTTTTAAAGACTAACAGATTTATTTATTACATGAGCTTTCGTAGAAGAAAATTTCACTTCATCAGACACTTGAAGATGGGGACTTACAGACTCCTGTTTTGTTTTGTTGAACTAGACTAACACGGCTGCACCTCTGGAACTGTTTTTTCTAAGACTCCCTTTCATACCCATCCTATTTCCTCAGTCTAGGCTCTGTGAGCATCTAGAGAAAATAGTTCTTTAAGAAACTAGACTAACTGGCCTTTGGCCTCCTAGTTCAAAGTAGTTTTTCCCTTTCAGGGCTAGGGAATCCTATGCCACACCCATTCCTTTGGTACTATACATGAACATGTGTACTAATCTGCCAGCATTTTTAAAGACTAACAAATTTATTTATTGTATGAGCTTTTGTGGGAGAAAATCCCACTTTGTCAGACACTTGAAGATGGAGAAGTACAGATGAATGGGAACAAAATAAATGCAGGGAAGTATAAGTCATAGGATCAGGTCAGATTGTTACAGCAAATTAAAAAAGTTGTTTAGATTTGAACAGTGGAGAACAGCAGTAAGCAGGGAGGTTGTGGGTGTGGGGGGACCCAAAATTACCTATTGTAATGGGACCCCCGCACAGTCTCTATTCAGTTCTAAGTTGACAATGTCAAATCTGCACATGAATTCCAATTCTGTAAATTCCCCATCTTCAAGCATCTGATGAAGTGGGATTTTCTCCCATGAAAGCTCATGTGATAAATAAATTCATTAGTCTTTAGAAGTGCCACAGGACTCCTTGTTTGTTTTGCTGATCTAGACTAACACAGCTACACCTCTGGAGCCAGTTAACAGGAGAGGATCTCCCACTGGTGCCAGTAACCCGCCTCTCTTTGCAAACATTCCTAGTTAAAGACAATGGCAGGGAGCTAGAACCAATTCGAGGAAGATCTGTAAACGCTGGGTATTGAGCTGGAATCTAGCTCTGCATTCTCTGAAGAGATGGCTCAGAGAGTGAGGTGCCAACAAAAGAAGTTAAACCTCCTGTCTATCCTCCGATCAGATAGTTATAGTATGTCACCTTAAAATAGCCTGCATCAATAGACAGTTTTCAGTCCAAAGAAACTGACTTAGCTTAGATCATATCTGAGAAAATCAATTGCTATGTATTCTCTTATCAATAACTATTCAAAACATTCAAACTTCTTTAGGATTATTTACTAAATCAGATTTACCTTTCTTCATTTGCGCAACTTGTCTATTTAGTTGGTCTGAGAACAGGAAAGCATTTCTGAACTGTCACAACCAGAGTGGAATAAATTAGATTTTTAAAAGGTGCCACTTTTCTAGAAGGCGTTTGGGGAGCTGTGAGGTGATGAGGGTGAGTGGCCTACCAGTGCTGGATCTGGGATCTGCTGAAGCAGGAGTTGTCCTGCTCTTTCCATTTGGCAGGATGGCCTTCAGCAAAACCTCAGGCAGAATTGATGGCATTCCCCTGTACCTAATCCTCCTGTAGCCACTCTGTGGGGATTCAGCATGTGCTAATTCTGTTTCAAATAACATTTGTTCCTCCCTGGATTTCCAGATGGAAGTCTGAGCAGGAGGCAGTGCCACAGAAGGAAATCATGAAACCTGCTGAGAAGATCCACAGGGAGGCTCTGGGGAAGAGAAAGAGTGTTTCTGAGACAGTGCAGTCTACTTCCATGTGGCCAGGAAGAACGCTTACCGCTCTGCTTGTGTAACCCAGGCCACAGAGTAAATTACACCAATGTAACCAAGTGGAAAAATTGCTTCCTTATGTTCATTCAAGTTTCATTGTATGCTGAATCATAGTGATGCATTCTATGAAGTGGTTAACACAAAGATCTATGCCAGGATACATCCTAGCAGCTCCAGAGAGCAGGTGGTACAATGGATTAACTGACTGTCATTTAAAATAAATAAATAAATAAATAGAAGGTGAACAACTAAAGCTACAAAACATTTGTATCCCTGCCCTCCTCTAACTTAATTACAGCCAAACTGATTGAATTGATACTTTGGAAATACACTCTTCTGGACTAAAATGCCCGTCAGTTTTCAGAGTATTTTGCATATTTTATAGCTCAGTTGTAAATGCCTCTAAAAGGGATGGCTCTAATGGAAATGCTTATAGCCTCTTAACTAAAGCAGGAAAGATTTCATCACTATCCCCTCAAAAAAAAAAAAAAAGAAAAAAAAAAGAAAAAAAAAAAGAAAATAGCAAATATTTGGCTAGGCAAAAGGCTTTTTCTGGACATACACCAAATAAGCAAATGGCTAGTTTTCCCAAAGAGCTCAGCACTTTCAATTTGGTTTTATTTTTTTCAAAAACACCTCAAGCTCCAATGTAAGCACCTTGCTCAATGGGAGCTGATGAATGCAGAGAATTTGTGGAAAATCTGTTACCTTTTCTGAGATGCCTAAATGTGCATTTTGCTATTTCAAAAATGTAGTCACTTTCATTAAGTGAGAGGGGTTTTTTTTTTTTTTAAGGGATGCATTCTCCATCAGACAAAAATGCTTGTCAAGGGGAAACCGCACAAAAGAAGTAGGTTCAGCAAACAGAAACCTTGCAAGGAAAACTGATCTTAATGTAGAAGTGGTTTTCATAGACACCATCTCAAGAGTGGAACTGCAAAAAATAAATGAAAAGATAATTGAAGAGCAGCTGCCTAGGAAGATGGGATACTGTCTAGGTGGAAGTCTTTTTCGATAGATGCGTGTAGAGGAATGATTCCTCGAGAACATGCCCATAACGCTCTCCCAAGAACTAAAACCTTGCCAGAAAGATATAAACACTGACAGCAGTAGTATCTTTTGAACAAGGACCTAAACACAACGATCCCTGAAGCATCGGGGAGAGCTCTAGGATTTAAGACACGATCCAGTCCCACTGAAAGCAGTGGGAATATGTGGGCTTACTTCAGTGGGTTTGGCACATTGGACTTTTGTGGATGTAAGAAGTCGCTTCAGGAACAGAGTCAGAGGGGGGAAAGCATGGCAGGTAATAAATCAGGCCAGCCTGGCCAGCTGCCACAGGAGAAAAAAGCCAAGCTGATGAGAGCTGTAGACAGACGAGCAGGTGGGCAGCATTTAGGCCAAGTTAGTGCCAGTGGATAGCCAAGGAACATAAACCAAACACACAGACATCCAAACAGTGAAGGCACCAGGAAGTGACCTGCTGTTCGTTAGAACTGTAGGCGACAGCATAGCGGACACTAGGAGTGTGAAAAATTCTGAGGAGTCAGGAGGCGCTATCGTTTTGCTGCGTGTTGGAAGGGTACGACAGTGCAGTGAAGATTAGTGAACCTGTTCTTTCTCCCCAGTGAAATCAAAGGGAGTATGCTCAGGCCCCGTGTGTATATACCAGGAAGTGTGAATTAATAGAATTCTGTTCACATATTTCCTTCAACGCCTCAAAGTTTAACTTAAAATCTGAGTGTTTTTACCATCTAGCCCTGGGTGCTTTGTTCAGCAGATACACTGATTTCTGTGGACATCAAAGCTCAGTTGCATCAATTATAACCTCTATTCACAGAAAAACCTGCACACACATGCCTGTCTCTTGTACATGCTGCTGTAGATCTCAGGAGTAATGTTTGGGCCTGCCACTAACATACCCAATGGATCTTAGATCTTACTGTCCAGTTCCCGTTTTTAATTCATTATAGTAGTTCAGCCCTTCTACAGCTGGACGATTCACCTTCTTTGATTGCAGGATAAAATGCAAAAGAAATGTTACCTAGTCACCTTTTTTACCAGTCATGTTCCCTTTTCTCTGAGAGTTCAGCAGGTATTTACAGCAGCGTGGAAACAGGTTGTTGTGCTCTCTACCCAGACCTTCCATTCTGTCCTTGTCACCTGCACACATCACCAGCAGGAGGTTCCAAAATGCCAGTTTTAATTTAGAAAACCAACGCTCAGTAGAACATGCTGTTTATAAGTGGCAGGGAACTCGACTCACAGGGGGGGAATTCACTGACATGCAGAGACCAGAAAGCACAAGATGTAGACATCACTCAGGTTCCATTTGAAAGCCGTAGTGATGAAATTCACTCCTACACAGAGGCCCAGCACAAAGCCATTGTGGGATGGGATTTAAGTGGTGTGTAAACCATGTGCTCCAGGCTTAAGTGGGACTGAAGTGATGCATAGTTTGCACAAGTGTAAATTTCACCCCATGTGAACTTTCAGAGCTACGTAATGAAGCCCATATGGGCAGCTTTCATTTCAATTGCCATTAGTGCAATCCAGGGAATCAGCTTTGCTACAGCATACATTTCTAGATCCCATGCATGCCTGCTTATTTCATATGTGCAGTAAAAATATTCAGCTTGGCAACTCTGATTTGCATCATTCCCTAGCCCCCGTGATTCTCTTCTCTGACTGGATGGCAATGTCCTCCTGCTGGATGCCTGCTGCTCTGTCCACCTGTTTAGAATTTACTTCCAAAATTCAGCTCAGCTGCACTGTTTTTCTCCTGGAGAGAAGCAAGTCATTTACAAATTCCTGATGCATTCTTAGATCCTTTCTCCACTGAGATTCTGCAATGTCAATGCAATTTTCTAATTTGTGTTTTTCACCTTAAGATATAGTCCCCTAGCCCAGAGAAAATGCATTAATTTAATTCCTGAAACATGCACATGAACATGCAAACAACATCGATTTAATCAAAATTAACATGATAGCTTTTGTGTTTTCTAATAAGAACCAGGCAGGGAAACATCCTTTGTCACTGTTTAAACTCAGTATATCACAAGTTCTATTAACATTCTGAACACATATACAATGAGTTCCCCTTTTCTCCATATGGAAAATTTCTGTAAAATATAATAGAGAATAATAACATCTCTATAAAATATTTAAAACATCCCATAGTCTATAACAGAGAATAATATCCCTATTATACAATTCATCTGGATGGTTTCAGCAAACTGTAGAAAGGAAGTCATTCTTTATTAAACCCTGCACAGGAATTTCTACAGAACCTTATTGGTTTCATCCTTGTTAAAGTGTATATCATATGGGATTGTAAGATTTCCAGCTGCACAGATATCCTCCCACATGGCACAGAATTAAATATATTCTGAACTTTTCTTTCCTTTCTCTAAACTAAATTATATATTATTTTGCAAGTATATGGATTTCCTGTGTAAATGGACTCCTCAAACTGTAAATATTACCATTTTTTGTTGTTGTATTTGTGTGTGCGCATGTGCAGCTGATGTGGTGAAAGTTGGATAATTTTGCATGGCATGTAATAAACTCCTATTGGAAAAATTAGGATTTCTGGAGATAATTCTGCTGAACAGATGCATGCTTTTCTAAAATGAAAAACATGCATCTGTTTTCTAGAAATCTAAACAACAACAGAGAAGCAATTGTACAAACAAGTTGAGGTTTGTTTTTCCACAGATGGTTCTTATTTTTATACAAATGAAAAATCCACAAGCACGTGCATTTAACTGAGATTTAGCAGATATCCCGGATGAAGTGTTTTTATACATATGCACGCACACACACACACACTTCAACATGCACACACACACACGCACATATAGAGTTTCTGAAATAAAACAAACAAACCAAAACTCTCCATGTATTTAAAAATAGTGCCTTTTAGCTTAGCTGGTTCCATTTCACCATAGTCCCTTGATCTCGCTACTAGTGCCTTTTTTTTGTTTGTTTTTTGTTTCTGCTACCTGCATAATATTTTGTTTTGTCCAATATCCTGAATTTATGATATGCAGTCAGGAACAAATATGATCCAGAACAAACCTTGCTGATTAGATCTTCCTGCTCCACACACAAAGCTGATAGGAAGGATATGCTGCCTTTTAATGTAATGAATAACGTATTTGCTATATAACAATATTGTGTGCAGTCACAAAAGAATTGCTAGAATAGCGATATCTAGAGTATCAATGATGCCCATCTAGAACTACAGAATATCTTAATATAATTAAGTATTAGGATTAATTCCTTAATCCTTTTATTTCTCCTTGTCCATTTGAGAGATGACTCTCTAATTAAATTGCCACACTAACAAAAACAATATCATCTAGAACTCTTGTCATAGTATGTGTGGATAGCAGTGATATGGCTGGGTAATTGCAATATTATTAACTGGAATTTTGTTGTGCCTGAAAGTAAAGTAACAATATAGAAACTCACAGAACAACTTTAAAACCACAGCTATACTTTATATTTCTTCTCCTGATAACTTTTTCCTTTCTCTCTGATTTTTACAATCATCAGAACAATTGAGCTACAATCATGCAGTTGTTCCCAGTTTGTATTCTCCTCATGGGTTTTCCATACGCAAGAAATGCCACTCAAGCAGCTCTAGTTGCTCTGCAATAAAGAGGAACAAGCTTTAATAACCCCTGCTAAGTCTCTTCATTTACAGCACAAGCCACAGAGTGACCCTCTAACATGGCAGCCAGTTTCACATATCTCTGTGCCTCTGCAGAGGCATTAAATATTTTTGTAATGTTTTGAGATTTCTGAATAATTGCAATTGAAAAAAGGGGGAGATTTCTTATTTCAGATTGTAAAAAATCTAGAAGCCGGATCCTCAGCTGATTGTAATCGTACTGCCTCGATAGATACTAGCTGAGGGTTTGGTCCTTTAGATGTCTAAAACAGTATGGGTTACTGAAAATCTTCTTGCTAAGGATATGCAGCAAAGAGGGATAGATACTTTAAAACACCCAGCTAACCCTTCTATTCTTCCTACTACCACCTCTGGAGGCACCTTGATCATGCCATTGTGTTTGGGCAATTTGGAAAAAAGATTTTCCAGTAGAAATAGTCCCTTAATGGCAAAATCACCCTTGTGGGCCAATAAAATTAAAAGAGCCATGACTTCATTAACCAGTGTCCTGGGATAAGCAGTTATGGATGGATCCCAATTAATAGACAGTGGATATGGAATGATCAGTCCGCCTTATCTGCTACGTAAGAACACAGACAAAACATTTAATCTACTGAAATTTTCAGGTGTGTTGTATGGGTGGGTATATAATCTCAAACTAAAGCATTCTTCAGCCACACAGAATTACTAGCTAAATGGGTATAAGCAACCTAAGCTAACATGTGACACCATTCAGACTCCTGTTATAATCAACTGGAATTTCAACAGAGTTCATTGAGAACACAACATAGTCTGAGGATTGGAACCATCTCTTGTACTCCTGTAAGAGTTCACTTATAAAGTTTGTGGATGATACCAAGCTGGGAGGGGTTGCAAGTGCTTTGTAGGATAGGATCCCATTTCAAAATGATTTGGACAAACTGGCAAAATGGTCTGAGGTAAACAGAATGAAATTCAATAAAGACAAGTGAAAAGTACTCCACTGAGGAAAGAACAATCCATTGCACACATACAAAATGGGAAGGAGCACTGCAGAAAGGGATCTGAGTGTCATAGTGCACCACAAGCTGAATATGAGTGAACAATGCAACACTGTTGCAAAAAAAAAAAAAAACTATTCTGGGATGTATTAACAAGAGTATTGTAAATATGACAGAAGAAGTAATTCTTCCACTTCATTCCGCACTGATCAGGCCTCAACAGGACAAGATCTGGACAAAATAGAGAAAGAACTATGAAGATAATTTGAGATTTTAGCTCTCATCTTTCTCAGGTTTAGTTCTTCGTCTCTTCCATAATCATCTTCAGTATCTTAATCCTTCTTGGAAGGCCCTAGCTTTTTTCTTGGAACCACTGTCTCTATCTTTCTTTAGAATTGGAAAGTCTTTTAGATGCCCCTCAACATGGTTGTCTCTTATTGAACCCACAGAGCCACTTTGCGTATGTGCCCACTACTGAGAAGTGATTGCAGAATGTCTAGACAGAACTGCACTAGGGATGTAAACAATTAATCGTTTAAAGGTTAAAGTGGTGATCGGCTGTTTAAACGTTTTAAATGGCTGATTATTATTTAAACCAGGAGGAGGGGTGCAGAGGGAAGCAGTAGCTGGGCTGGCTCCCTACTGGTGAGAACAGCTGGGCAGCTGTTTGCTGGCAGGGAAGCACAGAGCCCAGCTTGGAGGGGTAGCAGCAGCTGGACTTGATTCCTCATGAGTGGCGAGGATATGCCAAACCCAGTGTGAGGAACAGGGGAGAGGAGCCACAGCTAGACTCACCTCCCAGTCCCGGCAAGGGGAGGGGATGAGCCACATATGAGCTTGACTCTTGGGGAAGGGAGGGCAGGAGAGACCAGTGCATGGGGAGGCGAGCTGCACCTGGACTTGGATCCCTGCAAGTAGGCGAGGCTTGAAGCCTGTGGAGGGTGGGCGAGGGCAAGCCATAGATGGGCTTTGCTCCACTCAGCTCCCTGAGACTAAGAGCTGTCTGGCAGGCTTGCACCCTACTAGCGTTTAACTGTTCAAACATTCTATTTTTAAGAACTTTTAGACAGATTTTACATTAAACTAATTTTTACATCCCTGATCTGAACTTGCTTGACCTGCACTAGCACATCTCAAAATAGGAGCGGAGGCATGGTGGCATGTGTTTTGACATGGACTATTATCCTGAGCCATGTTGGCATAGGTAAAGCTAGCATGAACGCATGTACTTAGGCTGCACTCACACCTTGAATTGTGGTGCAGATATACCTTTACACTCTTTTTTCTTTATTAGAGTTTCCTCCTTAACCACACTCAGATCTGGAAATTGCCATTGCTACTCAGGGATGTGATCTGGGTTGAATCCAAGGTCTCAGAAAACAGTTCACATCTAAACACCAGATTGGAATAAGGTTTTTTTTGGAATTTTCAGCTGTCACCAGAGACATTCAAATAGTTGGTGTTGCACAGTAATTTATGGACATACTTGTGCCCTCATGTAAACCAGAGAAAATGGTTACAGATTTATGTAGGAGCAACACTTTGCCTCTTAAATTTAACATTTAAGGCAGATTAAATTGAATTTAAACTGCTTGATAACATCTGTTTGTGTGTGTCTATAGTGTCTTGACAAATCCTTCATACTTTTTGGTATTTTGAGCTGTTTTTCCTGCATGCCTTTTACTGTGTTTTATTTTTTGTTAATTTTGCCTTTTCATTTCTAACAAACAAACAAACAAACAAACAAACCCCTTAATACAGATTTCCTAGGAGACAATGTCATTACATACCAAGGGCTGGTTTGAGGGAAACATTCAAATAATTCTTTCCTCCAACAAACTTTGCATTTTTCATGTAAAAAAGAAAAAAAAGATGAAAAATGTGTTGCAACTTTAAAAAATGGTTTTGTTTATGCATAATGGAAACTCATAAATGCAAACTTGTTTACTTTTGAGACTTCAGAGGTGTTCCTGCTCTTCTGAGGGAACATGGAGAGACACTGCAAGACTTTGTTAAAGTGACAGCCAGTAATTTAAAAGTGAAGCATTTTAATTTTAGAAGAAATGACAGCTTTGTCTCTCATTTTCTTCCTTCCAGACTGGTGGACAAACAGAAAACTTTGCTGAGACATGTGAGAAGGTATTGATTATCTTGCAATTGATTAAAAAAAAGCAAGTAATATTGACATATTACAATGTGTATGTTGCTGTTCATTAGAACATGACATTTCGGATCGTTTCTGAATACACAGTGGAAATAAGATATTACATTATGACTCACATATACAATGAAGGAGTGTTTTGGCGGAGTGCTGAGGCAGTCGCTTAGTGAGCAGATTGAAAATGTTATTAAGTGCCACTGATAATCTCTTTTGTGACCTAATTGTTTGGGTTTTTTTCCATCTGCTGTGACATAAAAATGGAGGGTCATAAGAGTAAAGTTAGCATCAAGAATTGACATTGTTCTTTAGTTTAATTGGGAGGTTTAAACCATATTCATTATTATTTACACCTGCAAGCAACTTTTCTTCCCACTCCTCCCCCAACTCTATACAGGATATGAAGACAATCAAGCTGCAGTGCAATGATTATGCTGACAGGGGATCTACATCTGAAATACCTTTGCTTCCCCACCACACAAACCAGCAAAGGATTATGCTATGTATGTTTTGTTTTTTCTTTTCTTTTCTTTTCTTTTCTTTTTTTTTGAAGTGTCCATAGACCATCATTGAAGTTGCTTTAAATGCTTCATTATCTCCCTCTCTTTTTCGTTCAGATATGTGGAATCTTTCCTTCTGCCTCTAAGAATGACAAAACAACATGAAAAAATAAGCAGTTTGCTTGTGTTTCCTATGTAGGAGGTCTGGCTAACAGCCACTGGATTTGTTCTCTCCCTTTTTATTAGGAGTGGCACAATATGCTATTTTCCTTTTGTTGCCCAGGTGAAGCAGTCTTTGCAGAAGTCTCTCTGGCTCCAATTTTGCTCTCACATATAGCAGCCTAGTGCTATAAGTTAGAGGTGGTGGAGTTACTTCTGGTTTACACAGATTTAAGTGTGAGCAGAATCAGGTTTTCTCTCTCCCCACTCCCCAGAAAAACACTTGGCAAATGCAATTTGTTAAACTCCTGCCAACCATCCTTGAAGCTAATACCAGGGCTGATCAGATTCTCCAAATTAAAATGTAACAGTGGGGAACAGTCTAATATATAGTTGCAAAGTAACTTGCAGAAAAGTGAGGGGAGGAGAGAATAAAGGTTAACAGTGGGTGAAATCTTGATCCCTTTGTAGTCAATGGGAATTTTGCTATTGACTTTAATAGGGGCAGAATTTCTTCCAGGGTGCATGAACAGGAACAATGGATAAGAGCAGTGGATTAAACCTTCAATGGAAGCTCAAATTCTGATTACCTGAGAGTGGCAAAAGAGTCTCCAGGTTGGGACTGTGGACCAAATAATTTGCTCACAGCCCTAGTATGGCCAATGTGTGGTCATTAGTTCAGACACAGAACTAAATAAGGAACCTGATGCAACTCTTCTCTGAGGGATTTTCTTTTACATGCTCTTTGAGCCAATTCTACATATCAGTCCCTTCTCTAACTCTCTTCTGCATTCAATCAGGGACCTCATGATATCATCGAGTCCAACCCCCTGGGAATTGAACCCAGGCCCTTCCGCATGTTAAGCAGAGGTGCTAGCCGCTACACTATTTGTGGGTATTGTTGGAGAGGAAGCCATGATGAAGTAGAGTTCTGGGTTTGAGGGAGATCTCCCTTCATGACTTCTTTATAGCATCCTGTTTAGTAAAACCATAGCAGCTTGGCAGCATTTAAATCCTGTGCTCATGGAGTGGGATTAGATTATATGTACTTCAGTTATAGGTCAAATCCAGCCAGCAGTAAGTATTGATGCTGTAAAATCTTTTGACTAAAATTCTCTGTCCATGCTAAGTGTTAGGAATCACAAGGATGACAGCCAACCAAGCAATCAACCAAGCAACCAACCAAAAGATAAATTGCCAGCCCTCACACACATCCTGTGTTGGGAAGCATATGTGCATAAGGAAACTTCTTACGCTTCTGCCAAGACTATCTATGTCACTGGAGCCTACTGGGTGAGAACAAAAGCCACTGATTGATTGTATCTCTTCCTCTGCATGAACTTGGCTGGAAGTGGATGGAGAGATGTGAGAAGTCTCTGCTAGCAAAATGGCTTTATTCCTTTGCCTCAGCCACCTGAAGCAGAGAAAGCACAAGGCTGTGACTCCCTCACCATGCCCTTTACTCAGATTGGGTGGTAATGTTAATTCCTGCTCTAAGAAGTTACTGTTTGGACAGTACGGAGATTTAAAAATGTAAAGGGATCAAGAGACACATTAATGAACAGTTCCAAAGGGGCAGCCGTGTTAGTCTAGTAAAGCAAAAAAAAAAAAAAAAGCCAGGAGTCTTGTGGCAAGTAAAAGACTAACAGATTTATTTATCACATGAGCCTTTATGTGAGAATTTTCTCCCAGGAAAGTTCATCTGATAAATAAATCTGTTAGTCTTTAAGTGCCACAAGACTTCTTGCATTTTTTATTAATAAACAGTACACACGTCAGAAAAAATTGGCCAGATTCTGCTCTTGGTTATATAAGAGCGCTGAAGTCAATGAGAGTAGCCAGTAGCTAGCTGGGTGCCAAACGCAGCTCAGTGAGCTCACAAAGTTATCATTTCTTTTTTCAGAAACACAATATCAGCTTGATAATACGCACTGTTTTGTTGCAAGTTGTCAGTGTACCTCCCAAAACAAATTGTCCCTCTGTGATTTTATAATCATGGGAATATTTCTTTAATGGTCATATCGGAATGGATGTATTCTGGTTCCAAACATCTCTGGAAAATGGCTATTCAATCACATCGGAAATTAGGGCAGAGTTGACTTCCTGGTAGAGTCCAAACAATTAAACCTCTCTCCTTGGAATGTACAATCTGTTCTAACTGGTTATTTTTACATTATTACTTTGCAGTCAGTAATAATCAAGTCAATCTCAGGGGCCCCACCCATACAGCAGTATCTACTGTAGAAAAAAAGAGGGCAAAGAAATCAGCACTCTGTTGTTCTGCTAAATTTTATGCAAGATTTCCACCCCTACCTTCCCTCCACTGCAAAGGACAGGAATGATCAGGGTCTGTACAATGTCTCTTTATCTTACTATTCATCTCTTATTAACTGGAACGCCAGAGTCTCTGCTGTGATTACCTCAGAAGTAAAACTGGAAAGTGTCTGTCACATACATTCAAACATTTTCTTACTGCTGTGCAGTGTTTTCTGGCCATGCAAGACAAAACAACTACTTTCTCGTTGCTCATCATACGAGAAAACAACCACCTGTCTTCCGTAAGGCACTGCCAAATGGTTCAGCAGGATTTAGAGACTGCCAGACATTGACAGCCCTCAGCTCCTGCAGTTTACCAGAGGAGCTAAGGGGGTTCTCTTTCTTAAAATAGCCACATTTTTATCTTCTTGCAGGTCAAAATGTGCCACTTTCACATTGGATTTCAGTGGATAATTCAACCATGCCAAGCTCAGCAATGTCAAGGAATTCTGAAGGGACTCTTCAGATTTTTCTATTTGAAGCTAAGTGGTAAGCATGGGAAGAATCCTTACAAATATTTCTTCAGCCAGACTGAGAAATTCATAAAAACATTTTAAATCGTTGAACTCTTTGAAATAGATACATTTTATACTTTTAAATATCCTAATCCCATGGAGCAAGTTGGACTGCATCAATCATGTTACTTGCAAGATGTGACACTGTGGCCCAGGACTCATGTTTCCCAGAAAGCATTAAGTAGCACAGAGATGTAACCCAAATGGATTTTTAAATGCATATTAGTCAGAGTTTAGTCACCATTTCTTTCTGCTGTGCAGCCAACACAAATTAACCGGATTAGTATAAATAAATCTCTTTACCTGCTGAACTGTTTTGAACCACTGAATTTTGCTTAAAGAACAGTGTGCAATTAAGAATTTAAATCCTATGGAGATAGGAGCTATAGAAAACAGATTAGAAAATTAGATTTTATATTATTAAAAAATGCTGGCATTTAACGCTGTGCAATTTCATGACAAATTAGTCACTGTAATTTTGCAGAATGTCCTGGCATTCAGAAATGCAGAGAATTCCAGCATCTTGAGGAAGTCTTCCCTGAGATTAGAGAGAAGAGCAATTAGAGATCATCCATTTTTGCTCTGGGATCCTTTATAAGAATTCCAATTTTCTTCTTTCCCTACTGACTTACTGGACAATGCCATATCTGGGGCTCTCATCAGTCTTGTCTACTCTTCCTCAGAAATCGCTCCTTTCAGACCTCCCTGCACTTGAAAATTCTCAGGGGATCAACACATCTGGCAGTAAATCATCCAAGACCCTTGACTACTGTTACATTCAGCCTGTTCTGGGTCTCAGTGCATAACGTACTCTAGGGTATATTTCCACCACAGAGTGCACTTGTTTTCAACTGTTGATCTATTTAAGGCTTAATTTATGATCTCTACAAAAACTTTTAAAATGAAAGAACTTTACATTTGTGCATGATTTGTTCTAGAGCTAGGGGAAGATTTTCAAGAGCACAAACGGCAATAACAAGGCACCCAACTTACCACTGAATCTTAACTACTGTTTACACTTTGGAAAATCTCTTCTGTCATCTGATGATGTCTAAACAATAGAATAGAAACGGACTTCAGATCAGAGCCACGGCAAAAGTAATATGGCATCAGCAAAGCAGCAGCAATTTTGGGGTGCAGTAGATGCTGACTTACTTGCCTGCAGAGGTTTTCAAGGTTTTTGAAGAAGTTTGATTAGGGATTTGTGCAGGAGGAGAGAAAGAGCTCAGGAGAGCATTTCAGTGAGGCAGGGGTTGAGGGAGTCAGTGAGAATTCATGGAGAGGAATGGAACACAGGTCATCTTATGACACCAGGATTACTTGTCGTTTAGCTTGCTGGTGATTTAGGGAGGAAGAAAAAGAGGAGAGAGATGGGGTTGTTGAAGCTTGTAACACGAGTATGGGCTTGGGACAGGAAAATGGATGACGAACTCCTCGTATAATCTTTAAAGGGTGGGTAGATTTCTGAATGTAATATTTTTGGCTGTGAGAAACCAAAGGGCCTGGGGGCAGGGGGCACGGAGAGAGCGATATGGAGAGGGAGAGGGAGAGGTATGGGGGTGTGTGTGCGCGCGCGCGTGTGTATGTGTGTGTGTGTAAAATCTCTCATTCACATTTTTTTAAAACTCAGATCTTCATTTTTTTTCCTACATGAAGACCAGAATGTGAGTTTACAGCTTACAACAATTCATCCATGTGTACTTCTACCAAATACCATAAAGAACAGGCTAAATCATGTTAATTCAAATTTCACAGAAAAATGTTACCTGCCTAAGAGAGTTCAAGAGAGTGTTTCAGGTCTGTGACATCGTAATGTGCACTGTAATCAACTGGGAAACGTTAGAGCAGCGCTGTTACAAAACAGTGACATTGTCATTGATAATTAAAACCGTTAATGTGCAACTGGGCCTTTGCTCTGTTACACCACCCGAAATAATAGATTGATTTTATTATAATGACCCCATAACTGTACTGCAGACACTGCCTGCTGGGCAGGAAAAGAATTTTAATAGTATACTGTTGCTATTATTATTTATTACTCTGATGGCAGTGCCTAAGGGCCTGGAATAAGAACCTTGTTGTACTAGGCACACTCACTAGACTTGTGAGCATATCATTGACCTATTATGAATGACTCTCTCTCTCTCAGTTGTACATCTCCCCAATATACTACCAAATGGCCTTCGAATGGGTCCAGACAAAGCTGTATACAGTCAATATGGAGGATTAAACAATTTAGCCATTTCTTTACCTTACTCACTACACTAAATCAATGATATGCACACCTAAAGGGAGGGAGCATGACACACCGGATTGGAGGGTGCGGCCATAGCCTCTTTTACACATTTTGTGGGAGAAATGTAGGGGCAGTCTACTGTGTTTGCAGTTCATGTTCCTTTGATGGTGGAGTGTCTGCTCTTTCCACTCTTCCCTACTGTTCCATGCTGCACATCCGACAGCACAGTCAAGTCCAATGTATTCAGTACTGCAGTATTTAATTCAATTTGCCAAAAAAGATTAGTTTCTAGCAGCTGAAGTCCAGGCAGATTGCATTTCAAGCTATTTTGCATTGTTTTTTTATTTTTAATTATTCAGGTTAGAAATGAAATGTAGTGGTTACATTATGCTAATATCAAACTCATTAGTGTCGGGCTGAAAAAAATATGAGAGATAGCCTGCCAAGTGCTAAGCCTTTGCATTCACATTCATCCCAGTAAAGTTCATTGAAGTGGGAGTTCATCCCTGTGCTCTGGATTAGAATTAAACTCTTAGCTTACTTAAAAGAGTGATATGAGAAGTGTTGGCTCAGAAGATGCTCTTAGGAAAGGCTGTTGAATATTGCTCTCTTTTGTTACTCTTTTGGTGCCTGTGTCACTATGCCCAGAGAGCCCAATTCAAAGCTTCCCCGGTGGAAGAATTTCAGTTGATTCCAGTGGGGTCTGGATGGGGTCCAGAGTGGGCAGCAGCTTCAATGGTGATTGCTTACTGAGTTCTGTTTGACAGACAGAGACGCCACTGGCCAGGTATCTAGCATTACAAGTTAAACCATATTCAGAATCATTTGGGTACCTTTAACATAAAGAGGCCTAAGAAGACAACAGGATATTTTGTTCCTCATGCCAATACCCACCCCATAGTAGGCTCTGCCATATTTCCCTCATCCAACACATGCAGCCCATCTCTTACTATACAGTACGCTAGACCATTCTGTATCCCATGCAGATGAGGCCTCCGCCTGGCTACAGAACATATGGATTGCTCAGCTGCAGGGAGGGATATTGCAGCAAAAGGAATGGGCAGCAGTGCCCAGGCCTTTGACAACAATTTGCGCTGCAAATCCTGCTCCCCACCCCCAACAAAACAATGAAAGAAAAACCAAAAAAAACCCCAGACACTATTAATTGGTACAGGCCCCTCCATCGAAACTACATCCCATTGGATTTCATGGCACTAAAAGAGGAACTCTGTGGGGATTATAAGGAGCACCTGTGAAAGAAAATCGCCTTTTCAGATATTTAGACCTATGATAGGGTTAGGTTTTGGAGGGGTATCTTTTCATGTAAAAGGTTATTCTTGATGGAGATTGGCTCTGGGAATTACAGGGTTCAAAATTAAGGGAAATGCAGTGGCTAACCACAAAGGACTCAGTAATTCCCTTCAAGATGAGAAATAAAACTCCAACATGTTGATCTTTTTGACCTGTTGGGCAAATGCCTGTGAATTCCAACTTCAGTTCCAGTAAGAATGGCGTATTATTCTATACTAACCATATATTATTCCCCTTACAAAGAATTTTATATAAAATGTATGAGGTGGAAGAAAAATCCATCCTCATTTTTATATGCAGATGCAACATATTCTCCATTTTACTTAACATTAATATTTCCCCCCTTAGTATTTGTTCTGCTTAATTGCATTTTAAATGAATATAGAGGAACTGCCCTCAAAATATTAGCATGCTCGTGAAAGGGCTGTGCATGCAGAGAAGTTGCTGTATTGCAGGAATAATCTAATCTTCATAGGATGGGCCCTAGGCAATGAATCTAACTTGTTTTTTTTCCTCTGATCAGAATCCAGTATTAGATCCCTTAAAGCATGGCTCTGACTTGGAGAGAAAGAAGGTACACCCCCCACACACCCCATAATCACTGGTTCATCTTTGAGCTGAACAACTACAAAAGTACTGGAGGCAGAGTTAGACAGAGCTGGTAGGCAAAAAGTGGTTGTAGGTGCTAAGATAACAGTAATAAAGAATGTATAGGCATTCAGTCAACTCAGAAAAATCTTGGGAAAAAAATGGAGAAGGACTGTAAGTCTGAACTGATTTTCAGAAAGGTTGAGTATCTGCAGCTCCTCTTGTCTTCACTGGGGCGTTTTGAAGCCTCAGCACGACAGAGAATCGAACCAGATTGTATTTGCTACTTGCAAGAACTTTACATTGCTTCATGTTTCAGGAAATAACTCAATAATGATCAACAGTGGTCAAGGCAAAATTATAGAGGTTTTAAATGGTGTTTGTAGGGCCAGATCAATCCAGGGGCTATAGGGTCTGCAGCCCTGGGCCCTGGCCTTAAGGGGGAGCTCATTATGGTGGAGGTGTGGGGAGGACCCACCAGTGGTGGGGCCCAAGCTGGAGGGGGCCCACAGTGGTGAACAGCCCAAGGCACCTTAATCCGGCCCTGGGTGTCTGATATAAGCCCCAAATTATTAGCCTGTAGGAGGAAAAGACCTCACCGCCCTCCTGCTAGGAAACAGATCTTTTGAGGTTGAAGCTGGATTATTGGCTATATGTATTTCTGAATCTATCAAAAACCTAAGCAAATTTTCTCCTGGAAGAAGGTGGTGGACCAAATACCTGGAGGCCTATAACAATTGACAGCAAGAAGCCAGGTACTTTTGAAGTTAGTTTTCTACATGAAATTCATCTAGTTCTGTTTCTCAAAAATAAAACACACCATCATCTTTAATGAAGAGAGAGAGAAATAGTGAGGTTTCTTATCCTGGAAGCCACATTACCAGTCCTGCTGAGAATTAATTTGTCTTACAGAACTTTAAGATGATGGGTTTGACTATGCAAACCCTCCAATATGTAAGCTGGTTATTTAAAATATTATTAATGAATGCTCTATTTTTACAAGATCTCAGATGATAACAAGTTCCTGAGCTACAGACATCTTGTTTTTTCTGCTAATCAGAGTGATAGTCATGACAAGTAATTTAACAAATCCCTGTGAAACAAACAGGGAATCCTGTGGCACATTTAAAGACTAACAAATTTACTTAATCACATGCTCTTTCATGGGTAAAATCCCACTTCATCAGATGCACAAAATGGGAACTTCAGTGTGTGGGTGATTAGAAAGGCGGAGAAGGATAAGTCACAAGGTCAGTTCAGACTTTTTCAGCAAGCCAAGTAAGTTCTTTTGATTCAAATGGTGTGGAACAACAGATATGAAGGTGGAAAGGTTAAAAGAGGGGAAGGATCACCTTTTGAAATAAGTGAGCTGGTCCAAATTGCTATTCAGACCTAATATGATGGTATCAAATTTGCATATGAATTCTAACTCTGCAATTTCCTATTGGAGTTTTGTTATAAAGTGTTTCTGTTGAAGGCAAGTGCTGTAACTGCCACGTCTTTCACAGAACGTGTGGGGAGGTTGAAGTGTTTCCCTGTTGGTTTTTGAAAGTGACCATTCTTAATATATGAAACCTGCCCACCTTCTTATCTGTTGCTCCACACTGTTTGGATCAAAACAACTTGCTTGGTTTGCTGTAAAAGTCTGAACTAACCCATTAGGAACTGAACTAACCTAGTGAATTACCCCTCTGCATTTATATTCCCCTACACACTAGTTTCCATTTCCTGCCAAAGTCTGATTTTACCCAGGATAAATAAGTTTATTATTATTTAAAAGTGCCACAGGACTCCTTGCTTGTTTTGCTGAACTAAACTAACATGGCTACTCCTTTGGAACTTGTCACAATTCTGATGCAATTTCATCCTACCAGAGTCATCAGCAGGCAACGTATCTCAGAGATTCAGGGCTGGATTAAATGGCCTGGGGGCCCCAGGCTGCCTCCCGCTATGGGACCCCTACCTTTATCCTCATGCCTCAGTTCAGGGCCAGGTCCCCACACCCTATCACTCTGGGTGGAGTGAGCAGGCACTGGTCTGCCCCACCCCACCCCTTAGCAAGTCCAGAGGTAGGGCAGGCGGGAGTGCAGAGCCCAGCCTCGGGCTGCATCGTCCCTCGTCCCCACAGTCCTGGCAGGGCAGGAGCACTCCCAGCACTTCTGCCCTGCCAGTGCTGAGTGGAGCAGCGGGCACCAAAACCATTACAGGAGTTTTAGGGGCTGGAGGCCAGGGCCCCCCTTTTGGTAAAGGCCCAGGGCTGAAGCCCCTAAAGCCCCTGCAATAATCTGGCCCTGCAGAGATTAGGTTGACGAGTGTAGTATAAAGGCTTCATAGAACAGGCCATCAAAAGTGCAGACTTTTTACCACTCGGCTTTTTTTAGTGCAAGTCCGCTAGCTGACAGCAGGTGTAGAATCTTGTGGTCTGGAGGGGAGTGGGCCATGACTAGCTGGTCAAAAGAAATAACTTCAGTTCTGTGGCACTTTTAAAATCTGTTTTCATACCAAATCAAGGGAAAAATGATTATTTTACCCCACAGAATGAAGCCTTAAAAAAATCTGGTTTAATTTTTACCTTTTATATTAAACAAAAGGGTTTGACGTTTCTGAAGTGAAATGCTCAGGTTCGTTTAATTGAATAAAATAATTACATTTTGGTTTTGGATTAGTTCAACATTAATCTATGTCCCCTTGGTTGTCATGTCACTTTATTTTTCCATTATTCTGTATGGATCAGCCCCCTTCTTTTTGACTATGTCTTGCATGATGCACTGAATCAGTTCAAACAGCTGGAGAACACAATGCATTGTGGGATATGTAATGGCCCTTCGATCTTGCCCTATAGAACAGACAGGTGGCAATTAAATTGCAACTCACATGATGGACTGAGGCAGTTTAAGTATACATAGATTAATGGAATACCTACCCAAAATGAAATCTTTGGTTCAGCCAATCAAAATATATAGACTGAGATCAATTTGACCCCAAATGGAATATTTTATACTAGTATTGCTAACAGAAAATTTAAAAAATTCAGCAACATCTGTATTTTCCCATAGAAAAAATCTTGATTCTATGGGTTCTACATTTTTCATCTAATATTGTTTCAAGAGAAAATTCTCAACCAGCTTTAGTCATGACACACTTAACCAGTATGGAATAATTTCTATTTCTTGTTCTTTGTGTTTGGTGCTTATGACATTACTCTGTCATGGAAACAGGTCTGCAGCACGCATTACTGAGAATAGTACAAAGGCAAGTTTGTTAAAATACTACCTGTATTTATTCTATTTCTAAACAACAGCCATATACCTTCCATTTTCACATCTTTCTTTTGAATCCTCCAGTCATATTTTTAACTTGCATCCAAATCTTTGCAGTTCATTTTAAGGTTATAAATAAGGCTTTTGAATCCTATGATGCTGCCTGGCACCACAAGATAATTTCACTCTTCTCCCTTGGAGAGTTATTTCTCTCAAGGTGATCTAAAGAATGTCTGTCTTCAAGCAAGAAACATAGTAGTTTCCGTAAGTATCATATGGCAATTCTAGGAGAAGTGATAACTTTAATTCTTTAATGATCTCCTTTAGCATTCAAAAGAATGTGACCTGTTATATGGCACTGATTTATACCGACTTATTAGATCACATTCTCTGATATTTTAACTTCTCAGTTCATACTGATGGGTGTATTTCAAATGGATTTTTGACCTCGGTTAGGACAATGACGTGATCAGTAAAAATGTGTGTACCCCCTTCCAGTAATCACAACACCTTGCAGAAATTTTTTCCTCCATGTGTTGTTCAAGGACTCTCTGTAACACCTCCTGATACAGAGTTTAATTAACAAGCAAATGGAAATTTCACCCTGATTAGTCACACGTGCAATGGACAGCATTTGTGCAATGATTAGCACCATTCTTACAGAGAATACAAGCTTAACACGAAAAACAGATATGCTAATTATACTTGGCAAAGTTTCATAAGAAATGCTTAGAAAATAGGACACTGCAGAATGACAATAATTATTCGTTGAGCGATCACCTCCGAAATCTGGGTTCACTCTGATGTATCAGTTAATCTGTTTAATATTTTTTCTAGGTCTGACAGCATTGCTGATCCTGGCTCAGAAAGAGAAGCAAACACAAGGCAGCCAAACAAAATATCTGATGAATGAAAGACAAACTGGTAAGAAAGAAATTGTATCTTGCAGCCCCACATAGGCATTGTAAATACAAGAGAAAGATATTAAATTATTGCCATCAGCTCTCCTTTTGCTCTAAGGGTTTCATTACTTTTTCTCAGGGTCCAGTTTCTCTTTCCTCTTCAGGCATTTTCCTCTTTCTGCATTCAGGGGTCCACAGCCCTCTCATTTTTATTTGTTTCCAAATTGATCCTTCACTGTTCTGAAGCTTCTAGGTCTCTATCTGTTCCCAAAGTCCCACTCCCTTTTTGTGCCAAAGTCATTTTCCTTATTTTTCTCCCTGAGTTCTCCTACTTCTTTCTCTCACTTGCCTTTTCCTCCTCTCTTTCTGACAGCTGCAACACCACAGCACCTCTGAAAACAAAACATATGAAAAGGAAACAGCTGGAAGAGAAACAAGAGTAGGTAAGTCTGATGAGTCACAGCAGAGTTTGGAAGATTTTGCGCAGGGACTGTAGCTCTATTGGCTGTATCTACATTATGAACCACAAATAATATTATATATATATATCTCCACATCTCATGTGTCACTGGCAGCACTTAGACTCTATGTTCAGTCAGAGCATATGTATCCCTAGTGGTTACAGATCAGCATTGCAAATAGACTGTGCTTTACTTGGGAAAATAGAGACAAGGTCCCTGTAGTGATGGGCTTTCATTCTGAAGTTAGGCCAAAGAGATAGTAAAATAAGCACAGACACAAGCCCCAAGGTGCTCTGTGAAAGTGAATGAAGATCTATGTCGGCATGAGCATACTTGAATGGGACAGCGGTCCCAGGAAGCATGGGGAGGACATGGTAAATTAGTAATGTATATGAGAGGCAGTTTCCCCCAAGAGAGCAAGGGAGAAAGGCTGGTAGGATTGTGGATTTATTATTCATTTTTTTCTAAGTATCATATCCTATTAAACATATTCATGTCTTCTTATCTAAATCTAACATCACGCTCCCGTCCCACCAATACATGTAATGTACTAGCACAGAGACAGTAAGGAGAGCAGAGGAGCAGCCTTTGGCCACAGGCTGTCGTGGAAATGAAGAAACTGGGAGTGAGTGTTGCTTTCACTCTCTGCTAGGTTCATTTGCACTAGACCTGTGAGATAAACTGGCAGAACTGCTTCCCTCACAGATCATTTGGAGAGCCACACAGCTAACATGCAGAACAATATACTCAATAAAAACATTGTTAGGGCTTCACATACAGATCAAATGAAATCTCATTCCAAGATAGTTACGTGGAAATAGAGGCATTCAAATCAATCATTGCCTTAACAGGAAGTGTCAGGCTGCAGGTGACAGGTCAAATGAGAATTATTAGTGGAGTCCCAGCATTCTCCCTTCCAAAACATTTTGTTTTCCTTGCTCCTGTTATTCACCCATCTAAACTTTTAAAAATACAAAGCTGCTAAGAAGACCCTAAACTCTTTTTTATTGGATGGCTTTCCACAGGGTAACAACGGTCTCTTCCTATACATTCTCAAAGTGCTGAGCAAAAGGGGTCCCAAATCATTGTGGAGTCCAGGCAGTTCTACAATAAAAGTGACTGTAAGAAATCTGATTGTTCGCTATGTCTGAGCTCTACCCTGGTGTAGAAGAGAGAGGGAACCACTCACAATACTCAGCATATAGTCCCAGCATAGCACTTTTAACATGCCACTGACCCGGGTTCCCTTAGGGATCTTACTCCTCTGCGCCATCCACAGTCTTCTGCCCTGCCTCTTTCCTGCTCTCAGTACAGCCCCTTCCCTCTTTCACCAGGGGGAGAAAAGGGTTTCCAGAACAGTAGGCCCCAGTTTTTCCACCATCTTTATCCTAGTGGAGATCCCCCCCAAACATCACAGGAATTCTCCAGTGTCAAACTCAGACTGGTTTAGATTCACTTCCTGGTGTAAAATAACCTTTGTGGATTGAAGATTTGAGTTTATTATGATTTATTTGCACTGCAGTAGCAATTAGAGGTTCCAGTCAGGACCGAGGCCCTGGTACTCTAGGCCAAGAAACAGCTTTTGCTAGTTAATCTGAGACAAGAGACAGCAAAGAGAGGAAAGGAAGATATGTTTAACATACATAAGATCACATGGCTTCATTATTTAGCTGTTGCACAAGCTGAAGGTTCTAGTGGTTTCCATTTTCATTTTCTTTAATTTTAAAGAAATAAGGTTAGATAACTCCCAGCTTTATACAGCAATACAATTACTGAAAGACTCATTTCTCATAGGCATGACAGAATAGGTCCTGAGGAGTGAGTTGAAGGGGGAGAGAGCAGTTATGCTGTAGATTAGTTCAGGAATTACATTCCATGAATAAAGGACGTGGTTTGGAAGTAGCTGACAAAGGGGTGAATAAGTCTGGAGTAACTGACAGAGGAGAAGATAAGAGGGTGGCTGTGAGGGGTGCTACAATGAGAAACTAAAGCAGACAAGCAGGGAGAGGTAGATAAGGCTACTAGTCATTATTTCTTCTTCATACAGATGACACATCAAGGAGCATGCATAGGAATAAGAAACAAATTGATATGACTTAGATGTCAGGAAGTGTTTTTTCTTTCATGCCACAAGCTCCGCAACTGAACTGAGTGGAATGGTGAACTTGTGAAGATAAGAATGGCAGGTTGTTGAGGTAAAACACTGTAATTCAAAAAACAATTAGGTGATGTCCAGGCAGGGAGAGGTGGAAATGGAATGAGTGCATCAGAATGAGTGGTGATGAGCCAAATGACCTTTAACTCATTCTCCAACAGGGCCATAACTAGGCTGGAGCAACTGGGGCAAAGCCCCAGGCACCAAATTTTAGAGGGTGCCAGGGCGGATCCAGATCTCCTTGGCGGCTGGGGAGAGATCCGACTCCTTACCACCTTCTCGAACTGGCTGGGGCTGGATCAGGCTGAGGGAAGGTGCTTTTTGGGGTGCTTGTCCCGGGCACCAAAATAAGTAGTTACAGCCCTGTTCTCCAAAAATGTCTTGTGCTCAAGTTTTGACCATTGTCAATGCAAGTTTTGGGTGATAAGTTTTACAGCTCATAACAGTGAAGTGCAAGCCAGGCCAGTATTTATGGAGGCATCAATGCATGTGCATATAATTATCTTGGATAAGACTATGAAAGGGCAAACTCTGTTATATTCATTCTGTGTTAAAAAGCTATGCAACTACATACTGTTTTGCACACTATACTTTTTCTATTCAAGTGAAAAATATGAACTGATATATTCCCCATAATTTTTTAATTGTTAGCAATATGTCAGGGTTTGTAGAAAAAGGTATACTGTGCATATGATCAGACCAAACAGAAAATCACAGGATGTATGTGTAAGAAATGTTTTCTATACTTGGGAGTTGAGGAAGGGATCCTATGCACTTTTATGCAGACCAAAGCCAAAATTTAAGTTTCCTCTCCATGTATTCAAGGTTTTACTTGCCTTACAAGTAGACAATTTAGATCTCAACAAGTTTATCAAGAAAAGATATTATTTTCATAGATAGCTTTAAAAACAGGAGACAGGTGCTATCTATGTTTTCAATTGAAGGACTCTGAAAAATTACAGGCAAATGAATAGTTCAGAGTGAATAATTCATCTGAGAAATTCTGCCTCTGTTTGATGATCATGGATGCAAGTAAAGTGCAATTTCTACAAATGTAACCGTCATTGTTAAAATTTACATGCACTTAAAAAAACAAAACCAAACACACACACTATTGACAAGATATTTAACAAGAAAGATGTGAAATTTGAGCTTTTAAAAAGGTAACCTGATATAATTTTGATTCCCCAATTGAGTTAATCTGAAAAGGAGGGGGAAAGCATAAAGAATTCATGGGAGTCTTGAATCTCTTAGTAAGAGGCAGCAGTTTAGGCAGAGGTACCACATTAAAGAGGACCAGGGAAAAGGAGGAGGAAGGCAGAAAGAATTCAATGGGGCCTTGAATCTCTCTGCAGGAGGCAACAGTTTAGGAAAAGGTACCAGACAAAAGAGGATTAGGGAAAAGGTTAGCCTCCTGGTTTGTTTTGCTGGACTAGACTAACATAGCTGCCCCGTTGGAATTTAGCTTCATCTTCACAATTTGGCACATTGATATCTGCAAATGCTCATGCACTCAGAGTTGAAGTTCACTTAATGTGAGTCTTTGTACGAGTAAAACGATCACTTTAATGTCTACTGGAAAAAAAAACCCACAAAAGGGCTATGAGAACTAGCAAAGTGAATGCATTTTGAGTTCAAGAGGAAATGTGATTACAAAATAGCACAGCAGCAAACACCCAGACAGTATGTCTGATAACTTTCTAATTTAGGAATTTTTCTGGGGCTTGGAATGAGACTCTCGCTGTCAGGTAGCTGACAGAACATACTATTGGCCATGCTCCTCTTGATCTTCTGGTCACAAACAGGGAAGAATTGGTAGGGGAAGTTGAGTGGTAACCCGAGCAGCAGTGACCATGAAATAGTAGAGCTCAGGATCCTGACAAAAGGAAGGAAAGAGAAGAGCAGGATATAGACTGTGGATTTCAGAAAAGCAGACCGATTCCCTCAGGGAGCTGATGGGAGGATCCCTTGGGAGGTTTATATGATGGGGAAAGGAGTCCAAGAAAGCAGGCTATATTTTAAAGAAACATTGAGGTGGTAGGACCAAACAATCCCAACGTGCAGAAAGAATTGCAAATATTGCAGATGACCAGTTTGGCTTAACAAAGAAGTCTTCAACACCTAAACAAAAAAAGGAAGCTTACAAGTAGAAGCTTGGTCAGATGACTAGGGAGGAGTATAAAAATACTGCGTAAGCATGCAGGAGTGAAGTCAGGAAGACCAAATCACAATTGGAATTATGGCTAGCAAGGGACATGAAGGATAACAAGAAGGGTTTCTACAGATATGTCAGTAATAAGAAGAAGATCAGGAAAAGTGTGGACCCCTTACAGAATGGGGGGACAACCTAATAACAAATGATGTAGAAAAAGCTGAAGCATTCAATACTTTTTTGCCTTTGTCTTCTGAGACAAGTTCAGCTCCCGGACTACTGCACTGGGCAGTGCACAATGGGGAGGAGGTAAGCAGTCTTCAGTGCTGAAAGAACAGGTTCAGAACCATTCAGAAAGGCTGAACGTGCACAAGTTCATGGGCTGGATGCAATGCATCTGAGGGAGTTGGCTGATGTGATTACAGAAAACTTGAGGTGACTAGGGAGGTTCCCGATGATTAAAAAAAGTCAAATATCCCATGTTTAAAAAATGGAAGAAGGATGATTTGGGGACTATTCAGCTTCATCTTAACCTCTGGAAAAATCATGGAGCAGATTCGCAAGGAATCCATTTTGAGGCATTTGAAAGAAAAGATGATATCAGAAACAGTCAGCATGTATTCATCGGTGGTAAATTATGTCTGACCAACCTGATTGCCTTCTGTGATGAGATGACTGACTCTGTGGATGTAGGGAAAGCAGTGGATGTGATATGCCTTGACTTTAGCAAAGTCTTCTCTCTTTTTTCAACAGTAAACACACCTTTTCAGGTAATGAAGTTAGGCTGACAGGTCTGTAATTCCTCAGGTCCTCCTTGTTCCCATTTTTAAAGATACTTATTACATTTGCCCTTTTACAATCTTCTGGGACCTCTCCTAACCTCCAGGAGTTGTCAAAGATAATAGCTGATGGTGTCAAGACTTCTTCAGCTAGTTTCAAGTACCCCAAGATGAACTTCATCAGCCTGGCTGACTTGAATACATCTAACTTAGCTAAATATTCTTTAACTTGTTCTGTCCTTATATTGACTTACACTCCTTCCCTCATTATTAATATTAGTTGAATCATCAACAATCTTTTTTTAGAAAAGACTCAGGCAAAATAGCATTAAACACCTCAGCTTTCTAGATGTTGTCACTTATTAGCTCTTCTTCCCTGTTAAATAAGAGGGCCTACATTTCCTTTATCTTTCTTTTGCTCCTAATGTATTTAAAGAACATCATCTTATTACCTTTTACATCCCTAGCCTGGTGTAACTCATTTGCGCCTTGGATTTTCTAATTTTGTCCTTACCATGGCAAACTGCCACCTCCACTTAGTGGGGCTCGTGTTTCAGTCTCTCAGTGGGCTAAGGTACCACCAGTTAACCCATCTCCTCAGTGATGAAGGGTCCTCCAATGGGGTCTAGTTAACCCATGCCCAGCGACTCCTTCAGGACCCAGTCCAGGGACCCTACAAATAGCAGCAATTTGCTGCAGGTGCAGTATTCACAGCTGCACTAATTTCCCCTGGACTAGTTCCCTCCCCCACATCCTTTCAACTTCTGGTATCCCAGTTCCCCAGTGCCTGCGAAATAACTCAGTCTTGGTTCAAAAGCTCTTTCCTTCCATAGGTCTGGGATCTTCCTCTGAGCTCCTCTACTCAACACCACCCTTCTCTTGCTCCTCTGCACCACATGATACTCCTCAGCACAACACGTCACCCCCATCTGTTTGGATCACGGAGGTTTTTATTAGGTGCCTGGCTAGGTCTTACTTGATCACAGGAGCCCCTGATTGCTCTGTAGTAATCCTAGCTAGTCTCTAAAGAACAAAGCCCTACGTTTTCTGGGGCTTTCACATCTCCCTTCTGTCACTCTTTGACTGCCCTTGATATCTAACACTATATATTTGTGCTATTCTTTTGTACTCCTCTTCATCAATTTGATCATTTTTCCACTTTTTGTAGGATTCCTTTTTGATTTCAAGACATTAAAAAGCTTCCAATATTGGTGTTTTACTATTCATTTTATTTTTCCTTTGAATCAGAATGATTTGCAGTTGGCTTCTTACTATTCTTATCTTTCCTTTGAATCAGAATGGTTTGCAGTTGTGTCTTTAATATGGTCTTCTTAAGGAACTGCCAACTGTCCTGACCTACTTTTTCCCCTTAGATTTTCTTCCTGTGGTACTTACCTACCAGTTCTTTGCTTTTGTTAAAGTCTGATTATTTTTTTGAAACCTATATCCTAATTCTGCTGCTTTCACTCCTTCCTATTCTTAGCATTATCTCTCTCATTTACTTCTGTTGGTGGGTCCCATGTAGTCATACTACTTCTAGTCTCCTTGGGGGAGATTTTCAAAGGCAAAAATGGACACCCATTTCCCCATCTACTTTCAGTAGAATTAGGTGCCCACCTGCCCTTTTACAATCTTCCCCTTTGGAATCAGATGTTGGTGATTACATACATTATCTATAGCAGATTTCACAACAACCTTACTTTGAGGTACTTCTTGATAATGGTGTTAGAGACTTTGACGACCAGACAAAATACTCATTTCATTATCACTGTCACCCAAATTGCCTTTCATTTTCAGCTTTGCTGCTTGTTGGTCAGAATCAAACCTAAAATGGCTGTCGCCCTGGTTACTTCCTTCATTTTACGGAACAAAAAGTTGTCCCCAATGCATTCCAGGAATTTATCGGAAATTTTGTCTTCTGCCATTGTACTTTCCCAACAGATGGCTGGGTAGTTAAAGCACCACATTGCTACTGGGTCTTGGATATTCTGCTATTTGTTTTAGAAATGCCAATTCCACCTCTTCATTTTAACATGGTTGTCTATAGTATGGCACGACATCATCCCTATTTTTTAACCCTTTTATCTTTACCCAGAGATTCTTAACTGGCTTGCCTCCCACCACCTCCTAGACCTCAGAACAAGTGAATATTATCCTTTATGTATAAAGAAAGCCCTCTTCCTTTTCTTCCCCCACACGTCCTTTCTGAACAAGCAGTACCACAATATACCTGCCATGAGACATTTCTTACCAGCTCTCAATGTTGCCAGTTAAATTATAATATTCCTTATGCAGTAATATTTCCAGTTCTTCCTATGTATCCCAATATTCTTTACATTTATGTACAGACATTTATATGTTGCTCAGACTCTACTTACCCACAATTTGAAAAGATTTGAAATAAGAGAGACACCTAAGATTTTGGGACATTATGTTTTCATGTTCAGTGAAAAATTCAGCTGAACTGGATAATAATATCAATTGATATATTTTCATTAAGCTATTTGAAGTTGAAAAAGTCAGTTAATGATGCTAATACTTAAAGAACAGATTTAGGTTACTCCCTTGCTGTGTGCAGAGATACAGTCGTTGAACCTCTGAACATTGCTACTTGAACTGTTTCTTGAGAGAGTGTATGTGGAATCCTTCCATCTACAGTGAAACCATTACTTTCCTGAAAAAGGTGGCATAATGCGTTTAAGGGCATCTAGCAAACAAACATAGAAATGCCTATAAATAAATAAAATAGATGTATTAAAACCATTAACTTGTATGCAGGATCAATGCTAATGAGACTCTCTAGAGGAGGTGAGAGCACCCTTTATAATAAATAACAACAATGCTTTGCACATACATAGACACTCACGAGAGGAACAAATTATTCATAGTGAATAATTTACAAAAAATTTAGCTTCTCTTTTCTGCTTACAGTCTGAAAGATCAAAATCAATTTACTTTCATTTATTCAAAACATATTTACATTTTTTTCTCCACCCTATGATCTAATAGGAAAAACAGTTCATTCTGGAGATAGGATCCTTTACACTTGAACTTCAGCCTGTGTTGTTTAAGCTATGATTGGTAAGATAAGTCATGTAGGACTGTTTCTATCCTCGGGTTGGGTATGTGCACAAACATATCCAACACAGCCACTCTCGGTTTCCTGCAATATCTTGTAGGTATGACGAACTTCTTCCACAACATTATGCTGTGATAATAGAAATGATGTGTAAGCACAAACCAAGAGAATTCATACAAAATTCAAATAAAAGTCCACATTTGTTTTCTGGCATATTCTTGACTGTGTAAATATGGTAAATTCATGGCTAAAAAACACTATACAAAATTGGGAGAATAAATCATGAAAGCCAGAGGAAGTGGCAGCTTTCATAAAAAGAATCTGCACAGGCAGGATTAAGCCTGTGTCTCATGCATGCCAAAAGCTCAGTGAAGATTGTCAAGGAACTTTTGTCCTCTACAGGTGATTGAAAATTTTCTGAAGTGCGCACCCAATGAAATACAAGTGTTTTGTGAGGAAGTCAATAGATAATTTTTCTATGGCAAAAAACAAAAAAACAATTCAATGAGGAAAAGTTTAATTTCTTATAAATTTATAATATAACATCAAAATAGAAGTGCCAAAGCCCAATTGTCTTTGCCAAGCAAATTATTTCAGAAGTTTAATTTCAAAATTTCATTCCAATTTGGAATGAAAGGAAATTTTTAAATATTGGAATATTTCACAAAATGCAAATTCTGGTTCCCAGCTAGCTCTATTGTCTGTTCGTGCTTCAGTGTTCCACTCTGTGAAAAGATTAGGTGGAGTTGTTTCTCTTTCGTCTGCCAATATCTTGCCATCTCAGCTTGAACATAATTTTCTGCCTATTGTCTTGCATAGAGCATTAGATGTGGGCGGTGGTGTCAAAACTATTTTACTGCTTGGAGTAAAACTATTGTACATAAATCTCTGACTGTTTTGTTTTCCCCCAGATGTGGTAAGTGTCTGAACAAATATTGAAGTTTTTTTACAAATGTGCTGTTTATATGTTGCTAATCTGTAAAAATGCAAATCTAAAGCCTAAACAATTAAATCAAATAGACTGATTTAAAAAGTCACAAAATTACCTCCCCACATGTATATACCCTTTTCACTAGTGTTGCCCAGCTCTATTTTTTTCTTAACATAATAATTAACTGTTAGCTCATCTAATATCTTTACATCCTCCTTCCATCTGCTGCCACAAAAATGAACGGCAACATGACGGTGTGTTTTTCTTAGATTTGAGTCTTTTTATAGTTGTCAAGGAGCTCAACAAAACTGAAGAAATGGAGAGAATAAAGGCTGATTAAAAAGGTAGATGGTATTTGTAACAATATTTTATCTCTGTTTTAAAGCAAAGCAAATGAGCTCCATAAAAACAGCTTGACCTTTGGGAAGCATAATATTTGTCATATCAAAAGAGAACACTTCCTCCATATGTGTAGTATGCTATGGTATTTAGTGTGTAAGTTTGTCTCCTTTGGATTGACTGGCAGGATAAATTGCTTGAAGCACTTTTAAAAAATATAATTCAATAAGTGTTAATCTAATTCAATTTAAAATAGGGAAACCCCCCTGCTTTTTAAAATCAATTCTGCCATGCTTAGTTACATCATGTAGTAACTTACTGATCAGATAAATCTATTTACTTCAAAGTGTTTCAGAATCTGGATCAATGTAATTGGAGGTTGGAGTAAATGGAACTACAATCTGAGGATCTGGCTCATAGTTTTAAGCCAAATATTGTACCGAAAAACATTTTCAGTGAAGATGAAAGATTTATGGTTCTTGGCCCCAGTCAGTTTTTGGAATACACAACTACAGGGCTGACTAAAATATCTAAATACACCTTTATGAAATTACACACTTATAGTAGGGACCCATCACCTGGTTAAGATTTAATTCAAGTTAAGACTCTTGTTAATAAAAATTTTGTTAAAGTTTATTGCTCTTTTTCAGAATGGGTTTAATTCCTATTTTCTTCCAAGGCTAAATGTTGAAATTCCATGAAATTACCTGGGCTCAGAATATTTTGCCAGATGCATGTTCACATGAAATTTTACACTCGAGTTCCATGCGTTTAGATCCATACCCAAACTGCTGATTGTTTTGAGGTGGCCCATCACTAATTTGGATGTGACATTTTTGTTGGAGTTGTGTGGGCTACTTTACTAGAGAGTGGATTGGTGCCTTCTCAATTAATGCAGAGAATGCATCTCTCTATATAGTGTATTGCACTGGTAAACTGAAAAAAATTGTGCCTAATGACTGAATACCAGAGGACTATTCTACACTGTCAGTATCTACCATTACTCTGGACAGGGCTCCAATATAGCAATAATATCTGCTGGTTGCAACTGACTGAGCCTCATATGAAATCAAACAGCATAAGAATGTGCAGAGCCAGGGACAATGTCAGCTATTATGTGGCAGCTTTTCCTAAGGGGACATACTGACAGACACTCAAAGTTTTGTTTAATATTTCTTATTGCATTTCTCATAGAGAGACTACCTGTCATGTAGCAATCATTTGTGAAGGAGACAAATAAGTATGAAATGAGAACAGAAGACCCTGAATCTCAAAACTCTTCGATTTGATAAAGAGTGTCTGTGGATGGTGGTTTTGAATAGCAACAGGCCAAACCACCAGTTACAAAATGGGGCAATAGTGAAACTTGTGTTGGACTGGTAGCTATATAATGAAATGTCTATATTTCTGATTGGAATCCAGTTAGAAAGGGAAGTATCTCTTCACATACCTTGGGTAGCAACATGGGTGCAGTGTGCCCCATAGCAGAAAAGTGTCAAATATCTAGATGTTTAGGGCATTTGGTGGAAGTACTTCAAAGCTACCATGCTTGCTTGAACGGTCATACCAGGGCAAAGAATGTTCAATGAAACATGATGGGTAAAAATGTGTTCAGAAAATTAATATAGCACAGATTGTGTTCTATTTCTCTGGCAACAAAATGAGCCAAGGAAGAGATTCTTCCTGAACTACAGAATGGCTGTAAGTTCCAAAGGGATATAGGAAAACTCTAGTTTCACATGATATCTATTGCTAGGAAGTCAGTGCTTCAACTTACTCTTCATTAGTGAACTCATACAAACTGTGAAAACTGCAACAAGAGTAGGAGTGGTAGAAATACACCCTATGTTCATCTTGACTATTACCTCAAACAAGGTTTGAACTGGGACATTCATGGTCCAAAGTCAAGTGAGTGACCAATAGCTTCCCCCCAAATGAACTGTTAGAAATTGAGCTACGCTGGTTTATTAAAAAAAAGTAATTCCCTGTGCCAGGGATGTTACTGAATGTTTCATTCAAAAACCAGTAGCTGAGCACTTCAATCTTCCTGATCACTCTATTGATGATTTGCTAATAGCTGTGCTGAAGCAATTTAATAACACATTAAGGCTTCAAAGAGAAATGGCAGAATTGGAATTTATTTGCAAATTTGACTCTTGTCTCTTCAGGACTAAATAAGGACTTTGGATATTTTCTCTCATTACAACAGGTGATTTGACCTCATCTTCCTCTGTGTGCTGTTCACCAGTGTTTGAATCTTAACAACTGCTTTGATTTGCAGTTACAATTTGACATGACATACACTTCCCTACATTTATTTTCCTCCCATTCTGTAAGTTCCCCCATTTTCAAAGAATCTGATGAAGTGGGATTTTCTCCCATGAAAACTTATGCAATAAATAAATGTCTCAATCTTTAAGTGCCACAGGACTCCGTGATTGTTTTGCTGAACTAGACTAACACAGCTACCCCTTTGGAACTTGAATGCTTTTGATCTATTAATCTAAATGAAAATAATTTCTGAATCTCAGAAGAGCTGTTCACTACTGCATACATGTTATACAAATAAAAAAATCACAAATTGTTCATCCACTTTCAATTAACATAGGGTCTAATCAAATACATACTGATGTCAGTGTAAGGACTCCCATTGATTTCTATGGGCATTGTATTGTGACCTTCCATCTCTTAATTTTCTTCATGTTCTAAATGCCTCTTCATCTCTCACCTGAACCCAGCTAAAAGGTTCTTCCTCTAGCCATTTACCTCAACTCGTTGTCTGTCCTAAATGTACAGTTCTGGAACCTCTCTCCCTAGTCAATGTTTGTAACTCCATGCTTCCAGTTCATCCACTGACCACTGCATCTTTCTGAATCAGGGGAGGCTTCCAAGATAAAGATCTATGGCTGAAAATGATCTGACAGAATTGTTGAAACTGGGATGGAATGGAGTAAAGAGGAAGCAAAGCAGCTTAGGTGGGAGCAGTGGATTGGAGTCATTCTTGGAGAAGCAAAAATGTTTGGGAAGTGTGACGGGGAGGTGATTTCTAATGTTGGGGAACTGCATACATGAAATCAGAGAGAGAGAGAGAAGGATCTGTCTGGGAGAAGGAAAAGGAGGGGCAAAAGATTACGGGGTGTGATGAATAGCACATGGAAGTGTCAGAGAGATGCAGTGGTCAGCAAAGGAACAGGAAGCATGAGAAGAAACAAGAAGGGAGGAGAAATATATCAAAAAAGTTTGGGTAGGCAGCCAGACATTTTAGGATTAATCATAACTGATCCAAACCTCTAAACCACTGGAGGCTCACCCATCACTAATCTTGGCCTCTTCCTTTAAAAAAAGTAACCAAATATAATCAATTACAGGGCTCTGGGATACATGGAACATAATTCAATATAACCGTAACATGATACAGTTGCAGTGGAATGGCCTATATTTCGACTATAGTAGCAATCAGTTCTTTTTCCTACATGTCACAGCTTATTGTAATTTATTATCTGAAAATTTCTAATTAAAACCATGTGCTGCACTTTTTTTGGGTACACACAAGGGGATATAGGATTTCCATAAACTTGGCGAATTATGAACTCATCTATCTCTCCACTAGCTTGTGGCCCAACTGCTTGTAATGAGAAGACAATTCTAAGACTGATCTTTACACTCTATCACTCTAAATTGCTCCTGTCCTCCGATGGCCTGTAAAATATAAAACTAAACCACTTAGTCTGAAATAAGCTAAAATGAGTGCTATAGTTCAGGAGAGAGTGATTATATTCTTTTAATTAATGCAAGTTCATCACACAGTAACTCATTTGAATTTTTAAGGCTTCAAAGGTACATTTTGGGTCAGATCCTGGTCCTTGATACAGGACTTTTGTGACACTGCACTGGTGCAAAGGATCTGTAAAGCTATCTTAACTGAGCAGCAGAGGATTCTTCTAGTCTGGATGAATCCCCGGGAATATGCAGCCGATTTAACTAGTTCTGTGCCATCCTTCCCTGCCAAAGACTCTAAGGCAGTGGGCACAAAGGGACGCTGCTCCACAGAGGATATTGCTTTACTCTGCCAATCGTCTTCCTGGCTAACTGATCCTGGAGGACTGGGATGAACTGATACAATTTACAGCCACCTTAATTTGCACTGCTAGTTCAACTCTCCCTCCCCACTCCCAAGTTAGTAGAATACAGCCCTTCCTTGCCCTCTGGGTCCTGTTCAGAATATATTTCAGGTAGGCCCAAGAGCTGGCCCCTCTATACATATAGTACTGAAGAAGCATTAAAAAAACAAAACACAACACAACACATACACACCTCTTTCAGGAGGGATGAAAGGTCTGTAAGTCAGTTTTTGGTACTATATACAGATCCAGGCAGATTTTCTATATTAAACAGGTTGGACTGACAGTTCAGCTAATTGAACTTCTGGTTGGTTTCTTGTCACCTACAGCTGTACTCAGATTCTGGAGCTGTGACTTTATGTGAGATCCTAATAATCTGAATATGAAGCCGCTATATATGACAGTGCAGAACATAGATACTAAGAAATAAAGTTTAGATGTGATGATTCAAAGCAGTTTAATTCATCGTTGTGATTACTTCCATCCTTGGACAGCTTTCTAATAGGCATCTCAATAAAGACAGACCGTACAATGAGGTCATTTTTAACAGTGTCTGTTTAAAAAAACCACACAAAAAGAGAACATAGCCCTAAAAGTATTATATGCCTACCTTCACAATACATAAGGAGGGTGATTTGCTCAGCTGTGTTAATAAATAGCATAGCTCTGCTAATGCCAGTGGAGCTCCACAGCTAAGCATGTGGTCCACCGGTTGCAGTGGAACTATACAGATTTAGTGAACTGAGGATATGATCCAGGTTCTGTTACTAAATGTCAGGTGCTAATGAGGGCACCAGTTTCACTCAGAGAGACATACATCCCTGCACATCCCCACACATCCCTAGAAAAGTTTGAATGTTCAAAGACAGAAATCACATGCTTGCCTAATGGTTCACCTGCATGTGAAATTACTGAACTTCCATACACAAATGCAAAGCAAAAATACATTAGTTCTGTCTTTTCCATTGTTGGGCCTTATGAAGATTAATCTTGGCACAGCAGTTATTCCTGGCATGTAATTTCATTTTCTCTTAAAATCAGGGATTAAGGAAAGCCAGAATGCACCGGAACACCATTCTGAGGTCTGCCATTTTTAAGGGCCATCATTCCAGGGCCCCTAAAAATAGAAAAATGGAGTGGAATGCTGCGTTCTTGCATATTTCCTCTGCACAGTTTTAAAAAGGTCCCAGCCTAGAGGAAGCTCCCTGCTGAGCAGAAGACTGTGTCTTCTGGCTGGTAGGGAGCTTCCCCCAGGCTGAGAGTTTTTAAAACGTGTACCCTGAGCATGCTCTGACTGAGCATGCTCAGGGCAGGTGGAGGAACAGCTTGTGACCTGGCTGGTCTGCTCTGGTGGGTAGGTAAGGGGACTCCAGCGGGGGACAGTTGGGCCAGCTTGGGGGCCCGCTGTGACCTGCGGTTTCTTGGCCTGGCTTGGGGCTTGGCCGGTGGTGCAGCCAATGGCTGGATCAGATCCTGGACCAGATTAGGTAGGGCTGTGAGGGCGGGTGGGGATAGAGGGGGAAACACAGTTGGGGGTGGTGCCCATGTGCCCCGAATGTTTTTTGGCGCAGTAACGCCACTGGCTGAAGGTGGGAGTGGAGTGGGGGGTGTAGTGATATGCTTGTAGAAGGTTGTGAATTTAGAGACACTGCCTAGCATGGGCCAGTGTTGTGTAAATTGAGAGACGTGCCCCAGAGAAGAGCTAACATGGCTGCTCCCAGGTACACACCTGGATACCTGTCTGTATGATTAAAGTTCTGTTCCTTACTCATTCAGTAATATCTTTAATAAACCCTCAAGATCATTACAGGGGGAATGGGGACAAGGGGACTGAAGGGGGCTGGGAGGTGTGGAGGGGGTTAGGGGTAGGGTCAGGAGGGCTGGAGTGGGGATTTGAGGGCAGGAAGCTTAGGGAATGGGGATGGGGGCTGAGATGGACATGAGGAAAGAGGGGTGTAATGTGGGCACTAGTGGACAAGATTGGGGTGATGTGGATTTGAGACTGTGCTTCATAGATGAGGAAAGACCTGGGGGCTCAAAAATGCCTGCCTGGGCTGGGGCCTGCACATGCATGAAGGGGGCCTGGGAAATACAGGAAGGGGGCCTAGAGATTAGGAGGGTTCCGGTGCCCACCAAATTATACTTCAACCACTGCTTACAATTTTCCTTGGCACCAAGACTGAGTATTAGTTTGGTTGTACTCTGATAAGTAACTACAAATGACATCATGATATTCCATTTTTATTGCTTTAGGTGAAAGTGTTCTCAATGTACATGTTCTGTTTTCTTTAACTAGCAGCCCTGCAAAATCAAATTTGGATCCAAAAATTGTTTAATTTTGATGATGTGTAAAAAGAAAATCAGTCCCTTTTGAAATATTCTCATTTGTACTTTGAAATATTCTCATTTGTACTTCAATTACCCATACAGTACACCTCAGAAGCATCAGAATTACTTGATAATGGTATGTGAGAATGAAAGAAACCAATCTGACTTCTGTGTGTCAGGTAGAATTGGTATGACAGGCAGGAAAACAGACTGAGGAAATCTGATATGAAATCACTGAGAAACAAACAGGAAACCAAAAAGCCATTTGCAGCCACTTTTCAGACAGAGATTAGCCACAGAGAAAAACAATTAAAAGGGATGGAGAGTTTGGTATTTTTATCTTTCAGGATTAAGCAGTTTCATTGTATGGCATCTTCATAATCTTAACGCAGAAAATATGGGAGTGATTGGCTCTCAATAAAAGGCTCACTGAAGTTTCTTCTCAACCTTTCCTATTTCATAGCTCACCAGAAATGGCAAGATAAGATATAGAGAAGAATCAGAAAGGCTCTGCTGCAGACAGATACCTGGAAGTGACATACATCATTACAGGGTTATAGTCTTCTACCAATATATATATATTTTTAAATATCTTTGGGGTCTTAGCTATCCAATTCCCAGTAACCTCAATGGGTTCCACATGCTTATCTCTGTGTATTGCTTTGAAAATATGCAAGGACTAAGGATTAACAACCCCATGTTCGTCCTGTCTGACCTGTGTGATAGGATGATCTCTAATAGACCTTTATGTCATTTCTGAATTGCTTTCCTCATTATAAACAGTATGATTTATTTGGAGTAAGGGTTTTACACTTTGTGTTGGGAGCTGCTGCTGAAGTTCAATGACTCACTGGCAATGCTGAGGGCTGGGGGGGGGGAGTCTAAATTTCTGCACATACTGCACTGATAAATTAATGTACCTTGATATGTTCCAAAAATCTTTGCTAGTGTACTCCAATTCCAGTTTCACAAAAACACTCCACTAACCCATCTCACACAACAGCATGTATCTTTGTTAGGAGATCCTTACACCAAAACTGGCTATGTCTACCCTGAGCATTTCGATTTGAATTACTGAAGTCAAATTGACCAAATTTGAATCTAAGTCGAATTCAGTCAGTTCCCATTGACATGGCCACACTAGAAAATCCAATTCGAATTGGCATGTCCATGAACAGGACTTGCTAGTTCGAATTCAGTAGGGGGTGCTATTGTATAAGGAAAAATCAAGCTGTGGCTAATTCAAACTAACAGTGAATTTGAATTGACATGGCCCTCCTATGTCAATTCAAATTACTCACTTCGAATTGACCCTGACTTCAATGGAAAAGCAGGTTTAACCAATTCGAACTCTGCTTTCCTCAGTTCAAACTGAGGAGTGCCTCAGTTCGAATTAAGGAAAGCTGGCATGTCCGTGCACTTATTTGAATTCGAATTGATGACAAACAATTTGAATTCACATGTAAGTGTAGATATAGCCACTCCTTCTAAGTGTGGTGACAGTTGCCATTTTCATAACACAACATTTCCACACACAAGAGTAGGTTAAGGAGGTGATGTTGGATATTATCTTGACATTATTTTAAATGTGTTTGAACAAAGAGCTCCAAGTGACTGCTAGGTATGACAGGGAAGGCTAGACAGACATTAAAGAAACTGTTTTCTGCTGCAGGTCTAACAGCAAAGATATGTACAAATTTCAGATACTCCTAATAATGGGAAAATATAGAGCTCTGTGCTTGCCTGAATTTTGAAATGTGTAAATTACAAAAAGAAAAGCCATGTTGCACTTCTAGTGAGACAACTTGACTGTGGTTAGACGTATTCTTTCACCTTTTTTCATATTCACCTTTCATTGGATTGCATGTTGAGGCCTGCATTCAGAAGGGAGCAGCAATATTATTTTAAGGTTATTGATTCTAAAGATGGCAAGGGAGAAATTCTAGGTCATTATGCTACAAGTACCTAAAGTGAGAAACCTGTCATAAGGAAACAGGATTCTTCAGTATGTGAGATAGATTGGAGACTGATGGAAGGAGAGAGAGAAAGAAAGAGAGCTTGTGTATTAAAGTTAAAGATGCCGTGTGGAACTGCACTGCTCAAGCCAATGACTCATCCAACAGGCCCAGGTGTATAAATCAAAATTCCTTAAAAGCAGCTGTTGACTAATTCCAGATGTTTTCACTGGGGAACTGCATAGAGAGGAAGGTGAGGTCAAATCACTTTTTTGTAATGAGAAAAAAAAATCTGTAGTCCCTATTTAACCCTGGTGTCAAATCTGCATATGAATTCCAGTTCTGTAGTTTCTCTTTGAAGCTTTGATTTGGAATCCATTTGTTTGAGCACAGCTTTTAACAAATCTTTGGTGGAGTGAGCAGGGAGATTTAAGTGCTCCCCTATTGGTTTTTGAATATTGTGATTTCTGATATCAGACTTGTGTCCATTTATTCTTTTGAGCAGAGACTGTCCTGTTTGTCCAATGTATAAGGCAGAGGGGCATTTCTGACACATGATGGCATAAATCACATTGGTGGGTGAGCCGGTGAATGAATCCTTGATGGAGTAGCTGGCTTGATTAGGTTCTGTGATGGTAAGTTTTGTGCAGATATGTGGGCAAAGTTGGCAATGTGGTTTGTTGCAGGGATATGTGCCTGCTCTAATACTTCTGTAGTCTGGTCTGTAGTTGCTGGTATCTGCTTAAGTTTTGGGAGACAGCCCCCCAAAACTTGAAAGAGTGAGGGATTGTCTTGTAGAATAGGGTGTAGATCCTTGATGATGTGCTGTAGAGGTTTGACTTGGAGGTTGTAGGTGATCACCTGTTTTTTTTCCTTGTTAAGCTTGTCTAGTAGTGGACTTCTGAGTACCTGTCTAGCTCTGTCAATCTGTTTCTTCACTTCTGCAGGCAGGTATTGTAGTTTTAACAATGCTTGATAGAGATCCTGAAGGGGTCTGTCTCTGTCTCTGTCTGAGTGATCAGAGCAAATGTGATTATATCTTAGGGCTTGGCTGTAGACAATGGATTATGTGGTATGTCTTGGATGAAAGCTTGAGGAACATAAGTAACTTTGGTAAATTTGCCAGTCCTAATTTTTAGCAATGGCAGGTGTTTGGGGTGACTCAGTTTTTGGGGGCTCCAACTTGGCACTCCTGAAAGTATTCTAATTTTCAGATGGTTGAAGCTCAGCACTTTCAGAAGTCAGAAGATGTGCACCCTCACCTGAAGGACCAAATTTACTTGTCACTTTTGAAAATGTGGAGCATCATCACCTAGTACCCATGCTCTAAAGCATATGTGGAATAACTTGTTAATAAGCAACAGTTTTCCTTAACAAACTGATCTGGGTTTAGGCAGCCAAGAAACCAGACAAATTCAAGTGCTTTTGAAGTCAACAAGAATTATGCCATTTACTTCAACAGAGCAAAGAATTCATCCCAAGTATATTCACTTGCTGTGACTATCACTAGCAGGACTCCTGAGTAAGCACTCATTATTACTGCTAAAGATATGCTAAATGATTGTTAAACACACATCAAAACTATGGCTACCCTACAGTTCAAACTCACATAAATTAGCCACCACTCTGAGCGACATAACATGACAACTTGAGTACCAGTGTGGACGGTGCTATGTTGGGAAGAGCTCTCTCCCCTGTCAGCTTAGAGAAGCTACTGTAGAGAATTTACAGGGGCGAAACTGCTTCAATGTAGTCATAATCTTAGAAGCAGTCTTTAAAGTCTTTTGGCGCATTCAAAGCAAGTGCAGTGCTATGGGCAGCTACAGCTCCCAGGACTCATTAACTTCTCCCCTCTCACTGAGAGCTAATGAAACTACTCATGAAATAAGTTACTGCTCAGTGTGAGAAGGTGGCGATATCAGGCCTTGAAACTACACAGAAACCATACCATCTAGCTTGATTGCATTAATTGTCTCTTTCTGCGTTTCCTGTCTGATCTCATTCTCATCTGAAACTGTCTTTTTCTGTCTGGAGAGTCAGGATATACATGTCTATTAATTACTTTGTACAGAGAGATTGTTCACACATTTAAACAGTTAACATTCATTCTTATTTATCTTTGGGAAGTTCAGCACCAGTCCAAGTGCTTTCTTGCTGGTTATCTGTCTGGTACGGAAGCTAATTCCTAACACCCTGTCCCCCCACCCAGTCTCCGGTTCTGAACACAGTATGTTTCATATCACCTTTACATTTATCACTCACCCCCAATCACAGCACTAGACATGCAAGCTTTAGGGACAGAAGGGGCCTTTGGTGATCATCTAGTTTGGCTTCCTGCACATCACAGGCCACAGAACCTCACCCACCCACTCCTGCAATAGATGTGTAACCTCTGGCTCCCCCCCATGCTGTAGGAGAAGGTGAAACCCCTTCCAACGTTATGCTCAGTCTGAGCTGAGGAAAAATTCCTTCTCAGTTCCAATATGGTAATTAGTTAAACCCTGAGGATATGGGTGAAAACTACCAGCCAGACACCTAGGAAGGAATTTCCTCTAGTAAAACTCAGTTTGCCCATCCAGTGTTCCACCTCTAGCCATCAGGGATATTTCCTGAGAGCAGTTGTGGATGAGTCAGGCATTGTCACAACAGGATTGTAAACAAGACAGATATTTTGCTCCCACTTCTGGTTTTGAAAGGCTGTTCCAGAACTTCATTCCTCTGACAAAAGACTTCAACTAATTTCAAGCCTAAACTTATTGATGGCTAGTTCATATCCATTTGTTCTTGTGCCAACGTTGGCCATTAACTTAAATAAGCTCTTTTTTTCCCTGTTATTTATTCCTCTGATGTATTTATAGATAGCAACCACAGTGCCCCATTAGACTTCCTTTTTTATGTTAAACAAGCCAAACTCCTCAAGTCTCTTATTTATGGTAAGTTCTCTAGACCTCTGATCATCCTAATAGCTCATCTCTGTACCTGTTCCAGTTTGAATTTGTCTTCTTAAACATGGAAGACCAGAACTGAACATACTATTCCAAATGAGGTTTCACCATTGCCATGTACAGTAACACTTCCCTGTATCCACTGGAAATACCTTGTCTGATGCATCCTAGAATCAAATTAGCCCTTTTCATGGCCACAATGCACTGGTGGTTTATAATCATCCTGTGATCAATCAGTATACAATAGTCTTTTTCTCCTCTGTTTCTATGAGGCCAGCAGATCAGAGATTACTATGCTTCATTTAACACTGACAAATGCAGTGCTGGAAAGTAGTTTAGCCTACCTATGTGTTAGTATTGTTAAAATAAGTATTAGATTTATAAAAGTGTTTAGAGTTTATGAAATACTTGTGAGATGCTGCATGCATATCACCTATAATATCGGTATCCCATGTTGTAAGGTAATAGGTGTTTGCTCAGCAACTATAAAAGTATTTGATCCGAAACTGTAAATACAGCCAGAAAAGCGTTACCAAGTATGAAATACTAGTTTACCACAAAAGGTGTAATCTTTTCTCCAATAAAAGAAAACCCATATAAACTGGACAAATCATTGTGGAACATCAGTGGACAAAAGTCTTTGTTGATTGCCCCCCTCCCAACCTCCACCCATGAAGATGAGACATGCACAAGCATTTGTACTATTTGCTTGAACCCTGGGGGTTGGGGAAGGGAATAAAAATCCCTGAGAAGAAGGAACTGTAGCTTTATACTGCTTCAGTTCAGAGGGGTGACAATCTTCAGGCATGAGCAAGAATTCCCCAGGGCTTGGCCTGGATTAACCCAAAGGGACAAAGAGCTTGCACAATATAGCAGCTTTTATTACTTTTTGGAACCTGACTGTCATTCATTTGTACGTATCGTTTACCTGCTTTCACCCTGTAAATTTGTTTCTTTTTCCTAGTTAATAAATAGTTAGTTAATTACAGGATTGGCTAAAAGCATTGTTTTTGATGAAAGATCCAAGATGCAACTGACCTGGAGTAAGTGGTTGGTTCCTTAGGATTTAACCTGAATAGTGGTGTGATTTTTGGTGTAAGGGACCCACCATCACAAAGGCTGGCCAGACAAACCAGAGTACCAAGGGGACAGTTTTGACTCCCTGGTAAGACTGTTATAATGCTTGAAGCATTCACACTTGATTTTTAGTTGGTGAAATCTAAAAGCAGAATGCACAAGCAGTTTGGGATTTGTGTTCTGGTCTGCAAGAGTCTGCCCTGAAGCTGGTATTCATGCTGTTGAGCTACTCTAGGCATCCTGACACTCATTTCTCCAGCTTATATAAAACATTCTTGTTGTTACTCCCCAAGTGCATGACTTTGCACCGTGCACTACTCAATTTTACCCCATTTCTATTACTAGAGTTTTCAAGGTCAGACAAATCATCTATGATATTCTGGTCCTCCTCTGGCAATAACTCCTAACTTTGTCTCATCTGCAGATTTTATTGGTACACTCCTGCTTTTTGTGCAAAGGCCAAGAATGTTAAGCAAGACTGGCCTCAACACTGATCCCCAAGGAACTCCACTAGCAACGTCCCTGAACGTGTGATACTACTACCATAGTTCAGAGTCTTATACCCTTACACACATTGAGTAGGATAACATCTTTTTGCGCTGCTAAAATTTTATCTTCAGTAGGAAAGCTAATGAACATCAGCAGATACAGAAGACATTGGGTTTAACAGCTCTTCCAAAAGCACAGCACATTCTGCAGCAGCCTACCCTCTTCCATAAGCTACAATAAGGGCTTACTGTCTTGAGGAGCTTTAGTCATGCCAGTGGTCTGAGAGGAAGAAATCTGACACCATGCAAGTCGTGGTGGGAGATGGAATCATTAAACTCCTGCAGTGTAAGAGCCACAATAAAGTCTCAGAGGCATCTAGTAGAGTGCTTAGTCTTTAGCTGTTACCACACCTACGTAATATATTTGCTGGTAAGAGAGACTGTCTTCATGCCAGTTGGTACTGGGGAAAATATGATCAAACGAGTACTGCCGTCTCTAAACTTTCAAAATTATGAGTCAGACTCCTCAACATCACAAGATTGACTTAAAAATAATGAGCTTTTTAAAAAGAAATAGAACATTGGGGCTCTTTTTATTTGTATTCTGATTTTTGTGCCTTTTGCCTTTTGGTGGACTTTTTCCAAGTACTACTCTGCAGGCAATTGAAGTTTTGCTAGGATTTCTGCCATAACATTTTTTTTTAATAACAAAGGAAAGCAGAGCCTGCGAGCTGGGGTCTTAAGAAACAGATCAGTAACATGAGATACCCATTCTAATTCCAGAAGTTAGGAACACTGCACTCTTCCTGTCCAGATGTGGGGCTTTCAGTGCCAGGGCAGTACTGGATGGCCCTCTTTCCAAGTTAAAAAAAAAGAAAAGAGACTCCCTTGGGTTCCGAGGGTATAAGGTGCTAAGTCATTGATGCTTCTGGCGTGGGTGCAGCCCATACCTCCTACTTTCACCTAGCACACCCACCCTAGCATAGCAGCCATAACTGGACCCCAACAGTTTGGTTTACTAACAGCTTAGCTACAGGTCAATAAATCAACAGAAAATAATATATAGGAGGATATACTTCTCAGGCTTACATTCAACACAGCATTGTTATTAGAATCTCTCTCTTCCAGTTTCCATCACACAAGTGTCAGAAGAATAGATCCATATTCTACTTTTTGCACTGAATTATGCTCCATGGAAAGTAAAATTGTATATTCTACAAGCAATGAAAATATAGGGCAGAAGTTTTAAAAGTGCCTGAGTCACCTACGAACAAAACTCAACAGGAGTTATGGCCTTGAGTCACCTAGATGTTTTTGAAGTCCCTTTCCCTCAATTCTCTTATAAAAGACATCTAGGAACATAATGGGGCTGAGGGGAAAAAAAAAGGTCTTATAGAAATTGTATTAACAGCCTGGAGAATGACAATTAAAATGGTAACCTTTCTAGAGAATTTTTTTTTTTAATTTTCTCTTAGAAGTCTAGGGTGACCAGTGTCTGCCTACTCCTGTTTTCACTAAAATCAAAATAAGAGAAGGTTTATGTCAACAGTGAATTCTGGGGGAAGAGGAGGAGTGGGGAATCATACCCCTAAAGCTGGGGATAGGATTTTCTATTAAATTCTACAAAAGGGTTCAACAAAAATGCTTTAGAAAAATTTCAGAAAAGCCTCTATACAATTGAATAGCAAATGAGAGAATAGAGAAAAGGCTGCTTGCAAAGTGGCCTATTTTCTGCTGTATCCATCATTTCCAGAAATATTTCTGCTGGACACCTTACAGTACAGACAGACAGACAGACATGCTACTTGCCCAGAAGAATTTACAATGTAAGGTTCCAGTTTCTACAATTTATAACCCATAGGTGATGCCCACACAGAGCCAATGGCAATGAATAGAGTTTACACACAAGCTATCAGCTGAAGGATTAGGACCTAATATAGTCTACCCTTTTATCTCAAAATATTGGGTCCACTTCCAAAACCTTCTGGGATCTCTCTTTAGCTGTGAATCCATATAGCTATCACTTTTCTTCATGGGGGAGGAGAAAGCAATTCTATCATTTGTCTTTCTTTTCCCTTCTCCACATGTGTGCTCAAAAGGACTTAATCATTACGACATTCCATTGTTGCTCTGAAATTACACATAAAGAAATTTCTACTGTGCTGGGTGGGCTACATCATTAAAATGTTATGATGGAGTGTCTAATGGTCGCCATCAAGCATGTCTTTATAGATAATCACAGACCTAGTAAAAGCATGGTTCTTTCAGGCTAATGGAAGGAACAGTCTTTATGCAGTGAGATAGCCAGAAACAATAGAAGCCACCACCCAAGGGAACGAGGATGAAGGAGTTCCCCAAATACAAATACAGTAAGAGGGATTGTTTAGTGAACTGCGTGTGGAGGAAAATACCAAAAGACAGGGCCCAAGGTGAGTATGTCCCTGAGAGGGAACAGAGAGACAGAGCTTCTGGGGCACAGAATGTGCTTAAAAAGCAGGCTTGGGGATTTCCAAGTCAGGTAACTGCCTCCTGGTTGTTCCTACAGTGTTCAGGAAACAGCACTCTCCATACAGTTTTTGTAAATGGATAGTATTGATATTCGTACCAAAGAATATACTTGCCTCTTATCATCAATGCCTCCTGTAGCTGAAACAAAACTGTAGTGCCCCAAATAGTCACCTATCCACTAAGGCCAAAGGGACAATAAGAAACAAGTCAGTGGTATTAGCATTTATGTCAACTCTGTTAGAAAATATTGACTTCATAAATAAATACTAGGCATTTCCACCATTTCTATCCTTCATGCTTAAATCCTATTAACTATACACTCCATATTTCACACTCTTAAAAAGGTATGACTCTCCATTTTCCCTATTAGCAAACATGGGTTTAATGCAACAAACAGGAGTGGACTTGTCTTGAGATTATTAATGGACTGGCAACAATTGCTACTGTGTCGTGCATCTATCTATCAACAGCTATTTATATTTTATTTTAAATCTGCAAAAATATTTCCTTGCAATTCTTTGATCTGTACAGTAATTTCCTTTTGTTTCAAGCTGTTAAAGGTGTCTTTGAACTACTCAGAAAGAACTATTCATCTGTTCCATCAAGACAGGGCCACTTTCATCATAAAAAATGAACAGAAATCAAAGCAAAAAAGCCCAAAAGGTGGGTGAACTCTGCACTACAATAGGATAAAAGTCAGGATGGCTGTAGAAAACTATCAGTCATTATTGTTTTAAATTGCTCTTGATTTGTGATTTGTGCTGGGGAATGACCCAGTGCACTGCACCCTAATCTTTCTTCAGAGTTATCTTTTGTGTTTATTTTCTCCTCTCAGGATCACTAAAATTCTACTCACTCTATCACTGCCAGGAAAAAGAAAATGGGTAAGCTCCTGCCTTGTTGATAAGTAGGCATTGTTACTTATGGATATCCTGTTGTGTTGACCTCCTATGGTCTCAAATTTTCTTATTGGTCAAACAACAGGTCTCTCAGGTCAGCACTCTTTACAAAATACATCTACTTGAAAATTTGTCAATCTGGGTTCTAAAAATAGCAAATAACCTACATGTTTCAGTGTGACAAACACAAAACCAGAGGAATATCTTTAAAATCTGAAATGAGACATCAAACTCTCAGATTGTAATCTATCGAATCGCTACAGTAAATAGAGAGAACATCTACTTGAGAAGTGTAATGTGTATAGACAATAATATGTTTGTAGCTCATCTGATGTTGCAAAAGGTACATGCAAAGACAAAACCAACAAATGTGGAGACTAATCATCAGGAAAGAAAATAAAAATAGAATCAGATCTGTTTCTAGAGTAAAATCAGCACAGCTGCATTGGAGATGCAGAAGCTATGCCAACTCACACCAGATGAGGCCCATGAATCAGAAATTTACACTACAGAAAATCTATAAAATGAAGTAAAAAGCATTGACTCTGTACAAATTAAAATGTTTTGGGAAAGCTCAGTTCAGGTAACTACTGGGATTAAATTACAGTGCATTTGATTTACAATGCACTTTTTGGAATTAAAATGGCAAATTTCTATTTGTCCAGACAGGAAGTAGTATTATAGGAGTTTCATGCTAATTTCTCCACTTGAACACAAACTCACATAGCTAAGCCAAAATTATCTAGTCATGTTTTGCAGTTAAAGAAAATACTCTCTGATAATCGGCACTTCTTGGCTATGCTGTTCTGCAAAATATGCGACAGTGGGGGGAAAAAAAGAGAGTCAGCTGGAAAGAGGAATGGAGAATCTCCCAGATGCATTATTTGAAAATAAATAAATAAAAAGAATTTTATAAATCTCTAATCTAAACAAAATTAGAGAAAAACCTCAGAAAATATTTTAGAACAGGGGTATATTTAATTGACTGCAACCTCAGGAGAGGCAATTTATGTGCCAGCAAGTTATGTGGATTTTATGTGCCTTTTAGTCTGCTATTCAATTAAAAAATGTGCACTTACCATGGCAACTCCTGCATCTCATGATACACATGCTAATTCTGAGATATTTCTATAAAGTATCTTCTTAACTATATGCAAACACCACCATCCATGATCTCTAGGTATGAAAAGTCACTAAAAGGAAGCAAAGCACACACAGATGAAATATACTATTTTAAAAAATGATAAAATAGGGTAATGCTAATTCTGAAATGCCAACCATTTCCAACATACCAACATAAATCATATACACTACATTGAACCATTGTAGAATCATATAAAAAAGGAAAATATCCACTTTCTAAAAGAACCAAATATGCCTTGATTCAAGATTACAGTGTTAAATAATTTTTCCCCCCTGGTATTTCAAATCAGATTGATATATTTCCTTGTTTTCCTTTGGTAAGTGAAGAAAAGGCCTGCACCTTTTAATCGTTAATGTTTACTCAGAACTAGTGAGCAGAATTGGCGATCCAGCAACATTTTCTTATTCTAAGCATTTCCTTATCCTATGCTAATTTATTACATGCAAATCCTATAGTTTCTCAGATATCAGAGTTTGATAGTTGTGAGTAAATCTTTAATTTTTAAAGGTGACCGCTATTTATGACAGTAGATGGATGCATGACTATATTTGTCCATTCTTATCCACCACCATTCAGACTGCAAACAGCTGGAAGTTGTTTTTTAGGTCCTAATTCTCTTCAAGGCTTCTTTGCAGCTCTCGTCAGGTGCTGGGATATGCCTACTCTGAATTTAGTGGGCATAGTCTACAAAGCAGTTAAAAATGCAAAGCTGGCCTGTGTCAGCTGACTTGGGCTCCTGGGCCGCAGGCTACAGGTCTGTAAAATTTCAATGCAGACATCTGGAGTCAGTGGATATGTCCACATGCAGGTTTTAAAGCAAAACAACACTAGTTGTTTTGCTTTAAAACAAATTAGGTCCACAGGACATTTTGTTGTTTCAATATGACTAGCTCTGTCATATCAAAACAACAAACCTTGATTCGAAACAATAAAACCTAGTAGACAATCGAAACTGCTGTTGAAGTGAAATGGTTGTTTTGAAACAAGGTCATTCGGATGCCTTGTTTTGAAACAACATTGTTCCGATTCAATGGCTTTGACCTTCCTCCCAGCGTGCATGGGACCTGGAAGGAAGACCTGCCCTTTCAGGACTCTGGCCAGGGAGAGGGGGGCACACAGGGCTGGGGAATGGAGCCCCCAGTCCCCTGCATCCCCTGCTGCTAGGAGCGCAACGAGGGCAAGGAAGCCAGCATGTTGCCTGGCTTCCCAGGAGCTGCAGGGCAGTGAAGCCTGCACACGTCCCAGATTCCCAGCAGCTGTCGGGCGGCAGGAAAGGGAGCCAGCGCTCCTAGCTTCCCTGGCTTGCCGGCAGCTGGCCGGGCAGGGAACCGGCATGGCCCTCTTACCAGCTGCTGGCCGGACAGCGGGGCAAGGAGCTGGCACACCTGGCTTCCCAGCTGCTGGCTGGGTGGCAGGGCAGGGAGCCCAGTGCGCCCGGCTTTCCTGGCTTGCCAGCAGCTGGTGAGTGGCGGAAGCAAGGTGCGCTGGGCTCCCTGCCCCGCCACCCAGCCAGCAGCAGAGCAGACAGGGTGCCCTATGGTCCCCCCCACTGCCCCACAAGCAGTGGGTGATGCAGGGCGCAGGGGGATCCCTGCCCCGGGGGCCTTTTTCCCCTACCTGGGTCTCCAGGTGAGAGCCAGGCAGGGAATTGAGTGGCAACATGGCCCTGTCCAGACATGCTAGTTCGATTTGTGGGGACCTGTTAAATCAATTTAATTAAAATTGATTTAATGGTTGTTATGTCAATTTAGCTTGAATCGCTTCAAGCTAAATCGATTTAACTCCCTGCACATGGACATAGCCAGTAGTAAGAGCTCCAGCTCAGGAAATGGAAGGGCTAAACTAACTTGTATGGTACTTACAAAGCCAAAGAGATTCATTGTAGCACGGAGGTTGCAGAGATTTTGTCTTTTGACTAATTTACCTGCTTGCAAATCATGGCAGCCGCGAGGTTTACTAATGTCACACTTTGAAATGATATCCTAATATTGAATTTTATCTAGATGTCTCCCTTGAAATGATGTAGGTCAGTGGTTTTCAAACTTGACCCCGTTGAAAAAAAAAATTTATACTTGCAACCCAAGAATTTTATGTTTCAGCAGTTTGTTCCTGTCTTTTGGTGGTGACAGAAGGTGGTGCTGTGCCCCAGTACCTAAGGTTTTGCAACCCAGAACTAGGTCCTGACCCATGGTTTGAAAACCACTGACCTAGGTCAAAAAGGCTAATACGATACTTGCTCTGAAACTACTAGTGACATATGGCAAACAGAAGCTTATTTTCAAAGACTCTTATATTGAGATGGGGCAGACCACAGAATATTTATAGCCCCCTATAGCAGTATGGACAATGTATTTTTGTATGGAATCGCGAGGACATGACTGATGAAAAATCACAGGCCTAGTTGTGGAGATACCCAGTCACAGAAGCCCAACCACCTGGGAAATAGTAAGAGGGACTGGTTTTACCTGTTTACGGGAGAGAGGGAGATTAACCAAGACCTCTCTTATAAAGAGTTGAGTTCAGCCTGAGAGAGGGGACTTCCCTATGACCCAGACATAAGTATTTGGTCCACAATTGTGTGCACAGATTTGGTATGACTCAACCCATGCTAAAGGATTCAAAGGGGTTTGGCCTGCCAGATCCCCATAGAAGTGAAACAAACAATTTCTGGTATGTTTAATAATTTTTAAATCTCTTTATTGCTTTTCATGTAGTTTCTCTGAATGATTTTTTTTTTTAATTCATGAATAGATATATTCTTAGAAAGACCTGGGTGGTCACTGATAAATCACATAGCATTCTGAGAAAGAAAGCGAAGCACAGCTGCTGACTTTTAGGTGGGGAATATCAGCTTGTTATCAGAGAGGTGAACTTTGAGTTTCCTCATGAAGCCTGTAACACATTCTAGGGCCAAATTCTAAGCTCATCTACCTCTTCACATTCTCCCCATCACAGACACGGAAGTTTCCCATCTGCTCTCCTCCTGTAACCTCTCCATTTACCTCTAGGATCCCATTCAATCCCCTCTCCAGCTGTCCCTCCGTGCCATGCTCATTCACTTTGTCGCACTTCCTAACTCTCATTGTCTTCTGACTCTTCCCTCCCACAATACAAAGTGATCTCAGATATCTACCATCTTAAACCCCCCACTCATCACCCCAATTGTTTCTCGAGCAATCATCCCAGCTCCTCCTTCCATCTGAGAGCTAATTAAACATGCTGTCTACAGTCACTCTCTAGGGTTCCACTCCTCCAGTTCCATTCTACATTGTCTCTAAACTGGCTTTAGTCTTTTGCACTCCACTGAAACTATTCTTGTTTAAATGTCTCATAACCACTTTCTATCAAAGCACAGAACCATCCTCATCTTCCTTGATCTACTGGTCAATTCTGCCAGTTCTTCTCCTTTACCCGTTCCTTACCCTCAGCCTCAACAACCATTTTCTCCTGATTATTCTGCCCTCTGATAATCACTCTTTCTGTATCCTTCAGAGGATGCTCCTCATCCCCCTTTAACTTTTGAAGCAGGTTCCACAGGCCCCTTTCCTGCGCTCCGTTCTCCTCTCCTTTGCTGCCTTCTCTGAGTAATCTCATCCACAAAAACTCAAATTTAGCTATCATCTCCTACATTTTAATGGCTATACCCCAATATGCTTTACAATTTATGCCATATGTTGGCTTTCTTCCTTGGTAATATTTCAGTGTCACATGTTTTCAGAATTTCACAATATGAAATACAGTTGGAAGAATGTCTGGTGTATCATGCTAAACTCAAGATAGTAGTGCACATATGTTCTATTTTTGAGCACTCCTCAGAGATAAAATTTTATGCAAGTCAACAGTAGGGAATGGGAAACCTTAACAGTTTCCTTGGTACTCTCCATTTAGGACTTGATTCTTTCACCACTGAAGTTAAAAAGAAAACTCACTTTGTCTTAGATTCACAGATTTTAAGGCCAAAAGAAGTCATTTATAATCATCTAGTTTGACCTCCTGTATAACACTGGCTGAAGAACCTTACCAAGTGATTCTTGCATAAAGTCTAACTTCTGGATGAGCTACAGCATCTCTTTAAATCAAGAAAATGGATATCTGTCTACAAAATGTCAAGTAATGGACAATCCACCAAAACCCCATGTAAATTGTTCCAATAGTTAAGTATACTCACTGTAAAAACATGTGCCCTTTATTTCTGATCCCTCAACTTGGTAATATTTACACACACACACAAAAGAAAAAAAAAAGTTAAAATAAGTATCCTCTTCTCTTCTATGTCACTTTATCAGTTGCTTAATTCCCACAGAAGATTTGTAATTCAGTTTACCAAACCAGACTTTCAAGAACTACCTGGTGGATCTTCTGTGCAACTCCTCAAAGGCTCCAAACTCCATAATTGCCATTAGCAATTTAACTCACTTACTGGAATTTTCCTTCCCTCTAATTCCCTCTTAGGTTTCTAGTGTCTTCCTAAGTTTGGTACTAAGTTATGAATTCATGCATCTAAGGTAATTTCTGATCTAGGCCCTACTGCCTATGTCCTGTAAAATGATTCAGTGATTCACTTAACAGACTAACTTCTAAAGCCTACAGCATTAGCACCAAATTCAAGATAATATACCTCACCTTGGGGGGAACAGGGAGATACTCAGTTTAATTTGAGAGAGATTTCATTTTTTCCAAACCACTCATCCCTAAATCGGACTAGATTGGATAAAGTTTGGAAAGTAAATTGGAAGCCTGTGATGATTTCAATTTTTGGTAGTCTTCTAAGATATATGTCACACTGGTATTTTGCACTGATACAGTAAAGTAATGTTAGAGGAAAAAACAGCTTAAGAGACAAAAATAATTGACTCAGTAAATAACAGAGACAAGATAGGTGAAGGAACATTTTAATTGAATCAACTTTGGTTGAGGAGACAGACAAGCTTTTAAACTTACACAGAGCTCTTTTTCAGGTCTGGGAAATGTACTCGCAGGCTATGCCTATACAGAAATTTAAAAAAAGGCTCATTCAGCTCATCTGACAGGTTCATGGTGCTGAAGCACCCTGTGGAAATGAAAAGCCCTTGAGCTCAGGCTCCAGTCTGAGCCCAGATGTCTACTTAGTGATTTTTTTGCCTGTAGTCCAAGACCCCTGAGTCCACGTCAGAAAGTTCAGGCCAGCTATGGGTCTTTTCTTCCCTGTGTAGATGTGCACAGAGTGTCAGAGCCAAATACAAGATAACTAGACTGTTTAGCATAAGGAATTATCACACATTTCAAGGGACCATTCAAGGTAAAGCTGTCCCATTACATTTGTCCAGGTCATAGGAAGAACAAAAGTCTGGATAGAGGGGACATTAAGTGGGTTATAGATTGTTGCAATAAACCATAAATCCAGCGTCTTTGTTCAGCCCATGATTTCAGTATTTAGCAAAGCTATGAATTTAAGCTCCCAGGTTTGACTTTTGAAATTGTTGTCCAAGTTTCCTTTGAGGATGAAGACTGAGCTGTCAGGAGTAGATTGATCACATTGTGGAGAGTGTTCACCCATAAGGGGTATAGTATTTTTGTCTTTTATCAGTTTTCTGTGCGAGTTCATCATCACCATATCACCTGTGGGTGAACATTCTCTACAAAATGATCACTCTACATCTGACCTCTTGGTCCTCATTCTTAAAAGAAACTTTCACAACACCTTCAAAAGACAAGTCTGGGAGCTTAAATTCATAGCTTTGCTAGATACTAAAATCATGGGCTGAACAGAGACGTTGGATTTATAGCTTATTGCAACAATCTATAACCTACCTAACCCCCTTACTCACCCCTGCAGCTTTTTTCCCTTGTCGCTGGACCAATATACCTTGAATGATCTTTTGAAATGTGCGTTAACTCCTTATGCTAAACAGTCTGTCTACCTTATCTTTAGCAGTGCCTTTCACAGACCTGAGGAGTTCTATATAAGCTCACAAGCTTCTTTCTCACTAACTGAAGTTGGTTTAATAAAAGATATTACCTTATCCACGTTGTTTGTCTACTACCCTGGTACCAATGTAGCTACATCACCACTGTAGACCCACCAGTAAATAAGGTAAATTTTGCTGTAGGAATTATATCCTGGTGTTAGCCCAAAGAAATTTTTGAAGAGGCTGTGTATAAATGTACTATACTATGGGTACAGCTACTTGAAAATATTGCAACTACCCCTACTCCAGGGAGGAACAATTCTAAGCTGCTTTTTCAAATGATGGATGTGAGTGATTTTCATGAACAATCTACAATATCCTTTTTTATCATCACGTCTCTGCAACCCTGGGAGGAGAAAGTAGATAAAAGCTGCAATTTTTATACAAACACTTTGAAGTCTTTAAATTGGACACTGCCACTTTAATAACCCACACCTGTTTAAGATTTGTGTTTCACAGAGTTCCTGATACTGTAATGAGCCCTGAACATCAGGCTGAGAATGTGATCAGGACAATACAATTAATCAACGGCCCATGCACAATTTCAACAACACAAAAATTGCATGCAGTTAGATTTTTTAGCTAAAACCAATATTTCATGCAATGGAAAGGGTGAAGTTTCAATGCATAACAAAAGAATGCTTCTGAGTTTAAAAAAACTGGCAGTCAGCAGGGCCATGTGAAGGTGAGTGCATAAATCAAATAACTATACCATCTGTTATAGCAAACTTAACAGGAATTAAGTGGCCCATATTTTCTAAAAATACCTTTCATTGCAATGCACAGAACTACAACTCAAGCAATGACTGATGAAGAATATTGGAATTGGACTTTAATTAGGAAGTGTTGAATTTGGAATACAATGTGAGCTCAGTCATACTATCAGAAAGATGAGCTTATTAACAGAGAAAAAGGAATGAACATAAATGTGCAGTACCCTCTTTCAGTAGTTTAACAATAATATATACTATTCCTTGCTCTCAACAAGGAAGGATTAAGTAGTACATACTTCAAAAGTCACAGTGAACAAGCGCATGTGTGCCCCTCCAGTGGACCTTATACATCACTTTTTAAAACAAGGCTGGGAAATTCACTCACAAAAAAAATCTTTAATAAAGAACTAGAGTTAAAGGAGTGGTGAGAAAGTCCCTTTGTAAATGGTTATGTACTAGAAAGCATAAACGTAGCTCTGGTGAATGGGGTCCTAAAGGTCCATGGATTAAATGGAAGTAACTCCCATTATTTTGATTTTTAACAATGGTTGGGGGCTCTGACATGGGTCATTGGAGACCCAGATTCAATTTGCTGCTCCACCACAGTCTTCTTGTGTGAACTTGGGCTAATTGCTCAGTCTCTAGGTCCTTTAATTCCCTTTCTGTAAAATGGCAGTCTTCAAAAGGAGATGGGCACCAGTGAGGTGAATGTGGCTAATACCCCTCTGCACAAGGGAGATACACACACCTAAATGGAGACAGTGCATTATGATCACCCACCAGCACTTCTGCATATTCACTTCCAATGCTAACTAGGGGGAACAAACATGGGCAGAGGAATGCTTGAGGTTACTTCCCTCCCCACCCACATCCCTGGCCATTTAAAAGAATGACAGTCATTTGTGTAATGCACTACACAGATGAGAGCCACAGGAACGACCTCTTTTATTACATGCTTATACAATGCCCAGCCCTAGCACCAGAGGATCCTGGATTGGGGCGTGTACTGCAATACAAATAGCGACATTTTTAAAAAAATAAAAAGAGGCAATTTGGTGAGTAGGATAGCACAGATTCGCAGCTTCATTAGAAAAGAGACATGTTCAAATACTGCTGAGCTAGGCATGGTATAAAACTCTATATGGAAAAGATGACGAGATATGGGGAGTGAGTGAGATGTTCTGAGAAAGAGAGGGTAATGGCCTGTGGGCTTTCAAGGGGCAAAGAAACTAGAATGTAAAGAAAATACAAAAGATAAAAAACAAAATAAATTTGTAGAACTGAAGATGGAGTCTTGAATGAGAAAGGAGGAGAAAAGGTTGATCTTTGGGAAAAGACAACAGCAATTTCTAAAGAGTAGGAAAATACACATTTAAACCTGGGGTCTCTGCTTGGCTCTGCAACAGAACTGCTTTTTTAACTTCACATCTGTGCCCTGGTTTTCCTCTCTCACTTTTTGTCTCTTTTCTATATACTATAAGTTTTTCAGACTCTTTCATGCTATACACATGTACAATGCCTACGACAGTAGGACCTTATCTCAGCTGAGGTATCATGGTGTGTCTGTACTCAAATAATAGATTTTGGTGAGAGCTGGTCAAGAATTTTCCTTCTCAACTTTTAAAAACAGAAAATGCAGTTTCCTCAAAACCAAAAATTTTCAATGGGAAAATTTCAATGTAAAAAAAATTTAAGTTTTCCCATCAGGAAAACCAAACAAAATATTTTATCTTAGGTCAGTTCAATGTGAATGGAAACTTTATTCACTGAACACAGTCACAAGTTTTGTAAATTGCATATTTCTATTGAGTGCGTTCCTCAAGGAGTTCTAGTTTGGATTCCTGATGCCTTACTTCTTGCCAGTGGGCCAGTTTCTTCCATGATGTAACACAGCATCCGTATGACAACCAAATGATGCGGCACATCAAGGGAGACGCATGGCTTCATGGGAGATTAGTCCATCTGGGTAGCCCATAAAAACATCTGTCATTGAAATACAGCTGACATGAGCCAGTGCAATTTAGCTCCGTACTCACTCAAAATGAAATGTTTCACTCTCCACAAAGTAGAAATTTTCCCAAACTTCTTGTTCCATCAAATATTTCAGTGTTTCTACTTTTCATCTGGACACAGGACAAAAATGAACACAGAAATATCAGACTGTCTTGTAGGATCGAAAATCCAATTTTTGCTTAGCCCATTTATGACGTATCAGGTATGGATCCTTACCAATGAATGCTGTGTATGATTCCTCGATCCAAGGAGGATGGAAGGCTATAGTGGAAAGGGTATAGTAAGGAAACAGCACTGGGGAAAACAAGGCTGTAGTAGAGGGAAGCAGATGAGTGAAGCAGTTTCTGGAGCCAGGAATTGTTTGAATATATTCACATGGAATTCATTCATAGTCTAACATCTTACGCTAAGTGCGGATATACGTGAAGTACCCAAAAAGGATTTTTTTTTTAAATTTTAAGAAAAAGGTGTTTTGGGTCAGTCACTTGCCAGGCTGGAAATGTTTGGGAGTTCTGAAAAGGGAGCGTACTGAGGGAATGGCTAGACCGATGGTGACACTGCCAACTGTACACTGAGGGAACGGTTAGACTGATGATGACAACGACAACTGTACAGGATTGATTGTACAAGTTCAACTGAGTATCAGTAAAGAGGTACTCAACTGAACATGGAAGTAGTCGGAGGTTGGACTACTAAAATCACTTCAGCAAGTAGTGTAGCTCTGAGTCAATGGGAGGGCATTTCCTGGTGACTCAGCTCAGTGGGGACACCTTGGTATGCAGGAGTTAGGAAGTTGAAGGACGATACACAAGTTATTTTAAATAACTTGCGTATCTCCCTTCAACTGCCACCAAAAATGGCAGCAGGGCAGCCATTCCTTTGACCCTTGTCCTTTCAGCCACCATCAAAAATGGCAGCCACCAAAACAGCTCAGTCACTAACTGAAAAGGTGTAGTTCACATTAGGGAGCAGCATCTAGCTGACCTCACAACATTACAAGTAAGCTCCAGATACCATAACCAAGCAGAACAGGTAATTCGGGCAATGCTTTAGAGGGAAGTTATAAGTCCTATAGAGTAGGAGTGAAAACAGAAGAGGGTTATAGACCTTTCTCTAAACCCCCATATCATTTAGTAGAGAATATGATATTATTTCTGCAGGCTTTAAAACTTCCTTATAGAATTAGATAACAGAGAGAATTTCTGTTTCTACAGAATGTTTCACAAAACTTACAGAAACATTATCATTTTCTATTAAAGCCTAGAAGTCTCTTGTAGAATAGGAATTAAGGAAAGAAAAAGGGACCCAGAGAACCACTCCCACCCTCTTCACCCTTTTAATAGCAGATATATGATGCCTGAGACCATAAAGCAGAGGCAAGTCATCAGCTTCAGCTCTCTCTCACCATAGGGGCAGAGCATCATTTTTGCTGTTGAGTCACTTCATTTTTATACCAAATATGGTCTCTTCACAAAGTTGACATGTCTGCTCAACCCCAAAATGGAAAACCAGTATAAAAGGGAAAATGTTTACAACAGAATCGGTAGGAAGAATTGGCCTTTATGAGGGACAAAGGAAAAGGAAGACTGTATACTGCATAGCAGGATTTGTTCTGCCAGTGACATAGTGAAATAAAAGAGAAATAAAGTGCTGTTAGAAGTTCACCTCTATCCTAATGACAGTAAGCCCCTGGACAGAAGAAAATGTGATGATCGTTATTAGGGACCTGTTAGCAGCCCCCATTAGGGGATAATCTAGACCCCTGAAGGTTTGCTTTCAGGTTTATCTGCTGCATTATGTGCTGAGAGTCAGTTTCCACTAGATGTGAACATCAGCTCTGTCTCAGAGCATATTCGGCTGAGTCTCACAGACATCAGTGCAGATGTAATATCTAGCTCGGTGGAAGAAACTATTGCCAAGGGCTACATTCTATGAGTAATACTAAACCATATTTCAAGCCTAAATCAAAACTAAGGTATCTGGGTGTGCATACAGCTATGTCACAATGCTAACAGCATTACACAAAAACATATTTGAAAAGTACTTGTGTCTAATTCATTTTATTGTATTATTAGACTTAAAATATACTGTGGGCATAGGATTAATTAAATGGCAATAATCAGCTTTGAAAGCGGTACATACACACTGTGGCTCAATTCCTGTAATTAATGCCTTTTACCATAAGATATCTTGTTTAAATAAATAGTTGATTATATTGCTACAGTGCACAGGTTGTCAAACTCATGGTGGGGGGGAGGTTTATGACACTGCTGGGGGGGCTCCAAGTTATTATGGTGGGGCGAGGAGGAGCTGTCACGAGGTGTCAGCCTCCAGACATGTCAGTAAGTGTGACGCAGCCTAGAATATTTTTGAAAGGGGTTCTAGAAAAAGAAGTTTGAGAACCTGTGTGATTGTGAATACTTTCTGATTGTTATTGCAAGCTCCTTCCAAGAGAGAGCAGTAGTGAATTGTATTACCTTTTCAGGAGCTATCTTTACCGAAACACACTCAATGTATATTTTCAACTTTATAACCTTTCAACCTATTGACCATGAAAAATGCTCCAACATAACATGACACATATAAAATGTTTAAAGTCCAAAGGGTAATTATCTATATTCATAGTTAAAACTGTTCCTTGATTTCACAATAGAAACCATATGTTCACTCAAAACACTTTCAATAGGCTAAACAACACCCAGATTAACCCCGAGTTAGTTTACTGGTTAAAATAATAGCAGCATCTTCTTCTAATTCAGTAGTTCATTTATCATTTTTGATCAAGGCATTGAATGTGAACTTTCAATATTTGAAAGCTTAACTTGAAAAAATAAACTGGGTGAAGAATGGTAGAAATTCTACAGATGTTTAAATCTTATCTTTGCTGTCACAGAATGTGTCTGATACTAGCTCAGGGTGTGTTATTTAGTTGAAAGTGGAACTCTGTGTTGCCATGCATTTAATAGACTAAAAACAATTCTCTCTCCCAGATGACAAGGACAATGACTTGTTTATACCCCCACCACACCCCTCCAAACCACCACCACAATATCTGACAGAATGCAATTTAGAGCAATTCTTGACCATTTTCTCATGTGAAAAATGCCTTTTAGCCCAATTTACTCCAAGGAACCGTATGAAGCAGAGGAACGCAAGCTGTGTAAGACACACAAAGGATTCTTATCTCAGTAACAAGAGCAGAAACTTTGCTGGTATATTAAATGGAACCTCATTTAAGTTTTAGAATAAGTAAGCTATTTAGATATACATCCTCTTATCTTCTTCTCAGTAAGATAGGAAGAGATTATTTTGAATCTTTGAAACCAGTGCTGCAGAAAATTACAAACAGAAGACAAAATTGTATATTACAGGAGTAATGACAAGTCAAAGGAAAGAGATATTGTAAAAAAATAATAGGGAAACAGGCAAATGACTTTTCCATGAGTGCCAATGCTGTGCACGTTAAAGTAGTTAAAAGCTCCTTCTTTGCCTACTTGTCATGTCATTGTTCCCTGTCAAACGGCAGAAGTGAACACCTCCAGCTAGTACAGAGTATACAGGATGCTTCCTAAAGAAAAAAAGAAATTCTTTGCCTGTGAATTTGAATTGACATTTTCCCCATATACATTATAAAAATCCTGTGGAAACTGCAGTGGGCTGTAACACAGAGTAATCTGGGAATACTACAGAAGGCTCAGTGGAATGTTGGCCTGGTTACAATGTCATTATTTCACATGAAAATTGTAACCTACTCCTTGCCCTCCTCTCCCTTCCCTACACCGCAAAATAAAAAAATAAAAAAAATAAAATGTAAGTCTTTGCCTGGACAGCATCATATAGAAAAAGCAAAACTCCTGTTGTGCACATAAGGTGCTTTGTTCCATCACTTCTGGCTTTGCAATAGAAAAATTACTCTCTCCTGCAGGGAGAGGATGAAGCCACATGTTTGGTTGATTAGCATGCGAATATATTTTTTCATAAATTTGGACTCGTCCCTTGAACTGCTGGTATTCTAAAATGCTGCAGTGATGGATGCAAAATTGCATGGTATGCCCTAAACAAGTCAGTAGAACCATTCACCCTTACAAAAGCTGGCTCTCAACCAATTTATTCACTATACAAGAGTCTTCATATGGTTCTCTTACACACCTTTGCCATCATTTATGCATCATTTACCACAAAGATCAGAACTGCTAATAAATCTGTTATACGGAATGCTGTGAGCAAATCGGAAAGGCCTTTCATATTTAATGTCTCAGTGACTGTAGCCTTCATTTTGTCATACTGTAGATTATTTTGGAGAAAGTTTCCTTTAGCTTTAGTTTTATGTATCAAGAATGCCTTTGTACATCTGACTATAACCAAACAGTCTGAACATTTGCGCTACTGGGAAGAACTGCATTAGATTCCCAATCCAAGTCGCTGAAAGCTAAGGCTGGAACTGTGCAACTTGCAAGGTTACTTGTAATTACAAACCTTGCCTGAACTTGATCATGGTTTTGTTTTTACATCGGATCCTGTGGTCGAGTGTTTGCAGAACTTGAAGATGAAAAAGTTTCAGGATTGTAGAAGCCTAGATATCAGTGTCAATGAAACTACGTCAATTTATGCTAACTGAGAATCTGATCCAGAGTTTTTCCAAGGCAGACTCTCACTGTGAACCTTTAACAAAGTCCTGGCTAATGTTTGTGCAAATATGGGATTTCTAAAACTGGACATGCCGTCAGGGGTTCAGAGTGAGTCACAATGGAAAATGTTACATGACATAGACCAAAAACCAGTACTGAACCCAAAATGCAAAGTAAACAGCTGTCTAAAATGTTTAAGGATTCACAGAGGAAAAAATAGTGTATAGCACGGTCAGTCAACATGTGGGTGGGTGGGTAGGCCAGGAGGGGGGTTGAGGCCAAGGGGAAAGAGGAATGCTGGGTGAGAGAATCTAATGAATCACTCCTGGCTCATCAACACAGGTGAGACCTGAATCAAGAAGTTTTCTTTTCCTACTGCTCTAATTGCAATGAACTAAAGCAAGGATTTGTGAAAGCAGTACAACATTCAGCAAACTTTTACATTACATTTCAGGCTCAAAGAGACAAGGGACAGGTAGCAATGCAAATTGAACAGGTCATTAAATTCCCACTCAACAAGCTAACCAGCAGAAAAGAAGTGATACACTGTTAATGTTAATCAAGTGGGGTCATGCTCTACAGATCTAACAGATTCCTGGGCATAAGTAGGACCTAAATTGGTGGCAAGAGAGACAGACTGTGGGGAAGGATGGAAACATCAGTTTCTCTTGTTAAAATATAGCAACTGAATTCACACACATACATAGGGATAAGCCAGAAAGAAAAATGTTCATCATTCAACCCTGCGTGCAAAGATATTATTTGGAAAAATTAGGCATCATATCGTTTCTCTTTGCTTTTTGTGTATAGTCCTTCAGAAACAGTCCACAGACAGTGTTTTGCTCAAACCACTCAATTTTTCACCTAGGATTTCATGACAGTAGCAAATCCAGAACACATCTATTGCATTCTCTTCAACCAAAAGCGCAATCATTCTAGAAAAGAAAACACACAAACATTTAACTGGCATGTTTGCTTCTTTAAAAAGTCAGCTCATTTTTGTTCCATTATTTTACTGGGACTAGTCTCTGTTCCCACAAAGACTTAATACACTTGTTTAAGTTAAACAATTCCATTGTTTTTCAAGGCTGGAATCTTAGAAAGTAAGTTTTATAAACCGTAACTGCAAGGTTCACTCTAATATTCTAAAGTTCGAAAGGCGTATCTATTTTACTTTAATTCAGCAAAAAAAAAAAAAAAATAAAACCACCAAGGGCTATATCTACATTACAAAGCTTAGTACAGACTTCCTTAGTCTGAACTAAGCAGTTCCCAGTCAGTTCCAACTAACTGGGGTTAGTTCAAACTAACTGGGAACTTTTTAGATCAAACTAACTGCATCCCTGTCAAATTAGTTCATGCAGTTAGTTTGGAATAACGGCTTACTTCAAACTAAGCCATAGCCCGTGTCTGTCTACATCGCACTTAGTGTGGACTAACATTCAAACTAAGCATTTAATCCAGACTAACATTTGAACTAAGTGCTTAGTCTGGACTAACCAGGAGAACTTCTTAGTTTGGACTAAGCTTTGCTTAGTTTGAACTGAGAAATTTCTTAGTTTGAACTAAGTAAAGCCTAGTGTAAACAAGGCCTATATTAGTCTGGACTAAGTTTGCTTAGTCCAGACTAATTGGCTAGCGTAGACATAGCCCTAAGGAGTCCCGTGACGCTTTTAAAAAGACTAACAAACTTATTTATCAAATGAGCTTTTGTAAGGAAAATCCCATTTTGAAGCATCTGACAAAGTAGATTTTTCTCCCATAAAAGGTCCTGCAATAAATAAATTTGTTTGCTCGTCTTTAAAAGTGCCACAGGACTTCAAATATTCTAGCATACACATCAGTCCTTCATCTGTTTTTTCTTCATTCTTCCAGCAGGTCTCCATGGCTTTTTGAAAGTATTTGTCAGTGGTTCTGTAAATTTGTTGGTGGATTCTTAGTATCACCAGATAGACATCAAGGGCGACCGATTCAGTTGTGTATATATATTTACAAGTTTTCCTTACTCACTCTGTAGAAGTAGTCTATTTTACAAAGGCTTCCTTGCTAACTGCCCAAATTTATTTTTGCTTTGTTTTCCATTTTTCAGTTAAAGGCATACTTTTTTCAAGAAAAAAAATCATCTTTGCAGTTTTCAGTCATTAAATTAATCTTCCTTTTCCATTTAGGAAATAACCTTCCCCTCCTCATTAAGACTTTTGTACCTCTCAAAGTCTTTTGTATTTCTCATAGCCTCCAGAGTCTGCATTATCTCATTCCTTTCCTTTTGCCGCTCTCATTTCCACAAAACTTGGCTGACTGTATTTTTGTTTGGTTGTCTTAACTCTTTTCTTCTACAATATTTTGGTTTTGTTTTCTTGAACTTTGAGTGAGTGAGTCCCTTGTGAGGCAACACTGGCCATTTCTTTCTTTCTTGTTATATATGTATTTGTTTTCCTTCAGAGAAAACTTAAAAAAAAAAAGTCAGTGGGATTTTCATTTTGGTGTCCTACTTCAGTGGTTCTCAACCACTCTGTCAGGACACATTTCTGTGTCACCAAACAGTGGTAAGTGTGTTGCAGAGAGCTGGGGAAATGGCTGGATTCGGCCTGGAGTGGGGTGGGCTGGGGTGTCCTGGAGAGTCGTGATATGCCACCAAGTGTGTGACAACCCACAAAAGTTTGAGAACCACTGCCCTAGTTTTCTTCCAGGCTCCCCTACTTAGTTATGTCTGCCATTGACTACAGTGGGACCAAAATTCATACTGACTTCAATGGGGCCAAAGTTAAATTTAATACCATTGGATGGCTCCATGCTGCAAAGTAAACTCTTCTCTTATTATTGAATTCATGTTCTTCAAGGTCCCTGGTTTTAGGCATTTCTGTTAAACTCACATTTCCAATAAGTTCCACCTACCTCAGTAGGAAGTGGATCAGTTGTGGAGGTTTTTGTTGGTGGTGGTTTTAAAAAAGAATTCTTCCCTGACAAAGTATGCTTGGGAGTATCTGCAACCAAATAAATTTATGGCCAGCTAAAATCCTCTATGAAAGAATTTCCCATTTCTGTTGTTCTTGTTCAGATGGTTTGTAGCTGTTTGTTGCTTTTCATTCCTTGAATTGTTATCTAATGAAGAATCACCATCATACTTTCAATTGGTGAAATGTAGCTGTTTGGCACTAGAAAAAAAGCATAGTAGCACCATCCATTCACCTGTTCTTTCTATATTTAATATCGGCAGACAGTTCACTACTAATTATGTTAAATAGTCTTGGAGGCTACGGCACATCTACATTGATTACAAGTCTTTCTATAGCCATATTTACCACAGCAACTTCAGAGAGTCAGTCTTCAAGATTTCCAGATCTATGCTTTTATTTGGTAGTGATTTTGAAATGGACTAGGTTACCAGACCTTTCTCCTTTGACTTCACCATTTTAATATATTTTTAGCAAATATCTATCCGGGAGTGAACCAGCACAACAGCAATAATTAAAAAGAAAATGCAGAATTCCCTAAACTGGCACTTTTAGGAAAATACAGCCGTGTGTGTGTGTGTGTGTGTGTGTGTGTGTGTGTGTGTGTGTGTGTGTGTGTGTGTGTGTGTATAAACATTCTACTGTGTGGTAGCAGACCTACTTGGCTGCATGTCAGAGGCCTTGAATGCTATCAGAAAATGGTGATTCTCCTTTAATTTTTTTAAGTGTGCTTTTGGAACAAAAAGGATCCAGATTCTCTCCTCACTTCTGTCAGGATGCTCTGAATTGCCATGATGTGACACAAAGAAGCATGTGAAGTTCCTGATAGTTAAGGAATCATTTGAATAAACAGAAAAAGGGTGGGTGGGGGAGAAGACTCACCTTCCCGAGAAGTGCAGCAGGGTTTGTTTGAATGTATTTCAAACATCCAGTGTATGGGTATATAATTCAGAGAAACCATAAGTAGTTATTCACCTTATCCATAGGTCCATGTGTATTTTGATATTTACCTTGCTCCTGTTAATCACGTAACATTCCATTTGTTTAATCTCCTTTTCTACTTCTGCTTCTGCCACTGAATACAGTGCAAAAGCATAACTTGTCATGACAACAGGAGTGGGGGTAGCTAATGGATTTATATTACTTGTACTTATCTAGTTTGAGTTGAGCAGGTGCTATATGTCATGAAAAGTACCTTAAAATCATTAAACACTGATTTTGAAGAGGTGTGGTAAATGGAAAGTTACCATAGATGCTACTTCTATAATACAGTCAAGTAGGGCTGACTGTGAAGGTGAAAGCATAAATCAAATGCCTATGCTTCCTGAAGAATGGGGAATTAAGATAATTGCAGCAGGTGGGTGGGAAATCTTGTAGGTATTTCCAAGAATGAATCAGTTTTTTTTTTTAAATGGAAGCTACTGCACTTAAATCTCACTCTCTTGATCAATAACAAATAAAGAGACTTTAAGGGATCTGGTAAGGTACAGTAGAAAGGATCTTTCATTATTCTGAGCCATTCCTTGAATTCTAAAAATTCCCTTCTTGCTAATTCTCCTGTTTATGTTGTTCTAGAGAGAGAAACAGTTAGACAGAAATACTTAAAAGGTGGGGTGCTCAGCATCAAGTAGTGTCAGAACTTCCCGAAAGAAGGGCAGGAAGTAAATAATTGCAGCCTCCACCTGTTCAAGGATACAAGGAACTCTGGTTTCCTTGTTGGGTGCAGTTTTGCAGCATACCATATTCCAAACTCCCCTGTAAATAGGGACCAGTTCTATAGACTTCAGCAGAATCTCTGCTTTATAATATGCTCCAAAGGGGCAGCTGGGTTAGTTTAGTTCAGTAAAGCAAACAAGGAGTCCTGTGCAAGGCCCTCTAGAGGACTTAGGGGGGCGTGGGCCAGATTTGATGTGACGTGCCCCCTCACTGTTCCATACATACAACTCATACATTTATGTACTGTAGCAGATTGCAGGTGAGCTTGGGTGGCAGCCAGCCCAGCTGCACCTGCCACCAGGACTTTTATATTCTGTTCCCTGCAAGTCCTCTGTTACCAGGCCACAGACACTTACAATGGGCATCAACAACAATTCAAAACATGCATCCTGCCAGGGCAGGGGGCTCCCTCCTTGGTGGGGGTCTTGGGGAAGTCGCCCCTGTGGGTGGCCCTGGTCCTGTGGCACTTAAAGACTAACAAATTTATTTATTGCATGAGCTTTCATGGGAGAAAAGCCCACTTTGTCAGAAACTTTGAATACTTTATAACATGCAGTGGTTTAGTAGCACTTTTATGTTATCAAGTTGCATAACCCAATGGTTAGTGTGTTAGCTCTCTGGGGCACAGACTGTGTATTTTTTTCTGGGTTTGTACAGCATTTGCTCAGTGGGGCCCTGAGTCATGACTCCTGCTATGGTAATATAAATACATAAAAATGAATCCTCACACCAGGTCTAGAAAGTAGCTAAGTTTATTGTTCCAGCTATGTAGACTAACTAACTAATGCAGAAAGGTTATTGACTTGGTTTCTAAGGTGTCTAGGAGCCATGATTCACAGTACACATTGAAATGCTCCTCCTGCCATTATAGCTCCCCTGCTACACTGACAAAATAAAGCTACTTCAACAAACAGTATAGTGACTTAGAGCAGTGGTTTTCAACCCTAAGGTAACATCAAAGTAACATCAAAGGGCTGTGGGCACTTTATACCTCTGAAATGAGTTTTAACAGATTTGCCCCCTGAGCACAGAAAGGAGTCAGGGGTATGATTAGGGATGTAAAAGTTAGGGTAATTTAAAATCTCTTTAAATGTCTAAATGTTTAAACATAGGGTGGGGCAGGGAGAGGAACACAGACCTGCTGGGTAGCTGAGTGGAACCAAATCCAGTCTCGTATCGTCCTGTCCCGTCCCCCACTTCCCTCCAACCTGGGATCTGAGCTCCCCTGCAGCTGACTCTCTCCCAGTGTTGAATCCCATGCCTCCCGACCACTCATGGGGAGTCAGACCCAGTTGTGGCTACCTTGAGCTGAGCTCTGCGTTTCCCTGCTAGGGAGAAACTGCCCAGATATTCTGGCTGGCAGGAGCCAGCCCAGCTGCAGCGCCCCCCTCTGCTCCCCACAGTTTAATCAATAATCATCTGTTTAAAACCATCATTCACCATTTAAACAATTAAACTTTCACATCTCTAGATATGATTAGACATTTTTCTAACTTTCCAGAATTCTACAAATCTGTTTCTATCCCTCACATTAAAATACAATTTCCTCTATTTTTTACTATTTTGGGGGAGCCGAATTTCAAATTTTAGATCAAGATATAAATGAAAGTGACTATGGTGAGTTTCTCTTTGTCATGGAATTGCATCTAAATAACATGTTGCAGCATGAAGCCCCTGAAAAGTTAGGAAATGCCAGCAGCAAAGTTGTCTGTACAAAGTTAAGTCAGCCCTTGTTTAAGTGCATTATGATACACACTTCACATGATCACATGCAATTTATTCCACCAGCCCCCTGTTCCTGTGGGGAATTTATTAAGGGTTGATGGCAGCAAATCAAAAAGAACTGAAATTTCAATCACATAGGATCATATTGACACCTCTATGGGTTATCAACAGAGTAGGAACCTTTAGCTCCCTGGGGAAAACTTTTACTGGTCAAGTAGCTGAAGTGATGGAAGTCTGTGCAGTGGGCTTAAATGTCAAAGTTTCCAATCCTAGCAGTAGCAGGTTGCCTTACTCTATGTGAATCAGCACTAGAGGGAAGGGAAAGAGAGACGCGCATAGTGATATTAGTGAATGTCACAGATATTGGTTGAGAGCAGAGGAATAGACACACTCAGGAAACTTGGGTTGCATTCCAGATGCTGTGTTTGGAGAGGAAACATGCTCTAGTGGTCACAGCCTGTTATGCCTCTGTTCTCCCCAGCCCTGATACCAGTCCCCTGCTTCTTCCTACTGGTTCCCAAAGTCAGTCTCTTTGTCCCCAGGGGCCTTCAAGATCCTCGTCCCAAATTACTCCCTCTGCCCCCACTAGTACAAATTTTCACTCTCCCCATTTTCAAGCTAGGCCACTTCCTTCTCATGCCTTGATTAGTGGTAAAGAAGGGAAAACTGAGAAAACAGAAGAGAGAGTGCCCCCTGCTTTCATTTCCAGTGCCTGATGCTGCAGTGGTTTCTGACTGTCAGGAGCAGCAACTGTATGGCAAATCCTCAGCCCTTACTGTCTCAGAATGGAGCATGCTCAGTGCTCCTGGAGACCTCAGAGAATTTAGCTGCCAAATTGTAAAATGTTTCTACCGAGAATGTGCAAAACAGATTAATTTAGAGATAAACTAGGGTTAAAACTCAGATTTGCACTTTTTTGTCACAGGAACAACCAAAGGTTCATCACAGAATCCAAGGTGATCCTCCTGCCAAATTTCAAGTCTCTGCTCCAAACCAGATTTCAATGGTCTGCCCTGCTTTGACCCCCAAATCCCCCTGTTCTGGTTGAAGAACAGTTTGCCCCAGCACTTTTGTTTGAAAGGGCCCTAAACTAAATGGCATTACAACCTGGCATGCTCAGGTTTGACACGTATACCATGAATTTGAGTGGAGTTGTGACTTTGCACACAAGGTCACAATGGTGATCATTTGGTCCATCCACACCTCCATCTTCTGGTTTGAGCGGTGCTGCATCCCACTTTAACCACTTGTAATGGTGGGAAACATGCCAAAGTGTGGAGCTAAAGCTACTCAACAAAATGGATGTATGAATCATATTTATTTTTACTGTTAATCTGGTTCAGCCATTTCCAAGAATGAATTTTGCTGAAGTTTGAAACAAACAAACAAACAAAAATCATAAGCACACTTGAGGCAGACACCTGGCATGAGTAGTTAAAATTTAACAAAATAAGAATTATGATGAGAAGTGTTGTGCAACAATACTGTTATAGTTAAAGCTGATTGTTTCACCTATAATAAATGGGTCTGTAAAAATACCATCACTGTACAATTAAATGCCATTCAGGAGAATTAACAGAGTCTGCTCAAGTGAAGCACAGGTATGGAGTAACAGGAATAACAGCAATAGGTTAAAAAAAGAGTCATATGGTATTACATAAGTGAGATTGGAGCTGTATGCTAAAGACAGAAGGTCTTTTGCCTGTCCTGTGCCTGCCTTATCTACATACCAATCGCAGTATATACATGACCATTATATTCACTCACAGGTGGAGAGGAAATAGAGCTGTTGTTGTGCTTACACACTGATAACTATGGCTGTGATCCAGCTGAGTCTTTCAGTGCTGTACCGAAACTTAAAACTATTTAGACCTGGACTGAGAAAAGCACCCCAGTCCAGGAGAGCTCTTAAGCATGAACCTAAAAATTAAACACATGCTTAATTTTTTTCCTCAACTGGAGCATCAAGAGACTAGAATGAACCTCCAGCAATCAGCTCGACTTCTAAAAGAAAAAAAAAAAATTACTCAGTGCTACCTTGCCAAAGTGCCTTCTGATACTGGATGTCTGAGGTCACCTCAGGAAGTGTTGAAAGATATACAAAGAAAACTATATTAAAACAAATTAATAAACTTCTCCTACAATATGACTTTACTGCAATTCTTTAGCAAATCTCTAAACTGTCACGAAATGAATTTCTCTGTTTACATGTACATGGTCTGAAACAAAAAGCAGCTGAGAAAGTTTAGACTTATCTCAAAAGACAAAACAGAAAAAAGATAAACACACAGCTGACAAATTAAGGTGCACTTTTCTAATCCCGCTTTTCTGTTGGATGCCATTTGATTGAAAAAACTGCATGTAAGTTACATGCACAGGCAAAGAATCTCATAGTCAGTCTTCAAAGTCTTGCTAGTTTTTCCCTGAGATAGATAAGATCACTTCAGTACCTGCAGTTCATTGCACTTGTTATAGGAAACTCCTTGCACTCTGGTGTTATTTATATAATGGATTTGAGCCATATTAGCTCAAGTGGCAGGGAATAAAAATTGTCCTCCTACCATCCACAGCCTGACTCTCAGCTTTCTGGATTGTGGGGCCTGGTGCAAGTAGGAGGGCAGGGGTTCCAAGTAAATGTTCATCTCAGAAGCATGTGGGCAGAGAGCAGATGAAATCATAGTTCTTCCTCTACCCATTGGTGCTGACTGGTGCGCAAAAATCCCTTTAGAGGGTGCACATAGATTACTACTCCCTCCACCTAATACAGCCCTGAGGCATTGTCAGGGTGTGAACCTGTGCACCACCCCTTTGGGGGTTTTGTCTTAGAAGGTACACTCTGTCCCTTAGATAGGGAATTCTTCATATTTTTTGTTCCTCCTTCCAGCTATGCCCATTTTACTTTAATGTCTCTGTCCTAGATACATTAGAGTGTGATGTGAGAATTCATGCACATATTTTGAAGGCACCAGTTGATGCCAGCATAGAACCTTTACAATGTAAAAGTAAAGTAAAGTGTCTTTAACTGACAGTGACTGCAGTTAAGAAAAGCACTCACTATTTACATTTTTCCTGTCCTTAGAATGTAGAATACCACATTGGTAACAGTAAGTGCTACAAATAGGATGGTAATTGTCAAGTGTGTAATGGCAACCAGAAGTGTCGTGCATAATCCACAGGAATCACAAAACAATGCTTAGCCTCCTCCGCACATATTATTTAGAATTGACTAAACCCTGGGCATTAAGCTTACTTAAAAACTGACGAGAGAATTTCTATTAAATGGTTATACCCCTTATGATCTGTTCAAGTTGAAATGCATTTTTAGTCCTTTCTTCCCCTCTTTCCAATGTCTTTTTCATAAAAAAAAAAAAGTGTGAGCTCTGAACTCAGACTCAGGCAGAGCAGAAGTATAAGGGCCAAATTTCAAAGAGTCCCAGATTTCATGCATGTGGGTAACAGAATTCATACAAAATAATGCATGTGCAAGTCATTTGCTAATACTGCTTGAGCGTGCAAATGCATTACACATAGGTGTAATGATACAGTGTAAAGAACAGCAGGTCTGTTAATACAGCAGGGCCAATGGGGCTTTCCCTTGGGTGCACCAGACTGGCTCAATAGAGCCGCTCATTTAAAAGGTGTGTTTCACGGCGTCGGCCCCAAGTGCCGCTAATGGTAAGGGGCACATTCTGATCAGAATGCACCCCAGGTGGCACATCATCGCCATGTTACGGCTCTGAAGAACTGTATGTCACACAATAATAAGAGGATAAACTAAGGTCCTTAGGTAGTTTGATCCACAAGTCATTAAGGAATTTCTACTCAGATAGCTATATATGCTAATATCAGATGAGAAAAGTAGGAGCATTCATACAGTTGATGCTGCTGGGAATCCCCATTAACCTTACTTAAGTAATTCTCTGCATACTTGCAGTGAGCTTGATGGGAAAGACTGAGCACCCACAGCTCCCACTGATGTCAATGGAAGTTGATGAAAGTTACAGGTGCTCAGAACCCCAGGACTGAGGGCTAATAATAAAGTAGGATGCCAAGTTCCAGAGGCATGGCTGTGTTATTCTAGTCCAGCAAAACAAACAAGGAGTTCAGTGACACTTTTAAAGACTAACATTACTTATCACATGAGCTTACAGGAGTCAGTATCCACCGGTCAATATCCAGTTTAACTATAATTTGGGAGCCAATGGCTCACATCCATAGCTGTGGCAGAATTTTCTATTTCATAGTTTACCAGTTCTGTATCCTACCCTCAGTCCTTTTAGAAAAACAAGAGACTATCATATGATAATCAAAAATCCTTCTGAAATGACATTTCACAAAGGGACATACATGGAAATGCAAGTATGTCTAATGATATCTATAGAAGACTATGGACATCTACTATGTTTTTTCCTTGCTAAACCATAGGTCAATTCCTAGAGTCTGAGGCCAAAAAGAACCACCATGATTTAGTCTGACCACTCATACAACACAGGCTAGAGAACTTCTTCAAACAAATTCCTTTTGAACTGGAGCATATCGTCTCAAAAAAAGGAATCCAAACTTGATTTTTAAAAAAATGTCAGTGATGAAGAATCCAGCATAAGGATTTTAAAAAAAAAGTCAGTGATGAAGAATCCCTTGGTAAGTTGTTCAAATTGTTAATTACTCTTCTGTTAAAAATGGATGCCTTATTTCCAACCTGAATTTGTTTAGCTTCCAACCACGTTCTCTCTCTCTGCATGGCTGAAGAGCCCATCTTCAATTTTTTTACCTGTGTAGATACTTATGCACTATGATCAAGCCTCCCCTTCAATTTCTCTTTGTTTAACTAAACTGAGCTCCTTGAATCTCTCACTATGAAGCATGGTTTCTAATCTTTTATCCATTTTCATGGCTCTTCTCTGAACCCTCTCCAATTTAATCAAGATCCTTCAGTTGTTGACACCAGAAGTGGACATAGCATTCCAGCAGCAATCAAACAAGTGCCACATGCAGAGGCACAATAACTTGTTACTGCTATTTGAGATGCCTCTATATTTTTCATCCAAGGATCTCACAGCCCTTTTGGCCATAGCACTGCACTGGCAACTCATGTTCAGCTGATTAGCTATCATGACTCTCACAAATCCTTTTCAATGTTACTACTTCCCAGGAATTGAGAGACCTTTAGTTGTTTTGTTTAGTCCTTCTCCCACCCCACCAGTTAGCATCATGCTTTACATGCAGAGTTATCTGTTGGGAATGCACTTCTTATGCACTGAAACAGGAGATAAATTGCAGTAGAGATCAGAAGGCCTTTGGCTCATGCACAGGATATACATAAGGAAAGTGGGTGATGACCAGATTTTCCAGACACCAGACAAGCTGGACAACTCTTGTAGGGACTTCCTATGTTATCCTGTGTCCCATAGAAAAGGACAATCTTACAAATGTCCCATTCATTCTGATAGAGGGAGACATCCCAAACATCATTTTGAGTCAAAGTAAAGAGGTCTGCCTCCAAACATCATGGAACATCCTTTATGGTACCACTGAGTCTAAAATGTTCTTGAAGATTCCTCCCATAGATATACTATGATTTCAGATGAATTTTTCAGTAAATATGACATTGAAAAGGCCTCTTTTGCTCACTTTTCTCTCACACTATTTAATGTCCAAGAGGCTATTTAACAGAAGCTGGGTTTTTCCTGCAAGCCTCCTGGTTGTACTGCTATTTATTAGGTTCTCTTCCCATCAGCTGCTGTGTTCTCTTTTGCTCTGCTGTCAGATTGCCTCTCCTTCAAAACTGTCAATTCAAACTATTAAAAAAAATGTGGAATATATGCCAGAAGGTGAGCAAACTGGCTACAACTGTAGATTGGTTTTGGAGAAGTCTAAAATTTTGTTCAAGAGGCTCAAGGTCAATGTAGCACTAATTTAAAAGGCTGTACATTTTAAATATGGGGAGTAATTAATCATTGGAACAATTCACCAAGAACTGTGGTGGATTCTCCTCCACCACCAATTCTTAAGTCAGGAATAGATGTTTTTCTAAAACCACCATATGCTTTAGGAATTATTTGGGGGAAGTTCTATGTCTGGGAGATCAAACTAGACAATCACACTGGTCTCTTCTGGTCTTAGAATCTATATTGTTCTTAGAGCCACTCTAGGAACATTCGAGATTTTCTCCTTGGCTATCAACGTCATGAATATGCTACTGCATACTCATACATCATCCCACCTGTTAGAGAGCCTGTTTTGTGTCTTAGTTTGGCAGGTGACCATGCTCTTGCATAGAGCAAGGCATTTTCATTAATCACATTACATTACTGCCCAGAGAACACACACCCCAATCAAGATGAAGACTTTATTGTGCTAGCTACTGCACGAACACATGACAGGAGTCTCTCTCCTGGAGAAATGACAGTCAATTGACAATAGAGAAGGAGATAGATGAAAAAAGAAAGGGACAGGAGGAAGAGACTTGCATAAGGTCACACAACAGGTCAGAGCCAGGAACAGAATGTTAATGTCTTGACACCCAATGACTTTTTGTTCTCTCACACTCAGTACGGCTCTGTTTTATGGGAGAGGACCTAATGCAGGATTAATGCATTGCTAATATTCACACAGTATGAATACAATCTATATTTAAACTTAATTCTTACGACTCACAGGTAGACCAGATGAAGTCTTTGTTAGCTTCTCCCTTTAGTACGTATGTTGTTCTCACCCACAAATCACAGGTAAATAAGAAGAATGTTATATAGTGTACTGAAATTACAACTCTCTTTTGGAGAGAATTTGCATCAACAGCCTTGCAATATGTTTCTTACTGTAGCCAGACTGTGTTGGACTTTTATCTTTTATGAATACAGATGATAGCAAATCTGTTCTGGTTCATAACCATTGCTAAGTTATTTAACAGAGCCAAGGACTTTATAAAATGAAAATAAATTGTATTCTTATTTTACCAATTGCCATATTATTATATATGCTAAATATTGTAATACCACTGCAGATCATTAGCCAAAACTATGATGGGGTGAGGGGGTGGGGCAGAGAAATATCCGTGTCTGAAATTATTTGTTAATAGCAAATGCATTTGACTGCAATGTTAAAAAAAAATATCCCTGGAGGCCAAGATAATTTCCTCTCCCCACACCTTCCCAACTCCAATTCCCAAGTGAGCCCTGGCATTGCAAACAAGGTACTATGAAAATTCTACAGATGGCTGCTTAATGTGTAAATTAATCTGACTCCATCAGGATCATGCTAGTTACTGGCAGTTATAATTATAGATCAGTATTAGATCTTGCTCTACAAATTCATACAACTACAGAACTACCATACATATATGAGTTTATTTAAACACTTTAATTATTTACTGTCAGGATTTGTGACACATGCTTCAGCTTGCAAACATTAATAAGAATGATACGCCACTCTGTAGCTAGCATAAAACAAACAGGTAATTAAACCGTTTTGGAGGGGAATAAAATAACCCCCAGAAAACAGTGCAATCAGATTTAATACATCCCGTGACATGCTGACTTCCTGCGGAAAATAACAGAGCAATGGAAGTGTAGCATTTTTGGAGAAAAATGTTAGCATCTCCAAATTAGGCGCATATTAGGATACTGCAGACAAAGGCTTCGTAAATTTTAAAGGTAACAATGGAAGTTTGTTTCAAGCAAGCATGTTTACAGCTAATGAGATTCGTATGAATTTTCAACTGTCTTTGAAGAATTTAGGGGAGCAGCAACCTTGAAAAGCACATCTGTTCCTGTTAGTCATGTTGGAAAACAATCCTCTTCTCTCTTCTGCCTGTTGATACAAGTCCCTGTGATAAATAGTCAGCAATTGATAATTTCTTTTCTTTTTGCAAAAAGATCCTGGCTTCAATCCTGTCCACAGTTAATAGAACTAAACCCTAGTTAAAGTCAGTTAATCTGAAGCACTTGCACCTTCAGGGGAAAAAAAAAAAACCAAAATAGAAAGGTAACATTGCATGATCGCATGAGGTCTGTTGCTATTATATTTCAAAACAAGCCTTAATTTCCTCACTGCTACATGGCTTTGAGAGAGCACAGCAGCATCCTTATCCTGAGTCTAAGGAAGCACAGGGTACTAATTTAGCTGTGCACTTGTGACATCTGAGAAATATTGAAACTGTATACCTGGTTTTTATGCACACAATAGAACAGAACTACAATTAGACTGTTTGTGTGAAATTAGACAAATGGGGGTGGAAAATGATTCCGGTGACACATTTAGTCTTCTGGTACAAGCATTTGAACACTTGCTAGCGGGGTTCATAATGTGGCTGGTATGAGCTCCCCATAGCCACTGAATTCTTAAATACGTTTACCGGAATAGGTCAATAACTGGTTATCCTGCAAACTTATCTCTAGGCCAGCTAACAAGAAAGTATTATTTTTGGCTTATCTTTACTTGTCAGCCACACACTAGGAGGTATCCAGCATGGCCCTTCTCTCTCGGATTGTAAATGAGAGGGATAAAAGAGGATCAGAACCTCACCGTTAACTGCCTTTTTTGTGGCTCTGAAATAAAACCTTAAGAAGAGAAAGATGTATTTAATTAAGCCACAACCCTCTATAGTAGCAGCATCAAGTGAACGAAGAGCCATTGTATCCAGAACATAAACACGGCAGGCAAATAAGTTGTTTTTTAAAACAAAATAACCGCATGGCACAGTTTTAGGGCGTTCTGTCTGAAATCCAGAGACCAAAGCTAGCATGAATACAGCAGCCTGCTTGGTAAGCAGAGTATTTCTCCACAAAGCACATTGAACCTGTACTCTACAAATGCACTGCTGTGGACTTATAAGGCAACTTTAAGATTTTAACTTGTAAAATCCAAAATGACTAGACAGGAAGAACACTTCTGTTCCCCCACATCATACTGTCAGAGGTGAGATCTGAACTGAAGCCCTGTTGGTTGAAGGGGCTGCTGTCTGGGCATTCTCTTAGGGAGCCAGTCTTTGCAATTTGCTTTCCACGTTGGACACATTATAAAGCGTATCTTTTCCCAAAAAGACATTTGAAAATGGAGATTGTAAGGATGGGGAAATGCTGGAAGGCAGTTTAAGCTTCTGAGTTTGCTGTGGTGCATATAACACCTTGTGCTGCTATATGTTGGCTATGTTTGGGTATTAATTCTCTTGTTTTTTTCAAGCATATCAAACAAACATATAGATAGGCACCTTAGTATTTAATATAAATCCAAATGAATAAATAAGCTATGTGGTATTGACTGACAAAGATGGACTTATGAATGACTACTAGAGCTAAATAATAATGGAGTTTTCTTTCAGGGAATATAGCTTTTTCCAGTTGAAGGTTACCTACAAGCAACTTATATTTCTCAAATTTATTCATTTGAAATTATTCTAATATTTATACTAATAATAATAGACTGCACGTTTGTGCATGTTCGCAAACAGTTGTTTATGAATATTCAAATTTCAGGCTGTTTTGATTAGACTTATAGGTCACTTGGAAGTGTCTTTGCTTCCACAGCTATATGTGAATCGACTTTGGCAAGAATAATGTGCAAGGGCTCAGAATTTATTTTCTCTAAATATTCTGTAATATTAACGCTAAAAAAAAATATCAGGCAAGTTGGCAGCCCCTATTCTTACTCAAAGGTCAGTCCCTGCCCCAAAGATCTTACATTCTAAGTCACTGAAGAAACAACTGGTAGATTAAACAAACAGATTGAGGGCTGGAGACGAGAGGGAGGAAAATGGAACAGTTAAAAGCATGTCTGTTGGTTTCCGCCTTCTGTTAGTCATTTAAGGCTTTATACAGAGAACGCCTGCCTGGATTTCTGCTGGAAAGTGGTGCATAGTAAACAGCATACAGTGAACGAGAGAAACTAAACAGAATGCGGAGATTAGCATAACGTACAGTTAACCATGTCTGCCATATGTTCAGTTGTGCATTTGGTACAAGTATGGAGGCATAATTATATAGTAATTTCATGTTCCACTTTTTCCTAGAATTTACATAAGAAGCCCTACACTAAAATGATGTTAATAGTTTGAGGCAAATGCTCAACGTAATGAAAGTCACAGCTGAGGATTAAACCTTTAATACCTCTTTGCAATGAGGATCAGGAGGGTACAGTTAAGGTAGCTCTGCAGCTGGTTGATAGAGGTTCAAGCCTTACTTGAAAGTTTCCTAGCCTTTATGCATTTGTTTTGGGCTGTTACTTGAATTCATTTTATTTATGTGAGTTTACTTTATATTACATCAACTTGAAGGTAACTTTGAATCAGTTACTACTGTTCTGAAAAATTAAACAGCAGGATAAACCCTGCTCTCACATGGTCTGGCTTGGCCGTAGTCAGCAGGCCTGCGATTTTGGGCAGGGAATCTCTGCACTATTAGGCTGTGGACATCATTTTCTGATCTGGCAGGAAGTTAGAAAGTAGACAGGTACCAGGCCAACATGGCTGAGCCGATAGCAGTAGAAGGTGCCAGCAGCTGGTGTCTGCTTTGTCCATGTTTGGGCACCATGAGGACCATTTCATTTCAAAGCATTTTGTTACACAGTGACTATAAACAGTTATTTGTATGTATGGATATGATGTTTACACAGTGAATGGAGGGAAAAATTTCATCCAAATGGGAGCACAGGAAACGTGACAGCAGGTTCAAGGAAGGGTCTGGCAGAACTGCTGAGCCAAGAAGCAGGTGCCCAGGAGAAGGTGGCTAGGGATGGGGGCCAGGGAAAAAGTCCAGAGCAGCTGCTGAGCCAAGGGAGTGGAAGACCAAGCCAAAAAAACCGAATAAAATAGCTGGCTGGAACAGTTAACATTGCTACAGTGGCTCAAGCTGAGGGTTTTGAAATTCTGACAGCCCATTCTTTCCTGGATCCCTACCCACCTCAGCTCAGTTACTCCCTTGGATTCTCAGCAGCAGCTTCCAGGAGTCCTTCAAGATAGCACTTCCTCGAGGTCCTGTGCAAGTCCCAATGTGTGTGTGGCAAAGCAGTATCATAGCAGTATCAAAGCCAATGTAACTACACCCTACGCTAGCTGAGGATCTCACTCTAAAAATGTTTATTTTAATATGCATGAATGTGGATGTAAAGGGTGATAAACTTTTAGGTTCCATAAAGTATGTCTACACTTGCAAGTTAGGTAGTAAATTAGTTCAGATTAAGCCTCCTTAATTTAAACTGTCTATGCTAGGCTTTCATTAGTTCAGACTAAGGAATTCCTTAATTCAAACTAATGAACGCTTAGTTTGAATTAGCAAGACCTGGCACTGAGTTCGATCCTTAGTTCTAACTAAGGATGGAGTAGACTAGGATTAACCCTTAGTTTGAGTTTAATAAATTCGAACTAAGGGCAGTTAGTTTCAATTAATGTTAAGTTAAATTAGTCCACTTTGTTAATTTGAACTAAAAAGTTTCAGTTTACAACTACTCAAACTTTATTAGTTTGAATTAATAAATTCAAACTAACTTTTCCTAGTGTAGACATAGGTTTACAGATGGATTGGGGGGGAATATGTCCCCATATCTCAGTACATGATAACCCCTGCCTAACAAACTAGTGTTTGCATATAAGATTTTGCATCTCTTCCCATTTTAGCTGGGTGTTATGGGCCTCTGGAGGAGAAGAGCTAGCTGTATGATACATACTTTTCTGTTCCACATCAGCACTGCGCTTGCATGTTTTGTAGTAGTTTTTAACCTTGTAATGGACATTCACAGCAGGCAACCTTTCTTACTGAGCAGTTAAGTCCCCTCCAGAGTTGAGATGTACAGCCTTTCATTGCCTTCAGTGGTTGCATGGAAGATGCTTACATAATCAAGCTCCCAGCATTACATGCTGGTTTCTGTTTGGCTTTAGGGAGTGTGAATAGTCCACATTGTCAGCCTACCTTAAAAATTAAGAGATGGCTGAGGCAGTTTTAATACTGAATTCTCTACTGTGCAGCAACAATAAGATAATGTTTGTTTCTGAGCTTTAGCTGATTTGTCTTATCTGAGTGTCACTAAGTTTCCAAACTGAATAGACAGCTCGGCAAACACATAGACATAGATTAGCACTTTTAAAAATCCCAAGCTAACAGCTCATGAGTGATTTTGCATTATGCCTGATCCATTTTGTTTAAAGACACAGATAAATGACTTCATAGAATCATAGGATTGGAAAGGACCTCATGAATCATCTAGTCCAACCCCTTGTTGAGGGTCACATCTCACAGCATCATTAGTGTACACATAGATGAGTAGCATGGAGTAGGTTCCAAAGGGGCAGCCGTGTTAGTCTAATAAAGCAAAAAAAAAAAAAAAAAAAGAGTCTTGTGGCACTTAAAGACTAACAGATTTATCACATGAGCTTTTGTGGGAGAAAATTCCACTTTGAAGAGGGGGAACTTACAGAATGGGATGAACATAAATGCAGGGGAGTGCAAGACATGGGCTCAGGTCATACTGCAACAGCAATCCTTACGAATGCTCTGATTTGCTGTTGCAGTATGACCTGATCCCATGTCTTGCACTCCCCTGCACTTATGTTCATCCCATTCTGTAAGTTCCCCCTCTTCAAAGCATCTGATGAAGTGGGATTTTCTCCCATGAAAGCTCATGTGATAAATAAATCTGTTAGTCTTTACGTGCCACAAGACTCCTTGCTTTTTTAGCATGCAGTAGTAGTCAGAAGGCTGGATGATTCTCAACAACCCCTCTGTAACATCTCAGATACGGGCCCCTGGTAGGCAGCATGTCTCCCAGGATATCATATCAGGGCAATAGATGGGTGCCTCCACCCCCTCAGAAGGAAGTCCCCAACTACCCTACTCTATGTTACTTCTTGGGTGTGGTGGTTGTGGTCCTCCCAGCCTCAGGGATGCATAGCTTCTTGTCTTCCACATCATCCCTCATTGCCAGGGCTGCATAATGGTTCTTCATTACCATGGTGGGGGGGGGAGGTTGGGAGCAGGGGTGGAGCACTGCCCACTGCCAGAAGCAACCAGCTGCCAGTGTTCTCCCTCTGACTGAGCCATCTTCTCCTTCCCTGGTGATGTAACTGCAGCAGTCCTCCATAGTTGGGAAGTTTCCTTGGCCTTTGATATCTCTTCATGAATGCTCTTGAGGAATTCCGTACGGGCATGGCTGCTCCCAAGCCTAGCCACCTCCTCCTACAGCTCTCCCACCTGCTTCCTGAGAGATTCCACCAGAAGGGACCTTTCACACTGGATGATCCCTCCAGCCTGGTTATCTATGAGTGGAAAATGCAGGCTACAGTCTCTGCAAATCCCAGGAGGAAACAGGAGCAGTGCTGGCAGAAGTTATATGACTTTTCTTCACCACAATGATCCCCGACAAACTCGTTCTCACAAACTCCCTCTCAAATTCCCATTTGTAAGCTCCCCCTGGTCACTTAGCCACTGACTTTTAAGGCCTTCTCTGCTAGGTCAGTCCTTCCCCCTTGTTAAGCACACAGGGGAAGGGTGATCACAAGGCCAGTTTCAATTCCAAGATTATTCTCCCCCACCATGTAAATTAAGGGCACAGCATAGCCCATTGGTTGTACTCACACAAAGGCATAAAGGTATGCCTCTTTACCCTCCCTGTGCCAGCTACATGGATAGGAATGTGGAGGGAAACTGCTTCCACACAGCCATAAGTCCACACTTGGTGGTATTAGGAATGGATGAAGCCCTGACTTCTACATCTTCCCCACTGCTCTTCCCGCATGATTTTGCCCAATGCAATGAACCATTTTCAGTGCCTGGTATAAATGTACGATGGTCTGAAAGCAGAAGAGAGGGATGGGAAAAGGAGAAATATTCTTTGTGTCACAAGCTGTTTTCAGTAACACCCAATAAATGGGGTATAAGGCAGGTCTAGAGGCTGGGCACTTCTAGTGCTTAACAGCCAAAAGGGGGCAACTAATCTGCATGGGCTTTGTATTTGCATGAGCACAATTAGGTATTAGCATAATCTCACTATGACGGTGCAGGGCATGATGGCAAATTGTATATGGGTTGACTTGATCACAAATCTGTCAATACCTGTATTTTAACTGAGGAAGAAAATGGAATATTGTCCTTTTTCATAATACACTATCCTTTGATTGTATAAGTTCTGTTTAGCCTATTTGGTGGAAAAGTTACCATCAGCAACACAGAACCTGAAAGAGTGAGCAACTCTGTGTTTCAGTGTGTGAAGAAGAGGGAGAAAAGGGGGTGGTAGGGGCATTAGCTCTGCTAAAGAGCAATGCCTGAGGCACTGCCTCACCCCTGACCCACTATTAAAAGAAATTTGATGGCTCCTTGTGCAGTTTCCTTTGTTATTTTGATCAGAGCTGCTGCCTCTGGTGTCCTGAAGTCAGGAGCTGAAATCACTGAGGGCTAAGGTCCTCTCTAAGAGCTGAAATTGCTGAAGAGCGATCAGTGGGTGGAGCTGGTGGACAGCGGGCAGAACCAGTGGAGAGATGGAGAATGAGAGTGACCCACAGGCGGTGTCAGTGACCAGCGGGCGGAGCCAGCGGCCAGCAGAGGCCCAGAGAGCATGAGTGACCAGCAGATCGTGCTGGTGGACGGTGAGTGGGCCAAGCGGACAGTGTGAGTGGCCAACGGAGGGCTAGGGAGCATGAGTGACCAGCAGGCAGTGCAGGTGGACAGTGGGCATGAAGGGCATTCTCTATATACGCTGAGATGGCGAGAAAGCTTTATTGGGTTTTGTGGGAATCCTGTCCTTCAATGAGTCTCCAAGCCAGTGCTCGTTTTGATATTGCATCTATACATTCCTTTATGCTGCCATTAAAAGTTCTATGTACTACACTCAGACGCATGCTTGACAGTGGAGAAGCATTACCCTTCTAGGATGCCCAGAGAATAGTGCATGATTTCCCAGGAGACTGGGTCAGGGCTTAAGCTGGTTCATGTTGTAACATTATTTGAAAACCCCTAGATCAGGGGTGGCCAAATTATGGAATTCAAGAGCCACACAAGTTGATTATTAAACCTTCAAGAGCTGCACTGAAGCATATAGCTATATAGTTTTACCTACTAAATTGATTTGCTGATGTTTTTCTGTGAGCCACACTTTTTCATTCAAGAGCCACATGCGGCTCCTGAGCCACAGTTTGGCCACAGCTGCCCTAGATAAAGGATTCAGTCCCTTGCTCTGCCATCTCACCCTGGCAAAAGGGTTACAGGGGCTTGCGACAAAACTCCAATTAAGAAGTAAGGGAGACATCAGGCTATTCTGTGCTTGAGAGAGTTCCGTTTAAACATGAAATACACATGCATAGAGGCAGGAAAAAAATCATGAAGTGGTATGACAACATGGCTATGTTTTGGCAGAGTTCTTTACAACAAAAGCCTAATACTATAACTGAAGACAGAGGGTGGAGGATAATCTTTTATTGGACCAACTTCTCCTGGAGAAAGATAGAGACAAGCTTTCTTGTTTTATTACTTCACCCATCTTCTATTTTTAATATTCTATGACAAATACTGCTACACCATCACTACATATTCAAACAGTATAAGTAGCCTCTGTCCTTCAGTTGCACATATACTTCCTGACGATTTAACTTCAGTAATTAATTTTAATACTATAGCAAAAAAAAAAAAAAAGAGATACTTTTATATATATATTCTGCCAGGACCACAACACTGGGGGGGAAAAAGGATTGCCAGATAGTCTCACCTCTAAGTATTTCCTCACATACCCAGCTCCCTTTAATTTTATGCACTAATTTAAACATTGTGGATTTTTATTGAAACCATTGGTGTCAAGACTTTATATACAACACTATGAAAGTCAGCTTACCCCATTTCCCATTTCTGCTCTTATTTTTATCTTCCTTCTGCTGGTAGCTTTACCACAGCTTTTCCTAAATCTTTCACAATTTTTGCTTTTCAGTGCTTTTTCCAAGTTTCCAGTAATGTTGAATAATTATTTTTAACTTCCAATTTTCCTCAGTCTATTCTTTCATGCCCTCCTAAAGATACTAGTTTGAGTCTTCTCTCTTCATCCTGTTTTGCCACCACTTCATTTTAATAATCTGCATCATATTCTTTCTCTGTGTCCTAATCTTATCTCCTGTGGACAGCCTAAATAAAATTCTGCAGCAGGTAGTGGGGATGGAATACTTTTTCCACTGCCTGCTGCTGCTAAATCCTGAAGCACCAGAAGAGTCTATAGACTGGAATATGCCCTCTTTTTTCTTTTTTTTTTTTTTAAATATCCTAATGAATATCATTTCCTTCCAATTAGTGAATCCAGTCTTAAGATAACCCAAGAATGTTTGTATAGCAATGTATAAACAAAATGAATATGTAAGACAACATAAATCCTATTGAAGCCATTCTCATACACAGATGTGAATGGACATGATCGGGCTGTTCATAATCACTGCTTTTTTCCAAACAAGGAATGTGATGCGTCTGTATGGAAGTTTTATTCCAGCTTCTCTCTTCCTTCACACTCTATGATCTGTTGTTCTTTCTTATCCTCTTTCAATCTCAGCTACATCATTTTTTTCTCTCTCTCTCTCTCTCAGGGCTGGCCCAAGGTTTTCTGATGCCCTAGACGCCTGAGATCTTGGTGCCCCTTACCCCCGTCCCTGGGCCAGGCTGGATGATGGTCCCTCCCTCTCACTCCTCCTAGCAGCCCACCCAAGCCTGCCCAAATAGCGGGCAGGCACCATGTGGTCTGCCAGGCTGAATCGTGGCAGTGGCGCTGCTCCCCCACTTGGGGCCAGATCCCCAGCTGTGGCCGGATGCCGGCAGTCGTGCCACTCCCCTGGCTGAGGCTGGATCCCTGACTGCAGCGCCGCTCTCCACCGAAGCTGAATTGTGGTGGTGGCGCCACTCCCTGGCAGGACCAGAGCCCCACCCATGACCAGATGCCAGTGGCAGCACTGGCCCCTGCTCCTGGCCTAGACAAACCCTTCCCCTCACACTTACCTGGAGTGGAGCCAGCCAGCCAACCCACAGCTTCCTGCTTTGTTCTGTCCTAGGCTACATGTGAAGCAGGGCGGGATGGGCTTTCTGGCTCAAGCCCAGCCTTGTGGCACTCCCTAGTTGTTGGTGCCCTAGGTGTCTGCCTCCTCCATGGACAGACCAGCCCTGCTCTCTCCTTCTCCTTAGTTTCCCTTCATGCTATACGCTAGCTAGCAATCTCTGCCTCCATCTCTCTAATCAGCTTTTCCTCCCCATGTGATGCACTTTCCTCTCTTTCACATTAGGTGATCTTCTCCTTCACCTCTTTGCTTCACATGATACCCTAGGATCAAACATCACTTAGAGACAGGGGCTGTAAATTATCCTGTAGAAAGAAGAAACCATTTCTTGCCATCTCTTCTTCCTCTACTGCCTTAAGGCTGAAGAAAACAGGAAGGCAGGAAGAAAAAAGTATTCCTTGCTCCCTAGCCTCTGAAGGCTACTGGGAACATTCAAGGGGTCAGCAACCCAAAAGATGAGAAGAGACATTTTAAAATGTCCTTCAATAACCAAGTGTTTTGAGAGCCGCAATGGGGGGGGGTGGCAGGAAGAGGTGGGCCAGGGCACGTGCTGCAAGGTCCCTTGGCTGGAGGGACCCTGGAAGTAGGAATGGGACCTGTGCAGGGTCCCCAGTGGTAGTGGGGAGCCCAGAGCCTCGCTCAGACCACCCACAAGGTGCCCCAGTAGTAGCAGGGGCCCTTAGCCTAGAGGCACAAGGGGGCAGCTAAAGAGCTGCATGTGGCTCTGGAGCCGCAGGTTCCAGACCCCCTTGTTTAGCCACTAATACAAATATGCAACAACAGGAGATTAAATTCAAGCTCAAGACATGCGTCTGATTGGATTTTTGTTCCATAAAACCTACTTCAAAGCTTAGAGCATGCAGCATACAACACACAGATGAGAGAGAAATTACGTAAGAAGGAAGCAAGAGGTAGAAGTCAGAAGCTGGAAAAAACAGACGTTTCTTTATTCTCATTAGAAAAGCTTTATTTGAATCCTTTTTTTCTGCACTGCTCAAGTAATCTTTATAGTCTGAAGTAAAGATAAAAATAGTGATATATTTCCTGTCTGGATACCTGCTCCAAGCTGGGACAGCATCAAAATGTGTCAAGCTTATGGTTTTTGTCTGCCATTGAAGTCATTTTCTTGCCTCAGGTGCTATAAAATGGTATTCCCCCCCTCCACTGGATTGTCCTGCTTTTAGCATTACAGGATCCTTTATAGCCCTCAGGTGCTATTGCTACTTGAAATATTACTAATTTCATAGAGGTTGTTGTACATTTGTAGAAAAGCACACTAAGACTTTTTAAAGGTTCCTGGGAAGGATTTAGACAGCCAATTCCTAATAATTTGCATAGGAATTGGGTAACCAGATCTTTTTATTGGCTTTGAAAAATCTCAGTTTGCTCATCCAAAACAAAATAAGTTTTAAAGTTCAGTAATACCATTCAGATATGTAATCTAAGTAGGGGTTTTCCAGTACAACCCTAAAGCGAGTACTTTGAATCTGATTTCCAATTCTTCTGCTAAAATTTTTCACTCTACAAAGTTGCACATATCAGTTGCAGATATGGTTTTTCCAAGAGACAAATACCATTGACCATAATGACTGTCAGTTTAGGGTTACTGTTCACTTTTTGATTCTTAAAAGATTAAATTCACATGACATCTAATCCAGCTCACAAATTGGATTTCTTTAGAGATGGGCCCAATTGTTTTTAGTACCCATGCCACTTTGGGTTGGCATGTGCATACCCAAAAACTAACTGATGGATTCGAACATCTCAGAGCTATCCTCATTAAAATAAAATAAAATTCCATTGTTTCCAACAGGGGTGTAGCATTTTACAAAAATTTTGTTTTGTGCAAGATATAAAATTTATTAAAAGTCCCAGGAGCATTTCAAGTATTTTAGCACTTCAGCATCTGCAGATGTTTGTCACTTTGTTATTAAATGTACAGCACTTTAAGTCAAATGTTAACATTTTTAAGCCACAAACAACAGAAAGGAAGAGTCCTTATGGTATTCTAAGTTCAGTGTCTGTAAACAATGGCCATCAGCCAGCTTCGAGTCAATGCCCCAAATATTCTCAAAAGGAGTTCACATTTCCATTACCCTGAACATAAAAAGCAACATGATTAAAAGTGTTCTTCCATTTTCTTTATAGCAAACCCCAATAATCCTCAGTCATGAAAGGACCAGCAAGCCTTAAATACTTTAAGAAAAAAGAGGATAATAGTTTAAATCATCTGCCTGTATTTGAGGCCAATGCCACTGTCATTAATTAAGCATGTCATGAATAGACACACTAGAGGAAGAAAATAGGAAAAACAAGAAGAGAAAAAAAATGGAATTTAAGCCACTTAAAATATTCCAAATATCCATACTGGATTTTTTGAGGGAAATTCTTACCTTAGGAGCAGTAAGGATTAGGGAAACATCCTTGTACTATAAAAAGTTTTAAGGTATAAAAAAGTCTATAGAGGTAGTCATATGATATCTCTGCTGGCACTACTTCTCCTTGACGCACAGTAGGTTATCATAAATTTAGGCCCAGAACAGTGATATATTCTAACTGTGAGTCTCAACATTAGATTAATTGTGTGTACTACTTAAAAGATTCATTGTTTCATGTCTAGTCACCACCGAACCTATCTTTCCCAGTGTTGAAGAAATATACAATTGAAACCCATGAAATATAATATTGATGTTTCCTCTCCCTCACCCCCCCCCCAAGAAAAAACCCCAACCCCCCACCACAGAAAACAAGAATATTGGCTAGGTGAATGATAGCTATGGCATCCTGAGCAATAGGGGCAGTAAAATCTGCTGTTTTCAGAGCTGATTAAAAATTCTATTTTTCCAAACCGTAAAGGGTTTTTGTTTTTTGGTTTTTTCAGTGACAAAAACTTGGTGGTTGAAGATATGAAAGCAAAGGATTGGACAGAGTTATGCACTAGTGTTCAACATCAAATTCTTAGTTTTAGCATAAAAGGAGTACAGACAAATCAATAGGTGAAATTGTCTAATACAATAAAAGGGTCAAGACTAAGCATATTATCATGGGTGGGCAAGCTACAGAGACTTGACCTCTGTGTATTCCAGCAGATGGATAAGAAGCCCCAAGATACAATGACAGAAAAGAGACAAGTTGTGACAGTGAGCAGTAGCAGTTAGACTGTTCCCAACACTCATAAAAGCAAGATGTAAAATCTCAGAGTAATACAAATTTGGCCAGAGTAAGTACAAATTGGGATCTAATGCCACATGAGACAGTTTGGATCACTGCATACAACATATGCAGCCCAAATCTGAGGCAGTTTAACTAGAGTGGTGTTTAAGGAATGCTCCCCAAGATTGTTTGGCACACTAGGTAATAGTGGAAGAGTGCTAAAACAATAAAAAGGATAAGCTATGATTTCTCTCTGACCTTTTCAAAACAGCCAGAATGAGATGGAGGACAAACAGCAAATATTTCATGTTCCCTGCTAGCAGACGGATAATATCTCCCCCCCGACTCTCTAGTCTCAACGTTCTGTGCTGTAATCATGCAACTGTGTTTTAAATTCCTCTGGTCTTGCAGGATGAATGCCACTGAACACCACTGAGGTCCTGTTCTTTCAGCATGGGTAGAGTTTTACAAGGATTTGCTGATTCAGATATTGGAATCTCCTTTGTGACTAACATGGCAACACTTGACTGTTATAACACAAGATGCACATCTTAAGGTCTCATATACATTAATTGCCACAAATAGCAAACTGTAAGTAGAGTTCGGTGTTACAAACAGCCATCAACATGATCATTCAAGATTATGTTTTTAGATTTGCCTTGTGTATCAGTAATTTGTGTTATACTATGCTGGTACTTTCAGCATACTCTATACTTTATACAAAGCCAGTGGTTTAGTATGGAGAAGTTTAGTGTCCCAACCTCAACACTTAATTTCAGCAGTACTCAACCAACTCAATGCATGTCACATTACAATCCAAAACACAAACTTTGATTTATGAAAAATCTTCTCTTGTGTTACACAGATGAACAATAATTCACATTAAGGAGGAAGGAACAAACAATTCCAGATTATGAGGAGAACTTGACAGTTTAGATCAAAAGTTGTTAGCAGTAGAAATTAAACAGGGTCTTGAATGGTTTTGGAGAGTCTTCTTACTGGTCAGGAGAAGGGAACTCAATGGGAGCTGGGTGCCTAAATCAATTCCCTCCCCATGCACACCCAAAAATTAGTTTTGATGCCAGTATTATTACTTGTACTACTGATTCTGACCAAAAGTCAGGCAATAAAGTGGAGTGTGAAAATAAAAGCCAACAAAAAGGAGGTACAGGTTAGAGTAGTAATTAAAAAAATAGTATTAATTCAAGGTGTAGATGCCAGTTATGTTCTCATTTTATTAGAACCATTGGCAAGTGCTAATTTGCCATGTTTATAAAATGAAGAAAAAAATTCTGGGTGAATGGTGGCTGTCAACTCAGTTAGTAACTATTCAAAATACATTTTTTGGTTAACCCAAACAGAATGAACATTTGAACTTTCCAGAAAATACAGAACAATGTCTGGATATCTTTCTCTCTCATATATCCAGGTAGGGAGGTAGCAAATTAACCTAGTGAACTATACTTGTCTTTCTTTCTCCTCATTAGGCTCACAGAAAAGTTTGCAGCTTTCTTCCCGTCCATTCCTTTCCAGCTTTCCCAATGAGTTACTGGGATCCTTCTGTGTGATGCAATGGAGATTTATATTTGTTTTTCCTTGACTTTGCCCTTTTGAGCTACTCACTTCAAAATATAATTGAGCATTTTAATCAATATGCCTACTGAATGCAAGGTTCATGGTACATAACTGGGAACATACTTCACAATTATGATATAATCAAATATGGATTCATTCAACATCAGTGTTGCCGTGGTATTCAATCTCTGTGGCCCATAGATTTCTAAATATCACATCTTATCATATCCTAAGCAATAATCACAAAGAGTACCTATGCTCCCTCAAATGGCTAGACACTGTCATATATAATGATGAGATTCATTCTTCCGGGACATATGTCATGCCACAGCATGTGTCTGATGATAAAAAAAAAAAAAAAAAAAAAGTTTCACTGTCACTTTCTATCCTCATGAGGTCTTTCTATGCTTGCGTAGTATCTTTTGCCAGTGACATACTTCCCTTCACCCTTTCTTCCCTGTCTCATTGACTGGCTGGGGAATTAGATAATGAAATAACAGAACAAAGAAACTGAAGATCTCCCACTACACCTGCTTGAACTGCAGGTCAGGTAACAGTGGGCAGAGTACCAGTGTGATAGCAAAAGTGCAGGAGAAGTTGAATTTATCACATGGCTCTAGCCCTACATTTGATCACATGGAGGGCACCATGACATAGTTTCTATGTACTTTTTAATCCAGTAGATGGTGTGCTTTATCAGAAGTAGTTCTGAATGGCTGCACCATTCATGCAGGTTAATATTTCTAGGCAGCCATGTGCATGCAACATTTATACTTCATTGTCATTTAGTCTATAAAATTATGAAATGGTATATAAAATTATTTTAAAATTTTAGTAAAGCTGTTTGGTTTTTTTATATACATTGGCCTGTAAACCCAAGGGTCATAATTACCTCAATTTTGTACAAGATGTAGAAGGTATTTATGTTTAATCTGCAAGTGACCTATAATAGCCTATACCTCAGTCTTAAGGTTCAATATTATAGGATTTCAGGGTTATTAGGATAAAGTGCAAAAGCTGTGCATATCACTTTCCCATAGGGACAATGCTCCCATTTCTAGCCCTGCAGAGCTGTGAGCCATGAGACTTTGAACCCAACACCAGTATGGGACCCATATTGTGCGTCCTGGACCCTACATGCATGTACATTTTTAGGAGGAAATTCCTTCTCTTCTACAAATGTGGAAACATTTATCTGTTAAGTTGCTGTAAAACATAGCAGATGTTTTAAAGTAAAGAAGTTTAGAATAACGAACAAGGAGGCCTGTGGCACTTTAAGACTAACAAACATATTTATTGCATGGAGCTTTCGTGGGAAAAAATCCCACTTCATCAGATGCTTTGAGGATGGAGGAACTTACAGAATGAGGTGAAATAAATGCAGGGAAGTGTAAGTCATGGGAACAGATCATGCTGTAACCACAAATCCAAGCAGTTGTAAAGATTCAAACACTGGGGAAGTGCATACAAAGGAAGATGCAAATTTGCAAATAAATTCGATCTCAGCAGCTTCTCTTTAATCAAGTTTATTTGCAAATTTGTTTGCATTGCTTCAGGGCTTAATAGGGACTTCAGATTTCTCTCATTACAACAGATGATTTGACCTCATCTTCCTCTGTATGCTGTTCCCCAGTGTTTGAATCTTTACAACTGCTTTGATTTGCCGTTACAGTGTTGTTACCAACTTTGCCCACCGACTTGGGGTATGCTCATTTATTAGGGTTGCTTTCTCTATGGGGAAGATAGTACTTCTATTAGTGTGCTGCTTGTGTCACTTGTGTTTCTATAGAGGTGCGTCTGAGCGGACCGGGTCTATCAGCACTCTCAGCTGACCCCTTATGTGTCCCTGAACTCAGTAGGCTGGGTCACACAGCACTTCTCTGCTGCTACCCTTATGTGCCCCTGTACCACACCAAACTAGGCTTGATTATGGATCTTGAGCAGGCTGGGTCAAAACAGCACTTTTCAGCCGCTACCCTTATATGCCCCTGGACTCAATCAGGCTGGGTCAAAACAGCACTTGTCAGCTGTCACCCTTATATGCCCCTGGACTCAATCAGGCTACTATCCCTATCAATGAGCAAACCTTACAGGGTTGTGGGCATTACAGGGATCTTTGGCTAGGTAATAGAAGCATTGCTGCAAAGTGATATAAAGAAACCAAGACCACAAAGGAGAGGGAATGATGTCTTAAAAGAGTCTGGAAACTGGCTTAATAACAAAAGTCATTTTATTGCTAGGTATCTAAAACTTGTACTACTAATAATAATTACAAAGGAGAGAAGAATACCCCAACATACCCAGTTACAGCATTGATAAACATACAAGGAAAGAAGAACACCCAGCTACAATATTACCTAGATTCTACTGTATCAGGCCTAGAGAGAGAGAGAGACGGGGGTTGTCTCACCACTCTGTGTAGCAGAAAGGTTTCCAGGTTGTGCAGATCAGGGTCAGAGGCTGGATGGAAACAAAGCTCCCACAGCAATCAGCAAGGAAGAAAAGCCAAATCCCAGTGGAAATGATACAGCTTTAGATCCAAGCATCAGGACTCAATCCAGACTCACACAGGATTCAGAAAGGATCCAGTCAGGACTTGCACAGGACACACACACTACACTACTGCACTACTGTTGGATGTGGGTAAAGGTTTTTTATAAAGACTTGTTTATGTGGCCAATACACATTCCTGGCTGGGTGTAATGGTTCAGAGAAGCTCACAATACAGTCAGGCAGGCTCAGTATTTTGGGTATCAATTATCACATCTGTGACTAGAATGGTCTGATAATTGCTGAGTTTGTTCGTTCTGGTGTGAGATCCCCCATCAGGCAATGCTTCCCTGCTTCTTCAATCCCAGAGTTCAGTACGGCTCTTGCTTCTTCAATCCCAGAGTTCAGTGCAGCTTCTGCTTTGGAGTCTGGTTCTCCATAGTCAATGCAAATAAAGCTCCATGGTGCTGATGGCTTTTGGATATGGGTAGATTAGGAAAAGGATGTCTCCCATTTCCTACTGTTTTTGGTATTCAGTTCAAGCAGAGGTTGGGGGATGTGTGGGGGGGGAGGCACAGGCTAGATACTATGCTCTGATTCCTCAAGAACACAGAGCTAACATGTAACAGTGTGACCCAGTCCCATGACTGACACATCCTTGCATTTATTTTCTCCCATTCTGTAAGGTCCCCCATCTTCAAAGTGTCTGATGAAATGGGATTTTCTTCCATGAAAGCTCATGCAATAAATATATTTGTTAGTCTTTAAGTGTCACAGGACTCCTTGTTTGTTTTACTGAACTAGACTCATATGGCTACCCCTTTGGAACTTTTGAAGTTTAAGATGTTAGATTAAGTCCAAGGGAAATAGAATTACTGGGGGTTGGGGGAGGCATGATGGGAGAGGGGTAAGTTGTTAAAAACCCTGAGACAAATTGCAGAATCACATGCAACATTTATTTCTAACATGACTTTGCAATTGCTCATATTATCATGACCACATATGCACTTACGTGGTGCGTGACTCTCTCTCCACATATGCTCAATGAAATGTAACTCTTTAACAAAATGTAGGTAAACTACTGGAGATTTTGTCGTCCCCTGAGATATTCTCCTATCTTCAGTTTTAAAACCAGACTCAGTTGGCCTAATTCTTCTTCCATTGTATTCAGTGACAAAGACCAAATTGATTCAGGGGGAAGCATATTTAGGCCAAGAATCTATTTTTGAAAGTTTAGAAAACAATATTACCTCATCACCATGCATGAAGAGGCCTACTTTCAGTCTTAAGTAACAGAAAAGTGGCATAGTTTTCTGAGAAGTCCTGTCTCAGAGGGGAAGTTCTCAGAGGGATGCAAACCCTCCATAATTAATCTTGTATCATTCATGAGCTAATCTCAGTCAGAGTAATGCTAAATTGATTTAGGTTACCATATATGGGGTCAGCAATAATGCAGAGATTTTCATTGTTTACTATACATACAAGTGCCATATATATTCTCTCTCTCTCTCACGCACACCCCCACACACCCCACCCCGCTTCATGGAACATTAAGCCTACGTCATTAGAGATCCATTAAGAGGAAGAGGTTGAGACAGCAGCTATATTTGATCCAGCTTTGTGCAAATGCAGGAAAAAGAGGCAACAGATTTTTACTTAATCTATTATGTGGCAAAACTTTTGGATCTAACATGCTCACTCATTTTGGAATACATTATTAATCCTCAATTATGTCAAAATGCTGTATACATAATTTTAAAAAGTCCAAATTCAAAATTGTTTGTATGAAAATTTCTTCAATTATCAGACAAAAATAAGTAGAGCCCTGGACGGATACAAATATGTGGAACCGTATCCAAACTGCATCCACAAGAAATGTCCTTGGATATCCATGTTGTATCCACAGATGCAGACATAATGCGGATATCCGCATATTTGCAGGGCTCTCACTCTGTGCAGATAAAAATATGTGGATCCGTATCCGATCTGCATCCACAAGAAATGGTCCACGGATATCCGTGTTGTATCCGTGGATGTGGATATAATGCAGATATCTGTGGATTTGCAGGGCTCTAAAAATAAGTATATTAGCGAATAAAGGAAAGTCAGCATTTAATGCAGTAGCTCCATGGAAATTAATTTTGCAATTGTAGGGTGTTGCTATTTAGCAACTTCAAATCAGTTATCCAGAATTCCTGACAATATTAGACATAAAAATAATCACCATTTAATAACAAAAGATATTCTCACTTTGTTCGTATGTGTTATATTATCATGGCAATTGGATTTATCAGTGTTTGTGGTAGCCAAAGATGCAGAGAGCTTTTTCAGGTACATTTTTAATATGACAAAAATAAGTTTGATTTCAAACTTTTAGAGTTTTGCACCACAGTTTTGTGTGATATTAGTTCAGCTCTACAATCACAGGATAGACATCTTTTCACACCCTAAGAATTTGGCATTTTAAAATGGGGCAGCTGCTCCCTGAAACCAGCTGGCAGATGAAATGGTTCATCATGTAATGTAATTTAAAGGACTGCTGCACTTGCATGGCTTTGTGCCTCACCTCCTCCTGTGCCCCTGACAGTCTACCCTCAGTAACTTTCCAGGTGCTCCCAAGGTACTGTTGCAAGCAGAGTTGGGATTAAGAACCTGGCCTGACATCTCTCAATATCTATTAACTAAAAGGAAACTCTGTGCACTGAAAACAGAAAAATGCTATATTGGAAGAAACAGCATATGCAAGGTAAGCATACAGGAGCCAAACAAAGAGGGGATGGGAATGGGGTGGGGAAGGAAAAACAAAGTTGCTTTTTATAAGGTCTCATGGAAAGAACAGTTGTATTACACTTAACAAGGTTCTTATCTCAGGATCCTGCTTCTGAATTTCCAATGTTTGAGCATATCTACACCAGCAGCAGCAAACTCACTGACATCAGATTGACTGATCTGGCTCGACTGAGCAGCAGTGAAGACAAATGACTTGGAAGTTGATATAGTAAAACCACTTCTTCAGGTGGCATAGTGCTGCACTGATGGGAACACATGTTCTGTTGGTGCAGCACAGAGGAGATGGCATGTAGTAGGGAAATTTATGAAGCTAACAAGCGTGATGCAAGCTATTCGGCATAGCTTGCATGACTTCTGGTCACCTACTGCTGAGTTTCACCAGTGTAGACCTGGTCTTAGTTTGTAAAATCTGTGGGTCTGAAACACACACACCCCGCCCTTACTTTTGAAATACCTCTCATCTGCTCAGCTTCTTATTCCAGCAGTCCATCCTCAGGCAAGGCTACCCATGCTGTCCTCTGTCCTTTAGAAAGGTAGTACTCCCCTTCACATTAAAATACTGAGGTCAGAGGTGGCTGGAGATGCTCAACACCTCAGAACGATGGAACTTTATTTTTAACTGTGGTTTGTATGAGCCTAACTGCAACTCTTAGTACTCTGTGCATCATAAAAATGTGCAAGGGATGTGTTAAGAGTGAAAAAAATTACAAGGGCCAGTTTCTAAAGCCAAAAACAAAATGGGGGGGGGGAGAAAAGGGTCAGGCTAGTTTATCTTTGATATGCTTTACTCAAGTATCTACTGGAGCAAAGAAATGCCAGCTAAATGAAAAAAATGGGAGTGTCTTGCTTTTGTGGTTGTTCATCAGTAAATTTAGATTCTCAGACACAGAGTTTCAAACCAGGCTGCTTACTTTTAGTACCCAGGTGATGAAAGTTGAAATCCATGCATAATGAAACATTCACTGCCCTTAAAACAATATAGCTGTGAAATTATATCAGATTGCAGAAAATGCATTTCAGGGACTATAGTATGGAGCCATTTAGCTGTAAACATAGAACTACTAGATGAGTCATGTAATGGTAGGTGACTTCGGCGGTGATTTTGGATTAATTGGTTATTTTGTACAGCATTTTGAATGTGTTTAAAAATGTGCAAAATTACTAAAAAGATGACAGGTTAGCATTGTTAATAACATTTGCTTTTGACAGAGAACAGAACATTTGCAGTATACATGCACAAACTTATAGCTCAGTTACCTATGCACAATTGTCTTTTCAGGGCTATGACCTAATGAGACTAGTGCACAACATTAAGCAGGGTATTTAGCAAAGTTTACAACTTAAAGAAAATATAGATATTTCTTTGGTACCAGAATTATAAATACTATCCGAGGACTTGGCTGTGCCGCTATGCCACAGAAGCTTTCTGTTTTGCAAAATTTCACACTCTCAGAAGTGCTGCTGAGACCATGATATTAAGAATTGTCTACCCACTTGTGTGGTCTCTACCCCCTTAGTAACTGAGTGGTTCACTTAAATTTTTTAAATTTATTCTTGCTTCCTCCCAGAGATATGAAAAGGTTGTCTTTATACAGGCAAGGGGTCAATGCCACAGGGATGAAATCACCTGCTAAGGTGTCACAGAATCTGTGACAGAGTTGGAAACTTAACCCAGATCTTAGTACCAGTCCACAGCCTTAACTGCAAGATCAGCCTTTCATCCCCAAACCCTTGTCCTGCTTTTCACAAGGAGGGAAGATCTTCTCAAGCCATTTGCTCCTTCAGAGAATGAACTGTGTGGCTGTACAAATAAAAAAAGTACTTTAATGACCTTAGATATATGACTCCACTTTTAATGTTCTTAGTGTGTATGTAATGAGTACAGCTGTAATGACCGGGGAATAAGAACTGCTGCCTATATGAGTGTTACTTCTAGACGTAGAGCAGCCTGATGTTACTGCATTTTGATGTTACCCTCATTGTGTTGTACTGTGGATTAGATATTTAAGAAGTGAATTGCATATACAGCTGCCACAATACTAGAACAATTTTACTATATTTTGGGAGGGAGGGTAGAGAATTAAGCTTGCACATAGAATTTTAAAAATATCAGTCTTTGCTAAGCACTTTGGTTTACTAAGGTTTACCTCCAGTGACTATCCATAACATACATGAGCTTCTTTGAAGTAATTTCTGGGGAGAAGGATAAAAATCAAGACTCCTTTCTACACTTCCACTTCCCTCGGTCTCTCTCTAAACTGTTGCTTTGCGACACCTCCATGGTAACATGACTTCAACACAAACTTCAATAGCTATCAAAGGGCTGTGACGTACTGTGTGGGTATTCAGGGCAAGGCCAATTTACTCAGACTTGCATTAGGGACTAGCATTCGTCCCTCTGAAATAAGGGAAGATGTGGACTCATCTGCTAAATCCACAGCTGTATCTCTATCCAACCTTCCCCAAAATTCAAAGATGCTCAGATCTGGGTGTCTGGTTCATCTTAAGTTGTTATGATAGATTTACCAAATACGAGAACATTGCCGATTTTGCACGCGGGCCCGATTCCACCTTGGGGCCCTGCCACCGCTGCCAGCCTGGCCATAGATCCCTGGCCAGGAACGGGGCTGGGAGAGGCAGACGCCACCATGGGTGGCCTGGCTTGAATTCCCAGCCGGGGACAGGGCCTGGAGTGGCAGCTGCAGCCGCGGGTGGCCTGGCCCCAGATCTGTGGCCAGAGACATGGCTGGGAGAGGCAGGGGCTGCGCTAGGAATTCGGGGCACCGGCACTGGGACTTGGGACACGAGCCTCGTGTGCTAGGCACCAGGAATGCTCCTGACCAAATATACTGTACATCTTTTGTAAGCCTCACATCTACAGAGCTGCAAACTCAAAACAACATATAGTTCACATCACTTACCAATAGATAAGAACAAAAGTTTAAAGGAAATAAAGCAAGAAAATAATGATAAGGGAAGCTAATTACCTGTATTGGAATTTAATTAGGAAAAATAGCAGATTCACTATACTCCTGAGAAGAGTGGCATTGGGTTCTAAGACCAAAAGGGATCTGAATAGTTTTCCAAATCAGGAAAGAAACAGTGTGTAGTCATCAAATTGTATACTGTGGCTTTGTTTAAGTTATTTGAGGGAAGATTTTCACCTCTTGAATGACAGCAGTATTTACCTGAACACCTAACAGGGGTTTTGGGGGGGGTTGGGGAGGGCAGAGTGGGGAAAGGTACATGCTGTCTCTACAATGGCTTCTTTTTCTTAAAATTTTCTGTTTATGCTCTCACCAATGCAGGTCCATGAGTGGAACCACAAAATGGAAGGGGATACAAAATGTGCTCCAAGCATTTGGTCAACTACAAACATTTTAGCCACTATGTCATCTATTCCAGTACTTAAGTGACAGTGTTTTAAACAAACAAGGAGTCTGCTGTCACTTTTAAAGAGTAACAAATGTATTTATTGCAAGAGCTTTTGTGGGAGAGAATCCCACCCAAGCATCTGACAAAGTGGGATTCTCTCCCACGAAAGCTCATGCAAGAAATAAATGTGTTACTCTTTAAAAGTGCCACCAGACTCCCTGTTTGAAAACACTTGCATGATGCAAAGCTCCCTCTTCCATGAAACCTACTTGGTATGGCTCTGTCCCTCCCATATACCAACACTCCTGCCATTACTACTGAACAGATGAACTAGCAACGGTGGGAAATTTTAGAAAGAGGAAATGTTTAAAACTACAGTATCTCTCAATACTTCTCATGTGCAACCTTATTTAGCTTGGGAGGTCTAATGAAGTCATTCAAGATGGTTTTTCTGCAGTGTGATTTTATCTATGCTGTTGACTGAGATACAGGAACATTTGTTCAACTGCTAGGACTAATTCAATTTGCAAAAATTTCCAATTCCTTTTTTATTTTCACCTCAACACCTCTCCAATATGACATACAAATTATATTCAAGCAAAGTCAATTATGAAAACTCATTAGCAGCTACTGGCAAATGCTCTGGGTGCACAGGTTTACTTTTTGCAAGTGTCAAGAGTCACAGGTTTCATGCAACATACACTACGCAAAAAACCCTTTTCATGTCACTCTACTAACAACTGGCAATATAATCTCACTATCTTTTGTACAAGAAGAGAGTGGCAATTTCCATTCTGCTTATCTTTACTTTAAATACAACATATTGTACAGGACCATTATTTCCAAATCATTCCTTAACTTCCCCCCTCTCCCACCAGTTTTTACTTCTCATTCTGCCACAGACACCCACTTGAACAGCATAAGCCATCTGTAGTTTATAAAACACCTTTAAGCTATTGTTTTAAAATTTATACCTTTTAGGGGTTTTCCTATTTATTTCCTGCTGATATCAGCTGTCTGCCAAAAGCAATCTTAATGGATACTAACATATTCATATTGAACATTTGATCCAGAATTTTTTTCAGATAATAAGCAGAGTGAACATCTGTGAGAAGTAGATAATTTTTAATATTTATGGATAGTTCATTTCCATGTTATAATCCTAAAGATGGGATCAGGTTTGTAAATCTTTGTACACTGCAAATCATTGCTGTGTATTCCCATCATGGTTAGGTAATCAAGGGAACAGAGGTTTTGAAAATGGAATACCAATATGTTTACTAATTAATGTTGGAGCAAAGGTCTCACCATTACTTGCATTAAACCCAATATTATGTAGAGTATCTGTGTGAAAAGGGTGATCTTGCACATTTTAAGCTTATCGTGATGCCTTTATTTCAAGGGACCAAGTGTGTTTTGGAAACATATCTAGATTTTATAAAGAAAACCACAAACCCAGGGAGAAAAAAACAACTATTTTGGCCAATTAAAAGTAGCCATTCTGTACTTTGTGAATTAAAAAGCTACAAGATGAGAAAGGCAAGATCTGAGTGTGATTCTAGGACTACTTGACATCAACTGGCAGAGGGCACAGGGATCTCCTGGGTTCCAAAAAAAGCAGTCATGTGAAATGTATACTGATAGCATGTATTACACTGCTGATCACAAAAATCTATATGTATATAAGCGTAAAGAGTTCTGGATATCTACTAGTTTGTATAGTATAGCATAATATATAGAACCCTGCAGATCCATGGGTATCCACTGCAGATCCGCAGGTATTTGCACCTCCAGATGCGGGTGCAGATAACTGCAGACCCATTGCTGCGGATTGACCCATGGATGCAGAGTCTATTTTTGTCTGCCCAAGGTGTGATCTGTCACTGCGGCTACTGCTATGATCTGTGTCAGCAGCACACAGGGGAACAAGGAAGCGCTCCAGCCAATCCTCGCTCATTTTCCACTGGAGGCTCACAGAGCTCAGATTCTGCTCCCAAATGAATAGTACACACCCGCTTATTAGTTGTACCTCAGGGTTACCACTGCACTTAACACCCAACACTGAACTATTTATAGTGAGTACAAGAATACATTAATTAAGAAGAACAGAGAATCAAATGATAGTAAGAACACTGGAAAGAAATGGTTACCTCCAAAACAGAAGCATAATAGACTTGCTAGGGCATGGGTTCTCAACTCATTTGGTGTTGCAAAATGGTTTTCAAAATGGTTGGGAGGGCTCCCAATGGTGCACAGTACACAGATGCCCCTCCCCATAGCCCCCACACCATCGATGCACTGCCCAGTGACAGTACTTTAGGTGGCAGCTAAAAGCGGCCCCCACTCCTGGGAAAAAAAAACCAAACAACTGCCTTCAAAGGCAATTTTAGTACTGTGAGGCTTGAGAAGCAGCCATTCTGGACAGTTTTGATGATGGTGTCTCATAGGGCATCCCCACTGCTGAAGAAAGTTGCTGCACTTTCAGTTTTGACAGCAGTTGTTAAGGGGGCAGCAGCCACAATCAGTCTAGTGCTGCAACTCTCCTCACCACTGAAAGACCTCATGGGGTTTTCTTTTGGCAGCAAGGGAGGGAAGGGGCTTTCTGTGGTAGGCTGATTTGCAGCAACACATTCACTGTGCTAGAACATAAATTTTATTCAGAAGACAGTTTGAAGTCTACTACTGAATAGCATGTCCCAAATCCTCTTTCTGAGTATCAACCATGATGGCAGAGATCTCCACCTCCCCTCCCATCATAAAACTGAGCCTGGCAGCAGCTTGTCTTCACTGATTGAAGGATTCCAGATGTACATCTATGCCTCAAGCAATGCCCCAAAAAACTTAATTATCCTAATTAGGATTAAAGACAATCTGTGCTTCTCTGGGGCAGAACTGGTTGGGGGGGGGGGGGGAAAATGGGGGGTTGTTAGTTTTCTTAAGATTTTCTCTCTTTCTTTTTTTTTTTTTTCCTGCAGCCCTGGCCATCTATTCATTAGCAGCTGACTAAATATGCAAATAGATTTCCATTATAAGATATGCAGTGACCAATCAGGGGAAGGAATCTGCCACATCTGTTTTGATGCATTCTACCTCTGAGTGACTGGCCTTTAACTACAAGGCCTTAAAATGTTCATTTTCAGTATAGTATATATTATTAGAGCCCTGCGCGGATACAAAAATGTGGATCCACATCCACTCTGTGACAGTATCTATCTGGTCCATTTCTACGTGCCATGTTTTAGCTACATCCGTAACCACATCTGCAACCAAGCTTGGGCTCACAATCAGCATTTTAGCCTTTGATTCATTCATTCCCCACATGGGTCCCACCCACTTTTTCCTTTTCTTGTTTGCAGTTTGTATGTTGTGCTGTCAATCAGATTGCCTTGGCCACCAATGAAATCTCTGATTGAAAGCATGGCATGCAAACTGCAAACAAGAAAAGGAAGAAATGGGCAGGGACCTCATGGGAAACGAGACAATCAAAGGCCAGCATGCAGACTGATTGACAAGACAGTGAGCGGTGACTCTCCAACCCCCCGCCTGCTGTGACTGAGACTCTGATCGGCTGGCAGACCACAATCAGAGCTGAGCTAGGATTGGCAGGAGCGCTTCCTTGTTCCCCTGTGTGCTACGGCTAAAGAGACAGCAGAGCACACAGGGGTTGAGATGGGAATACTTGAGCTGCCTGTGTCCGTGGCTGTCAGGGAACCGATCCCTGGTAGGTATCTGGTAGGCTCTTTCACACTAAGAGCAATTGGAAGCCAGGTGCCTCACAATTCTGGGTACCTCTGGGAAGTATTAGACTGCACATTATGTGTTTCCTTACACAAGCTTTATTTACTCAGAGGCAGTTAAACCCAACTGATAGCACCCCCTCCTATGTGCTAGAAGTTCATGAAACTCAAATTCCATGCTAGGAGTTGTGTACAGAGCCAGCTCACATGGGGGATGTGGGAGAAAAATTTTAATCTCAGTTCTTTTCCCAAAACACAGATCTGGAACTAGCAATCCACAAATTTGGCTCTAGTTGCTGGAGTGATGAAAAAGTGCAATTTGAGTCTGACAGTCACTAATTTAATGTCAAAATTTCAGGCCTGAGACTGGTACACAAATGGTCACTTCTGAACAGTGAACATGACTGACAAGTCACCAAAACTGAAAGATGTTTTTATTCTTGCCTTCAACAACCCAGCCCATGAGACTATTTCTGCTTCCCTGCCCCTAACACCTAGGTACTTCTCATAACACTACACAGTCATGCTACTCCTTAATGCTGACTTATTCTAGGTCCTTGCTCAGGACCCAGTTGAAAAAAATGATTTATGTCCACAACACAACGGTTACATCTTTGAGCAACGCATTCTAGTATTTGGCAGCTGCAGCAGGGGGCAGCTTGACCCAGTACCTGAGGATTTGCGACACAGTACCGGGTCCTGACCCTGTGTTTGAAAACTGTTGCTCTAGGTATGCCTCGTGACTCCATTACTCAGTATAAACACCTTCCAATGGCACCAAGCCTCAACAAATCCTAGGTGCAAGGTCACTATGGCACCTAGGATTTTTCCCCTGGTGCCTAAGAGCACTTGGGCAAAGGGCCATCCCCACCTCCCACCGCACAAGGGCTGGGCTCCCCTTCCCCTGAAGAAAAGCTCCTGCAAGTGGCTCTTTCAGCGCTGCAGGGGCAAGAGGCTCTTCCTCTCTAGCACCGGCATCTCTCCTTCTCTGCTCCCCAGTGCCACTGAAAGAGCCTCCAGAAGCAACTTTTTTTTTGCTGTCAGAGAAGGGAGTTTTCTTTCAGAAGCTGGCCCTCCGTCAGGGGGCTGGCAGCTGCAGGGAGGAGACAGTAGCAGCCACAGGGAAGAGATGGTGGTGCTTTTCCCCTGAAGTGCTGCTGTGTTTCCACAGTGTCCATGTACCCCACCACCCCACGCAGCACAGCCAAAAGAGCCATCAGCAGCTTCTTTTTTGGCAGTGTGGGGTGGGGGTTTGCCACCAAAAGGAGCAAGGACTTTTTTTTTTTTAGCAGTGGGGGGCTTCTCTGCTGGAAACCTAGGGGTACCCAAGTTTTTGGGCTTGCCCCTAGGTGAGTGGCAGTTTTGCTAAAACCTGGGTTACACACCAAGTAGTTATCCCTCAGTACCAGAGATGTCTAAGGGATGATATTTTTTTTCTGGCAACTTAAAAATTTGTCCTTATTGGAACAAACCAAACCTTTTGACTGTTTTCAAAAACAGAGATCACCACAGTTGTTTTACAATTGAAGCCCTATTGTTGACCTGTGCTCAGAAGCTTGTCTGAACTGCAAAACACTCTCTCAGGTCTCTCCAACATTTGGTTAGTGCTTAAAAGCAACCTGTTCTGCCTGACTTAGGAAGAAAAGAGGAAGGAGTCCTATGGCACTTAAAGGCTAACAGATTTATTTATTGGATGAGCTTTAGTGGGAGAAAATTCCACTTCGTCAGATGTTTTGAAGATGGGGGAAACTTACAGAATGGGATGAAAATAAATGCAAGGGAGTGTAAGACATGGGATCAGGTCATATAGTAACAGCAGATCAGAGCAGTTAACAGTCAAATACTGGGAAACAGCACTGAGGAGGGTGAAGTCAAATTACCTGTTGTAATGGGAAAAGAATCCATAGTCACAATGCAATCCTGCTCCCACACAATCTAATCTGCAATATCAATTTTAATTCAGCTGTTTCTCTTTGAAGTCTCCATGTCCCACTGACATTCTTGAGCACAGTCGTTAACAAATCATCCATTGAGTGATTAGAAAGATGGAAGTGCTCAGCAACTGGTTTTTGAATGTTATGATTTCTGCAGTCAATTTAGTGCCTGTTTACTCTTTCGTGCAGAGATTGTCCTATTTGCCCAATGTGTAAGGTGTGGGAGCATTTCTGGCATATGATGGCATAAATCACATTAGTGGATGAGCAGGTGTGGGTACCTGCACAGCCCCACAATATTCCAACATTTTTATGGGAGACTTAGAACAACATTTCCTCCAGTCTCATCCCAAAGCCCCTCTCCTCTACTTATGCTACACTGATGACATCTTCAACATCTGGACCCATGGCAGGGATGCTCTTGAAGATTCCTACAGAGATTTCAATAATTTCCACTTACAGTCAAACTTAGCCTGGAACACTCCACACAGGAGATCCACTTTCTGAACATACAGCACAAATTAGGGATGGACACATCAACACCACCCAATACTGAAAACCTGCTGATTGGTCTAGTTATCTACATCCCTTGAGCTTCCATCCCAAAACACACCACACAATCCATTGTTTACAGCTAAGCCCTAAGATACAGCCACATTTGCTGTGATCCCTCAGACAAGAGACAGACATCTTGAGGATCTCTATCAAGCATTCTTAAAACTACAGTACCCACCTTGAGAAGTAAGAAAACAGATTGACAGAGCCAGACGGGTACCCCAAAGTCAACTACTGCAGGAGCGGCCCAAAAAAGAAAAATAATAGAACACCACTGGTCACCACACACAACCCTCAAGTCAGACCTCTACAAAAGATGATTAAGGACCTAAAGCCTATTCTAAAAGATGATCCCTCACTCTCTCAAGCCTTGGGAGACAGACCTTTCCTCACCTACCAACAGCCATCTAACCTGACACAGATACTCACCAGCAACTGCAGACCTAACAACAGAAACATTAAAGCAGGCACATATCCCTGCAACAAACCATACTGCCAACTTTGTCCACAAATCTGCACAAAAGACACCATCATAGGACCTAATCAAGCCAGCTACTCCACTAAGGGCTCATTCACCTGCTCATCCCAACAGCTCTTCAGCCACCCAGAGCAGGATTAAGTCTGGATACCACGAACAGAGGGAGCCAGCTCTTGGAGACACACTACCCCATCAGTTCAGTAAAACAAACAAGGAGTCCTGTGGCATTACATCCCCATGACTTACATTTCCCTGCATTTATTTCCTCCCATTCTGTAAGTTCCCCCATCTTCAAAGCATCCGTCTAAGTGGGATTTTCTTACACGAAAGCACATGCAATAAATAAATTTGTTAGTCTTTATGACCATATCAGAATCTCAGCTTTCACATAAAAAAAGTCACGAAGAAAAGTGTGTACATGTGAATGAAGTGTAACAGGTGCAGTGATATCTGCTGGTGTGCCCCTGCAGCATGCAGAGAAGCTGATAACCAAGTTAACCAGTCTCTGAAACTCACCTAGCAACAAAATATGGGCCTAAGTCAAAAAACTTAGACCAGGTTCATAAACCGACAGAGGTCAGGTCCAATCCAGAGAAGAGTGCTACCTACAGAATTATTCAACGTAATTTCCCACAGGCACCTGCTTTTTTCCTTAGATACCTCCCATCCAAGTACTGATTCAAATAGATATTGTTTAACTGATTAGATCAAAGAAGATAACTGTGCTAGGTGGCTGAGGTCCAAGTAAACACATGGCATTTGAAGGAGGAAGACAAATGTAGCAGACTTTATATCCACCTTGGTACAGAGCATACATAGTGCCTTGTACATGCATATGAATGTGTTTAGGAAAGGTTTTAGCCTTGGCTTCATTTCAGTTTTATTTAGTACATCTTTCAGGGTGTTTCAGCTCAGTCTCACCAGCTCTTCTATACGTTTCCCCTTAGAAAGATTTCAAAACAGATTCTACACTGAATCTTTAGAAATGCATTCTGACCCTAACCATTACAAGGAAATACAAAAGAGCACTGTAGATACATTCCTACAATCCATTTAGACGCTGACAACGGAACATGCAATTAACATTAAAGTGGCAACAAAACACCTACATTAGAGGACAAAGTCCTTATGACATGCTCCACAAGCCTACAGTAATGTTAAACACCTACACACACACAAAAATAGCCAAGCCTTATAGAATACCATCTGTGGTGGTGAATATGTTAGGAAAATTAAATACTAACAAGTAAATGTGAAGGTTACCCATCGCATGACAGATTTCAACAAAGGGTTAAGTAGTCAGAAATCTAGCTGAAGTGCAAGTTGCATTGGGGTGGGAGGGGAGGAGGAAAGGACAAACAGAAATAACATTAACAATTACCAGAACAGAAAATAGTCTAAGAAGTGCAGAACTAAAGTACAATGAAGCAACTGTATTTCTATCCTGTCATGCTGGCTAGTGTTGTTGCAGGTATCACTAGCACTGTTTTCCTGGAAGAAAAGGGATTAGGTTGGTTTGTTCAACCATTCATTGCAGAAGACTTACTTACTGGAGAAGTTACCCTACGTAATGATTTGGGTGTTAAACCAATAAATTTACAAATGCCTAAACATATTTCCCATTCTGTTCTCCTTGTATTATTCAGGAGACCGGGATCATTGCTACGCTAGGTAGTCCAAGAGGCTGTGCTGTCATTCTTAGGTCACTAGCATGCTCGTGTGGAAGAAGCCAACAACTGAATCTGGTACAGCACTAAGTTTGTGTGGTATGACAGATTTCTTTAAAATGTTGGTTTAAACTGTAAGATGGATCTCAGGTCAAGGCAGATTCATTTCCTAACCTCTAGTTCTGAAGAGTGCTGCACATTTGCAAGTCTTTTGCAGGATCACAGAACTAATTACTAGGGGTCTGTGCTACCATGACAGAGACCTAGGTGTTATTTCCAATCTTTCCTCAGGCCTGAGCTGTTACAGACTAGCCTTGTGAAAAGGATGATGTGTTTGCCCCAGAAAAAAAACCAATTTGTTACTCTGTAACAATCAGTAAAACAGGGGTCTCAAACTCAAATCACCATGAGGGCTACATGAGGGACTAGCATGTTACCCTGAGGGCTGCACCATTGAAACCTTTTCATAGAACAATATTGCAAACATCAGTAACAATCGTGTCATCATAGACCATGGGATATAGCTTTAGGGGCTGCATGTGGCCTGCAGGCCATGTGTTTGAGACCCCTGCTGTAGAGGAATGCTAAAGGGACTAGAAAGAAGCCAGGATCAGTTCTCCTTGGCTGGAAAGAGGGGGGTTAGACTGTGGATTCTCAACTGGACTAAATAAAAATAAATAAATAAAATGGGGGATGGGTTGGGGGGGAGAATCTCAATTCAAAGAACAGGGAGGTACCAGGGTAAATAAGAAGTGGACCTTCCATTTCCAGGTAGATCAGTAGTTATGGTTTGGGGGTGATATTTTGAGAGCAGTGTGAAGGAGTTTGGGAAATTGGTGGTGAGGAGACATTATTATGGTTGCTCTGTTCTTTTCATAACACTTTAACCCCTTGCTGATCTCACTCAACCAAATTTTGGATACAGGCCTTGGAGACATGCAGACTAGATGCGAGTCACACAAAACTTGGTTGTGATAATAAGAGAACCCCCCCCCCCCCAAGAAGGCCAAACCCTGAATCAAATGGCTCTGCTTGATGCCTATTAACACATTGTAACAGCCACCTGATGCAATGAAATCTAAAACTAGCAAATGAAAAACTGAATAATTATCAAAGGAGCTAATGAAAAACAGACTTTAGCAGGTGGTATCTTCTGTTGCAAGGGAGCTTTTGTTGACAAGAGATGTTTGTATTTAGGGAACGTTTAATTCAGAGCACCAATTTCCTCCTTTTACCAGAGTCCTTCATGTTATGATCAATTTGACTGTTTGTGACTTTTTTTGTAATTGAAAAGACCAATTAATTTCACAACACACATGCCTTTATTCATTTATAGTGTACATTAGCCACATCTATATACTGTAAAAACAAGGGAAAGGTAGCCCTTAAAGCTTTTGTTCATTTCCCAGCTACTCTGATTCATTAGCTGACTAGTTCTCTCTCTCTCTCTCTCTCTCTCTACTCTGCCACCCGTTTTCATCCTCAGAACAGCTATAAATGGTGTGCATGTGGGGGAATTTAAAAAAAAAAAAAAAAGCATTGTCAGCAGGTTCCTTCCTAGCCTGAAAACAGACTCTACTGAGAACTCCTACACAATGGGAACCCTCCCATTTCTTTTAAATTAACTTACAGAATTCTGTATCTAGATGTAATAGGCTATTAAAAACTATAGAAAGGATATTCTCCATTAAGTTATATAGCTTTTTTTTAAAGAAAAAAACTTGTACAATCTAATTATACAATCTATAGTAAAGTTCATTCTTTTTCAAAATAGTAGAAAGGCTTCATGTTTTGAGAGATCACTAAATACAGCTCAACTGCCTGGGATAAGAAACGACCACAAGATTCACTTAGGATTTGAGCAGAATACACAGTTTTGTTTTTTCAGTCAAATAAATATGAAAGTGAATTCAGTGCTTCACCAAGATTCCTGAACAAAAGCTACAGAAGAATGAATTTCTCCATTTATTCCTAGCACAGTTACAGCTTTGGGCTTTGGAGTGCAAGCTTCCTCCCATTATAGTCCAAGGTCCAAACATAACCTTGAGGGACTACCTTTTTCAGGAAGAGATGAGGTACCATCATTTTGCCTACATATGGACACCTCCTTATGTCAGCTGGTATAGCAATTAAAAGCAGAAGTGGAAGTGCATTTGTGAGAGAGCCTGTTCGTTGATGTTTCCAAACCAAACTGCTATCTGTCTAAACTGAATGGAACCCCTGGAACGTCACAAGAACGCTGCTTCTGTCGCTCCAGAGCCAAGCTTTTCTAACTCAGGGAGAAGGAAGAAGAGGAATCAGGCTGTAATATTCCCATCTGAATCTGGGCTGGTGAACTGCTGTCACCACACTCTCCCACTTCTGGAGCCTGTCTCCGTCTGCATCTCTGTGTGAATTCCCATTTCTGAGCAGATCACACACTGCCTTCAGCAAGCAAGTTGCTCCCAACTCAGTGAGTGAGTGCATCTAGCTACCACTCACGTTGTTATGCAATAGTATGACTTCAGCCAACATCCCTGGTCTCAGATCCAACCCTAGGAACTGCCATTTTACAGTGTGTTCAGTGCTGCCCATTGCAAACTCATTGGTTTAGTGAAGAAATTGATGGACACATACTCTATCACTTCAAATGTTGTCTCTATACACCTTAAACCATATGCAGCATGGGTTTAGATAAAAACACAGATTTATTAAGCATAGATATATTTCAGTGATTACAAGTCAGAGAAAAACAAAGCAGATTTGCATTTGGATTTTATCTTGATCATTCTAAATTAAGCTTAGCAATAACTTTTAGCAACCCTGCATATTCAGATGATTCTCCCCACAGGCTGACTAGTCCACCTCCAGCCCAGCCTTGCCCTTGTGATGAGCATTTCTGTTGCTTGGTGGTGTTTGCAATGGAGGTGGGAGAGAGAGAAAGACAGTCTGCACATGAGAGAAAAGACAGTAAAATGCCTCCTCTTTTTAACATGTTCCTTCGACACCTGACTCTGAAAGAGGGGGTGAGACCCTAGGGGTAGGCAATGTCTTTGCACTGCTTTCACACACCTGAAATCAGGGAGCAACCCCCGCAGATGCTTAGGCTGCTAGCCCATTGCTCTTGGAAGAGTTGGTTTGTTCTATGCATGCCTTAGTGAGGCATGAAGTGTCTTTCTCCTCTTGGGGGGTTTTGAATGAATCTGATTCAATCTATGAAACATCTTTGGGAACATTGCATAGCAAAGTCTTATAACTAAACATGTGACATGTCAACAAACATAATACTATAACAATAAGGGTCAGTATGCCATGAGGATTCCAAATACATCTTAGACAATGCACAATGTACTAAACAATGCATAACTACACCATAAGGGTGTACATATGGGTGCAGTGTGTCAGGAGGCACTTGCTAAACAAGGTGGAGGAGACAGCTGCTATCAAACAGAGGGTTAGAAAAGAGAAAGCTTACTCTCTTCCTCCCTCCCTAGATTTTCAGCTCTCAGATGACTGCTGTTTCATGTAGTAAACACCGGGTAAAAACATGAGAGGACTCCATGTTTGTAAAACTGAACCCACTCTTGACTAATAATTATTCAGAGAGCTGCTGTACCTGCAGTTATAATCCAAGCCATTTGTGCACATAGAGAGTGACATCCTCTAGTCTGTACTCTACTGCAACCTATGCTTCTCCCTCCAAACACCATGCACATCAATACTATGCATGGGAACCTATTTTCTCAATTTCCCAGGCAGGCAACCATCTCCTTAAAATAGGGCCTTATGTTCTGGTAGAATATTAGGCCCTATGTGACTGTTATTCTCAATATGAGAGAGGAGAAATATTTTCATGCAATCAAATCCATGGCATGCCCTGCTCTGCTTTCCAGTAGCGGGTGATACACCTGTGTATCAACTTCAAGTAAGGTGTCATTTGATATCTTAACAGCTACACTTCCCCATAGGCTTCAGAATAGTTGTGTTGTACATTGCCAGCATCTGGTCACATTTCTCCAGTTTAATGTTATTGCTTATCTATATTGCAGGGCTCAAATCAAAATTGCAACTGAATGGCCATTGATCTAACAGTGTAGTTACAAATATACCAATTGAATAGCTAGTAGCCTTCCTCTGCAGTGCATGAATGTTGTAGACTATCAAATTAGCCTGCTTCCTTGCACAGTTACTTTTCCCCATCGATTTACGTTTCCTTATAGGTTTAAGTCTTTGTTTCATAATACAAAATCATAGACTCATGAACAAATAGTAATGTTGGAACCAGTGCTGGATGATCAGAGGGGGTTTAGGGACTAAAGCTCCTGGCCAAAAAGGAGGCCCCAGGCTCCAGCCCCTAAATCCCCAATAATCCAGCACCTATCTGCCTCAGTGCTGGCAGGACTGGAGCGCCAAGGGCAGTCCTACCCGGCTGGTGCTGGGGGATGGGGACAGGGCCCAGGAGCCAGAGGCCAGGCTCTGTACTCTGCCCTACCCCTTGGGCCATCTGACCCACCCCTGGGGCCCAATTCCTTTTTTTCTCCATCTGAAGGGGGATATGGCAGGCTGGCTCGTGCTGAGGCTGCCACCACTCCAGCATGGGTTTCTAGGGCCTGTGGTCCTGGAGGGCTGCATCGGTGGCCCCTGAGCTGCATGCTAGCTGGCTTCCCCAACCACTCCAGCAGGCTGGCCAGAACTGGGCCAGGGTGGGAGCATCCTCTGGCCCAAGGCCGTCCCAGCAACAGAGCAGCAGGGGCCAGCATGTGTGGTGGGGGACCTGTGGCAGGCACAGTCAGGGGGCCCTGTGGTGGTGGGGGGCAAACTGGGGCCCTGGGCTGGTTTATCTGGCCCTGGCTGGAATGAAAAAAAAGTCTGCAGGCCACGTTCTCCATGAAAGCTAAACCCAGAGAAGGCATGAGAAGCTTATATATCTGGTAATGACTATCAGCTCAGAAGGTCAGGAGGTATTGAAGTAGGGTGGAGCTGCCCAGTTCATGCCAAACAACATTCATAATATATTACAAAACCCACCAAAAGGGCCAGAAGTAACAATAGGTGTGAAGAGCACCGTCTCTGGAATCATCTGGAAAGGAGGTGGATGTATCATTAATGTCTTTTAACATTCACAAACCTGCTAGCTTATAGGAAAGGTGTACATCAAGACTATAGGGCTGAAGAAGCTAAGTATGGACTTGAAATGAAGACCTATATTGCTGAAGGTGCAAGAGAGGTCATCAGTATTGCCAGGGTGTGTTCAACTACTCCTTTCATTGACCCCCTTCTTTGGTTTGTTAATTATCTTTTTTTAAAAAAGTATTTTTGGTAGTTTTAGTCTTACTCAGCTTTATAGTTCTTAATTTTAGCACTACCTCCACTCCTGAGCTGAGGTACTGGCCACCTCTCTCAGCCAGTTTATCAGCGAAGAATGTGAGTATATTAATACAAAGCATACACTATAAAACATAGTGTATGTATTTAGAATAAGACTGTAATTCTAATCATTATCCATTTTGTTATTCATTTGCCTTTAATTACTCATTTGTCTATCATTTTATGTTATCTTAATAAAAAGTTTATAAAAGTATACATATTTTATCATCAGTGTGACTATTCCTGTCATGCACCCCCACAGGTCCTTGTGAAAAACTTTTCTGTAGCCTGATTCAGGGACTAGAACCTCACTGTCTTTTGATCAGATCCATTGGCAATAATTGTGAGAGTCTGCTTCTGTTTAGGTCATCCTCTTGAATGGAAATTTTGACCTCAAACCTTTCTGGTTTTTTCTTCCCAGAGGCTCTATGGCATTGAAAACAAGTGGTTGTTTCCCTTGCCTCATGACTTGTATGCTATTGCCCATAGCCTTGACATTTTTCTTTCTGCATTGCTTTCCATGTAGTATAGACATTTGACTATTTTTAACTGATCTCTCTCTGCCTTGCTTCCTGGGTTACTTTATCTTGACCTCATGTCTTGACCTCACCTTTTTGGGTGAGGGGCCACACTGTATTCTCTTCTCAGCTGGGGGGGCCAGTGAGAAAATTTTTGATAAGACATAGAAATCAATCTTATTAATAAACTTTAATAAAATAATGATCAGTGCGATATTTGGCATTGCTTTTGCTTGTACTGTGTACAGAGGACGGGGGGGCAGGGTAGGGGTGCCTACATGAGGGGGCAAGGCAAAGTGTGGGCAGCATGGCAGACGAGACGACGGGAAGAAGGGTGAGGTGGGCAGGAGCAGAGCAGCTAAGTGGCAGGACTCAGCTACTTTCTGACAGGGACCCCACCATCTCTACTCTGCTCACTCCCTGCCAAGCACTGCTCAGGGGAACAGAGTAGTGTGAGGGAGAGGGCAAGGAGATCAGAAATAGGACAAAAGCCCTGACAGTTCTGCAGTGGTCACAGATTTTGGCACTGGGCATCTCTGTACCAGAAACATTGATGGGTAGCAATTTCTACAGAAGAGTTTTTGCCACTAAGGTCAGGGGAAGGACAGGGGTGATGAGGTTAGGGGTGTGGGAGGAGGCAGAACAGAGGATGTCCAAATAGCTGGTTCCCGCCAACCAGCTGCACTGCTCCCTGCTCCTTCACCCTCCCAGAACTGCAACAGTTTGTCCTGTGTTTCTGCCCCCGTCTTCTCCTCATCCCCACTTAGCACCGTTCTCCTTCTCCTGGATTCTGGTTGCCCTTGGGCTTAGTTTTCCTCCCTCCCCAAACCAGACTGTGCACAATGCCAGCTCAGCTAACACACCCCAATTCCCCATCACATAGCACCTTGCTGGCTTAGCTTTCAGGCTCTAGTGGTAACACTCCGCAGGCCGAATGAAAGCCCTTGGCGGCCCAGAGTCTGGCCCCTGGGCCACAGGTTGGACAAGCCTGCCCTGGACAGTTCAGCTGCATTTAGCATTTGGAGCAATTTCTCTCAATCTCATCTGTAAGATGGAGCCATGTGTTTCATCAGTGATTCCATCTATAAATCTGAGAATCTTTACTGTCCCCAGGATGCCAGAGATCCCAGCTCCAATATAAAACTGTTCATTTCTTCCTCTGCTTCTTGACTTCTAGCTAACAACCTCCTCCAACCCCCAGGATTCTTCTACAGTCATATTCTGTTTGGAATTACAGTACTCAAGACAACTTGATCAGCTGTTTTAGCATTTTGGGCAATTTCTCCTGGCAACTGGAAGCTTCCTTCCCACTTTTGCCAGGAGACTTGCAGACTGTGGTTAGAGAAGGAATATGCTCAGTTATTTTTCAGTATATTAAAGGGCAGCAAGGAATACATATGAGACAGAGTCCTTTTGTCTCTGTCAGGTTACTAGGTTTCAGCTGCTCTAATATATTACATACACTTAGATGGAATAATATATGGAGAACAAGGGCCTTTCCACATTTTAAAAAGCAAATTGTTAAAATCAACAAATCAAAATACATAAATTATCCATGAGAGATCGATTTACTTTCCAAGAGATTGTGAGGTGCAATACATACAAGCACAGTGGGTGTCAAACATACTGTGGTGCTTTGAAAGGAATAGTGTAGTGGCTAACACCTCTGCTTAACATGCAGAAGGTCCTGGGTTCAATTCCCAGGGGGTTGGACTCGATGATCTCACGAGGTCCCTTCCAGCCCTATGATTTGATTTGGCACCACTGAAAACTATGCAAGTCGCTATTACAAGTCACCCCTTTAAATATAAAAGGTTTCCTGTTCCTGATTGCAGGCAAGCTTACATTCTGGGTCTTCACTCAGTCTGCAACAGTGAGCCTAGTGCAAAATGGGGTGAATTGTCTCCCTTTGCTTACAGCAGGGGCATCACTGGCTCCAGGCTTATGGGGCTCGAGCCCTGCTTCCTGATTGCCAGAGCCCTGGGTCTGCCACAGCAGTGGCATGCTTAAAGCACGTGAGCTCTGAGTCCTGGCGCCTGAGCCCTGGATCTTTTTCTGGGCCAGGGGCACTCCTGCCTTAGGGAGATGCTTGCTGTGTCTCTTTCTGGTCCTTGTGTGTTAAGGTTCTGGATTCTAAGGAATAAAAGTAGTGTTACCTTGCAACCTTTCAAAGCCTGCGTTTTAAATCTAACTTGTGTTTGCATGCCAGGAAAAGAATATGCATGACATTCAGCACTTGTGAGCTGCAAAGGTTCACATAGACCTTATAAACAAGAAGTCCTGTGGCACTTTTAAAGACTAAGATTTATTTTTTGCAAGAGCTTTCATGGGTTGAGTCCTACTTTGTCAGATGCTAGAAAGTGGAAAAAACTTACAGTATGGGAGGGACAATAAATCCTGTGATTGCATTTCATTGTATTGACTTGATGCACATAATTTATAAAGTCTTTAGTTTCTTTCAGGTTAAATTAAATAAGAAATTGTTCAAAATATCACTTTTTAAAATTGGCATATTTTAGGTGAACTGCATTATTTCAAAATTCTTGGATTGATCTTTTTGCAGTAACTCTTCACACTTACATTGGTCATGCTTTATTGCTTAATATGATAATATCCCATATTTTATAAGGATAGCTGGGTGTTTGCAACACTGGCACCTCTCCAGTGTTAACACAAGCATTTCTAACATTGCAAGAAAATGGAGATGCTTTATATTGTGTAGTGTTACCAAATACAGATTTAATTTATTCATTGAGACAGTTCCTGTATATTGAAAAGAAATACCAACCGCTTATTAGTAATCTATTTAAATAACCTATTTATTGAAGATGAGTGGCTGTGTAATAGATACATATCAAAATTATGGTTTCTAAATCCCACTTAATATGTCTTGAATATTCAATTGGTCTTTAACCTACACTGCACTAAGACTGTCAGAAATATTTATTCTAATGCTTCTGGTTCAGGAAAAAAACAAAGCTATTGAATGTTAAATATACAAGAACCAATGGCTTTTTACAATCTTATTTACTGAAGGTTAAAATCTATGTAATAGATACCAATTATTAAAACCATATTTAACCACAGAAAGGTATTTTAAAAGAGATTAAATATTGTAATAAGATCAAATTAAAAGCACCAAATATTTATGAGCCTCATTGTGAAGCAATTTAAAAAAATGCCACTACAATGTATAACTTGTCTTGGGCCACAGTACTTCAGAAGTAGATCAAACTGCCACAAGTAACAATTTAGGAAGATAATCATTTAATTTGCTGGAAAAATCAGCTGCAAGAGAGAAGTCTAGCGGATGGTCAATCAACTAGCCAGTAGGTAAAATCATGGACAAAATTGTGTATTGAGTAAGATAACTGATAAGAGGGGTGGGAAGCTATCTGAGTAGGCAAGTGAAACACTCTCCATTCATAAAACTGACATAAGTCATCTTACTCTGACACTATATTGAATAATTTAATTGGGCTATTTCCAAGGTGCGACTTTTGTAATCTTTTTACTTTGTAGTATTGATTACGTGAAGATGATAACCTCTTAGCATGAAGCCTGCTTCTGCTTTTCTGTGACTTGTATTGTATAATTTATAATAGGGAGTTACCAGATAACTGGGACTTCTTATTAAACTGTCAGTGCCTAGAGAAATCAATGTAAAAAAAAAAATCTTTCTGCTGTATTTATGGTACTTATGGATTGAAGATAAATAGATTGGGAATGAGTATTCTTTCGAATAAACCAACGTGGGTTGTCTCTGACCCACAAACACTCACCCACCTGCTCACAGAAATAAAGGAGATGAATATTAGGTAGATATTAGCTCTTTACATTCTGCAGTTTTCCTGTGTAGGATGCCCATTTTAATTTCTATTTTTAATACAAAGTATGCTAAGAAGAATAAATGCTTGATCTAAGAAATGTTTATATGCATTGCAGGAAAGGTCTCTCTCCCTTGCATTTTGACTTAACATAGCTACCATTTTACAATATCCACAGCCATGATAATTGCTTAGCAACGGACTGAAGGGGATTTGTATTAGGTGATGTACATACAAACAATACCAACTAAACAATTAGTACAAACAGAATCCCTCTATCACAAACATTATCACAGCTGCACAGAAAACAAACTCAGTGTTGCTGTTTAATTACTGCCAAGAAGAAGGTTTTTATTTAATTTTAAGATCGTGAACACTAGCAGCTCAGAGAAGGGAGACTGCTAAAGTTACTACTGGGAGGCATGCAATGAGAGCTGGAAGTCAGTTCATGTTGGAGGCTAGTGAGAGCCCCTGGCCATGCACCATTAATAAAAGGGTGCTTTGCTGTTTGATAGGCTGAAGCTAAGGTCACCGACATACTGCAGTTACATGGGGCATAAATGGACATGATATCTTAGACCTTTAATACGCTGAGACTTTTAAAATAGAGCAGATATCCACAATGTAGACACACACACACACACACATGTATATATAACCAGAAATGAGCATCCAGGTTTGCCTTTTCCCTTCAAGTGATAGGTGCATGTCACACCACATATGCCAGATGGTTGCTGCCCCTTACAGGGGACATTTTTTGTTATTTAAGCACCCCCAAAAAGCCTTAATAAAAGCTTTGGAACGCAGGTCATTATGTGAAGTGATACAGTCATCTCTTCTCTACAGAATGACAGACATGTTTAGTTAGATTTTTATTTTCTCTCAAAAAAGAAATAGCAGAATGCTGTGGGCATTTCTCCTATTATCTGTGACAAAGAATATTTAAACATAGCCTCAGCTGAAGAGATCTAACCTGGGGATCCTGTAGTTGCCCTGCTGCTTCAGCAGCTTCAACCTAATGGCTTTTATTTGCCTACGTCTGGTCAACAGCTTGCATCATTTCTCCAAGAAAAAACTTTCTTTCTACGATCCACACTTAGTCACCTCACACTCAGACCACTTCAATGCACTGTGTGGAATATAGCTATAAATTAAAATCAGAAAGTGAAAATTGTGCAGCATGCACCCAGCTAAGTGCTCACAGCAGCAAACATGACACCTGTCCTGGAGGATGATGGAGTTCTGGTTGTAGTTTAATGATTTGATTGGATCTCTGTGTCCATAAGTGGCCTGGAACATGCCTATTTTTTGGAATTGCCTCTCTTTCTCTATACCAAATTGCCATGGAAGGGCTCTGGAGAGCTGTCAGTTTAATATAAAAGTGAATACGCTGTCAGTTCTCCTTAGAGGCAAATAAATTTGGGGTTTCTTCTCTTCATTTTTCCAAAAAAAAAAAAAAAAAAAAAAAAAGGCACACCATAGCATAATCTCCTGACTTTCAGGCCACAGTGCATGGCCTGCCCGTCCCCCAGCTTTTTAGGAAGGAGGCTTGAGGGCTAAGAAAGGTTGCTACTTTGGTGGGATATAACTGCATTTACATCTGGCTGTTGGCAAGTCTCCTGAAACCCTGACTGAATTGTTTCTAAGGCCTAGCAAATGCCATCAATGCACAGTTCCCAGGCCAAGCCATTCGTATGTCATTTGGTGGCTTGCCTTTTGTAAGTCAAAGTGGGCCTGAGGTGAAGCAATTGTTTCAGTCCCTCTCTACTCCTGTTGGAAAGCAAATTGGAAAAACAAACCAAAAAGCCAGGTCTGCAGTATTTTTTCCTTAAGGAACACCAGACTATTTCACCTGTCTGTTGAGCATCAAATGCAGTTAGTACAGGAGTTTGTGTGTTTGAGCCTTTCCAACAGTCTTTTTGCTGATTTTGCCCTCTCTATCTACATTTATAGCTCACCTAAGTCTTTTTCTTGGGTGCTTATTTCCTGCTGTTATATTTTCCTTCCGTAAAAAGTGTATGGCTGAATGGATCTGTTGACCAGATTTTTTAACTGGACTAAATAGTTTCCCTGCAAACAGAGGGATGAAACTTAACATTTTTCCTTTGGGTCCAATGTATTTTTATTGAAAGTGATAGATAGTATCTTTGGCAGTTGCTTTTTAAGTAGATTTACTGCTTACTGCCTCAAAAAGAAAATTAGGGTACATAGCTACAGTTGGAATTTTCTGATCAGGTCCATTTTTCTTCCACTGAGGATGAAGATTGGGGTTGGCAATTCTCAATTAGATACTCTTTCCTCCTATTGCTAATGAATTCTTTCATGTCACTTTAATTTTCAACTGCACCATAATATGGCCAGCTGAGTACAGTAAGTAAAGCTTGGTAATTAACTAAACTGATGTGAAAAGCCATTCGTTATAATTTTGTAGTATTTCTTTTGATTGTAAAGAGCATTATTTTTGTTCTGACGTATATTTGGAAACTGGGGGTGGGTTAACATTCACAAAAATCATTCCTATGCTCACAGAGACAATTTAATAAATGACTAATTTTTCTCTTTAGCAACCAATTTTACAGACAATTAAATTACACTAAAGTAGATCAATCAACTTTAATGTGAATCAATATACTTGTTTTCATTATATTTTGTGCTACAGCAAGATAGACCAGTTTGAGATTTATATATTGTAAAATAGATACTAGCCATTCACACTCATGGTTATTACACAATTAACCCACTTTTTGTGGCTAATCAATCCACAGTTATTGAGAAGGATGTTCATTAATCAGATTAGACACTCCTGGGCACACACAAATCAATGGTTTTCTAAATAGAAAACACTAAGGAAGCAATAGAGACTGGATGTGAGGATCTTGCCTCAATTCTCAGAAGGAATGAGAAAACACTATCAGAGCAGATTAGACTTGTGCTGAAATTATACCCAATTTTAAAACCAAACTCAGACTGATTTTTTTGTCCTGAAGATTTTTTTTTTAAAAACCCACACACCACTTTCTACATCCAGATTTCAGCCAAGATTGTGACTAGACATTCTGAAATTACTCTGGCTAGAGTTCTTCTCATGGTATTGCCAGCCAAGATAAAAAGTGTGAGACGCACACACCTCAGAAGGAAACTGAGAACTTGAGCACAGTTTAGCATACAACAAGAGGCATAAGTTGAACTGAACACAAATACTAAACATCTTGCATTTTACCCAGCATGAACTTTGTTGACTCCTTAGAATGGACAATGAAGCAAAAAGATTTGCAAGATCAGGGTAAGCACTGTTGTGAGGGTGACAATGCAACTAGTCCATCTGCCCATAAAAGAGAGACTGTGATGGGTTTATGGATTAACAAACTCTAATTCTGCAACTTTGGGAAAAGGCTTTAATATACACAAAACAGTTATTTGGAATTCCATTCTCACAATAAGAAAAGGAAAGGTGCCATCTGACAATCACTCTATTTAAGAGCTTTGAGTGAGTGGAGAAAGTGCTAACTGACCGTTTCTACCTACCTGTAGGATGAGCCCATTACAATGGATCCTTCACATTTTACTGGAGTTCATTCACGATTTGTGTCACTAAGGGAAGCTCCCATTAACTTAATGTGGGCTATTTTCCCATGTAAGATAGAACAAGACCTGAATGTAGAAAGGAGGCTTTGTCCCCTTGAACTTTTGGGCACTTTTCAAGCTTACACATCACTGTCCTTCTTTGACACATGAGTGCTGACATCACATGAGTAGTCTTTCAGAGACCAATAGAAAGGTCAAGCGCAGATTCATCAAGCCTTTTAAGACAGGTGTAAAAGCCAATCAAAAAACAAGGAAAAAATAAAATCCCCTCAGATCTGTCCTTCTAGCAGATACTTATTAGCATATAGCTATCTTTTTAGAATGACTTAACCAGAACAACAAAATCCCCCCCTCTAACTAAAGTAGTGCCAAAGACAAAGGAAAACCCATACATAGCCCTTACCTTTTGTCTCTATATAGGAAAACATTCTTTGCTTTCTTCTTACAAACACACCTTCAAACTGTCACACAGTTGCCAGCTCTGCCTTCCAAATGCCTAAAGTACTGCAGCTTTCAGTCCCTCTCTCCAGGCTTGACAGCTTAGGCAATCTCCATGGGCTGGGCTTTCCTTCTCAGCCCAATGAAAGGGTTTAACCTATTATGCTATACCTACAGTGCAGCTGGGAGCAAGCCTTTCAGCCAGGGGTTCACAGTTGCATTCCAGGAGGACTCAAAATGCACCAAAAATAGTAGTTAGGGTGCTGTAAACTCAGCTTCTCAAACCCACCCAACCCCCTAGACTTGACAGTCTGAGCCACAGCATCCACATTATTATTTTTAATATAGTGGTCTGAGCCCCACTAGAGCAAGAGTGTATACCTAGGCTGAAAGGCTTGCTCCCTTACACACACTCAGGGCTCAGCAGAACACATACAGCTCATCAGAGATATTTTATTCTCTGATTTAAAGAGTGCCAAATGACAATATGTGTCTAGGTGTAACCACCTTTGTTGCAACACTGCACAGTCACATAATCTCAGGAAATTTAAGGTACTGGAAACAGTGATATTCTATGCCTATTTAATTACAGGGATCATTTTGTCTTTCAAACACCTGACATGTCTTCTAGATTTTTCTCTCCCCTGCCCCTTTTTTCTGTTATCCTCTGTTTTTTCAAGTTCCAAAGGGGTAGTCATGTTAGTCTAGTTCAGCAAAACAAATAAGGAGTTTTGTGGCACTTTAAAGATTACCAAATTTATTTATTGCATGATCTTTCACGGGAGAAGATCTCACTTTGTCAGATGCTTTGAAGATACATCTACAAAGTGTCTGATGAAGTGAGATTTTCTCCCACAGAAGATCATGTGATAAATAAATTTGTTAGCCTTTAAAAGTGCCACAGGACTCCTTGTTTGTTCTGCTTTTTCAGAGAGCATACTGCCACTTTGAAAAGTGATTGTAAGAAGGATGCTGAAAGTGTACTAAGCTTGGCAACATTCAGTGGCTTCCATATCAAATCCATTGATTTTGCACAGGTGTAACTAATTGGGATTTAGTAAACAACTTTGTTGATGATGCCTAAAAAAATAGAATCCAGCTGTGTTGGCTCAGTAAGGCTAGGAAGAGTTAAGAGCAGCATAATCTATTTTTTGTCATTAAAGTCAGCAGCTCTGGCTTGGAAGGCACATAAGGAAGACATTTATCAAATAACAAGGTGATGTTTTACTTAGTCAATTTTTTGAACAGAGACAAACCAAGCATCTGAAATAGTTATGGTTGTCATACTACATATAGGATGCATGGTCTGAACGGGGGGCTCAATTCAATGTTAATGGATACAATGTTCATGTAAGCCAACTCCCCCTGATTCTGGGATTCTGTATGTTTTGATTGGATTCAGATAAATGCAAAATAGGGATGCTTGTTGCCACCTAAAATAATTGTATACTAATCTGATATTGGTAACTGTGATTTATTTGGAACGGCTGTTTCTAGCACCAGCTGCGGTCCATATAAAGGCAGCCAGGTATTTCAAACCCTTGAGAAAGATGTGCTTCAAGTACAGATTTGCAGCAGTTTAGGTGATATGGATATTCACCTTTTTAAAGAATTATTTTTATTTTGCTTGAACTGTTTGTCACAGATAGTCCATTGGTAAAATGATTTGCTGCTGAAATAAATAAATAAATAAAAGGCAACCTCCCCAAAACCCAATACCCTCCTCCCCAAAGAAGCCCCTTAATAATCACCAAAAACTATGCCATTAATAAGCTTTTCTAATAGGGGAAATATTAATTAATTAAAAAAAAAAAAACCTTAGAGGAGCAACTCCATAGTAAAATTCCTGCAAGCCAAAATGCTTCTGGGGAATTCCTCTCTAGCTAATGTCCTTGTTAAGTGAAATGCCTTGGGAAATGTTTTTGATAGACTGCTTCTCTAGGTAGAGCCTCTGCTGGTACTCTTTTCCTGACTGTCCAAGAGAGGCTTTTATAATCACAAGCAGAGCACAAATAACCTGCAGGTAATAAAACCCTTCTACAATTTCCACCCTAAATAGGCTAAACAAGATCCTGGGACCCAGCTGCTCTTTCATTTCCTGTGCCACTTACATGGTTATCATATCACATTGACCTATCCCTATTTTGGATGCTTCCCTTAACACTGCTTATCACATCACTAAAATTCATCCTACAAAACATCAGAGCAAGTGAAATATAAATTTTTAGGGGGAGATTTTTGAAAAGTACAAATGGTAGCTGAGTATCCAATTCCCATACAAAGTCCATGGGAGTTAGGACTCTAACTTATTAGTATGCTGAACTCTCCACTCACACCCAACCTTCGGTTCCACTTCCTTTGAATCATTGAAGTTTGCTTCTGGCTAAGAAATATTTTCTTAGTGGAAAACAGCAAAACTGCATCAGAAAAAAATAAATTTCTTGAAACCAGCAAAAATAATTAACATCTGCTGTGGCTTACTTTACGTGACCTTTTCCCACTGCTTTTGTGACAAACAGAGGAAGTGGCTGGGCAAGTAAAAATAGTTTTGTTGATCTGCACATGGAATACACACAGATGTCAATGAGAGTTGCTTGTGCTTATTAAGGGCACAATAAATGCCCTTGACACTTAAGGCTATAAGAAATTTGAGGTTTTCTGAGTGATTTGAGTTTCTTGCTTCATGCTTTACTGGGGCATTATTAAAACTGAAAGCCACACAATTTTCTCACTCAAAGACCTTTTCAATAGTTAAGAATATGCTTTCAAGCTGTAACTGCATCTGTACATGTGGTTGTCCCCTTATCAAGAAAATATATACACATTTTACTTGTGATGCTGTCAAAAATCTTGACAGCTAAATAATTCATCTTTGGAAGTGTAGATTCATTTCTTCTGTTAGTTGCAAGTAGTAAAGGACTCTCTTTCATAGGCTGGATTCAGTGCCACATTGATTATGCAAATAAACTTTGTGATTGCTTTAGGCATACATTACTTACTTTCCGAATTTAGCATCACAAAAGGTAGGCCCGAACTGTGGAGCCAAAGAATTGTTCTTACATTAGTAAATTATATGCAACTAAGAAATCAGCTCCCCTTACCTCTTCCTACAATTTCCCAGGAGCCAACATCATCCTCATCATCAACAGCTTCAGTCTTGTTTTTGACCTGTGCTATCATTCAGTTCTCTCAGATAGTTTTGGTACTTTTCTGCACTGTTCAGAACAGATACAATAATCTGGTACATCACTCAAAGTAACTGAATCTTTTTCATTAGGATTTTTTTTTATTCCAATGAAAACTGTCCTTTATAAAAATGTTTGCAGCCTTTTTGGTGTATCTTATAATTTTCTGATTTCTCACCCAAAACACTTGTTTTGTTATTCTGCTTTTCCCTTTTTCCTCTACCCACTGGCTTTTTGTACCTCCTGCCCCAGTTTTCATATTGCCATCAGAGACATAACACGGTGTTTTGCTGCTGAGGATGAGTTCTGATCGGAACGCACCTCTTCTCATTAGTGGCACTCAGAGTTGGTGCCGCAAATCTGCTCCTTTAATAGCGCGGCTCCATATGGGTCGCCTGGAGCTGTGCCCCATCGGCCCTGCCGTAGTTATGGTCCTGATTGCCATTGAAAGAATGGGGAGAGTAGGCAAGGAGAGAAAAGGGGGGGACACACCCAGAAAATGCAGTAATTTTAAGTTTAACCTTTCTTCATTGAAAAACCAGAATACTTTATAATGGAAAGCATGTTTTGGGAAGAGAAGGCCTCAGAACATTGAACAATGAACACCTAAACCACATTGATGCCAAGAAGGCACTCAATGGGTATGTCCATACACGCTGTTCAAATCAAAATAACACTGGTTATTTTGATTTAAAAAATGGTAGTTCCACACGATGTTCCCTTATTTCGAAATGAGGAGCTCCCTCATTTCGATATAAGGAAAGTTACATCGATATAATAAAATCTAGCATTATATCAATATGATAGTTAAATCAAAATTGTTATTTTGAAATAACACAATGCGGACATGTTATTTTGATTTAACTGTTAAATCGATTTAATGCTTTTTGCCCTTTTCCTTTCCAGCTGCTTTCCTTTTTCTATAGAATCATAGAATCATAGGGTTGGAAGGGACCCCACGAGGTCATCTAGTCCAACCCCCTGCCAAAAAAAGCAGGACCACTCCCATTAGATCATCCCAGTCAGTGTTTTGTCCAGCTGGGACTTGAACACCTCCAGAGATGGAGATTCCACCACCTCCTTAGGCAGCTTATTCCAATGCTTCACCACTCGCCTAGTAAGGACGTTTTTCCTAATATCCAGCCTGGACCGCCCCAGCTGTAACTTGAAACCATTGGTTCTCGTTCTGCCCTCTGTTACTACCGAGAACAGTCGAGCTCCCTCCTCCTTGGAGCAACCCTTCAAGTAGTTTGCATGAGGGCATGGCCCTTTTAGGGGGCCATGTTGCCACACCTCACATGGCGCATCTCACCTAAATCGAAATAGCAAGTCCTGTATATGGACATGCTATTTCAATTTCAGTTTCTAGTGGGGACCTGTTAAATCAATTTAACTTAGATCAATTTAATGATTTTTATATTGATTTTATTAAATTAATACAAGTTAAATTGATTTAACTGTGTAAGCATGGACATAGCTGATGGCATTGACAAGCTCTTCTTGGACATGCAAATCCAGAACAGATAAGATACAACTCAACAAAGATGTCCACCACATAGGACAGTGAAAATGCATTGACTCTGCTAAAAAATATGGCTATAAGCACTTTCGTTGGCCCCAAGGCATTCCCTGGGGCTAAACTCAGAGCCCTGATGATACAGTTCCTCTGAGTCATAACCAAAGAACTTCAGGTTCACAGCAAATCTACTCTTGGCATGGGGAAAATGAGAGCTTCACTGGGGTACTCCCTAAACTAAAATAATAATTTTAAATTCAAAAAAGGATGCCCTCAGAATTAGATTGTGTCACACTATCATTGGTGGAAATCTGTGGTATGCACCTAGCACTGCGGTTTTCAAACTTTTATCCGCAGGACCCAGTTGAAAAAAATCATTTATGCCCATGACCCAACAATTACATCTTTAAACAATGCATTCTCCTTCGAGCGCTGCTCACATCATTCAGTTACTGGTGTCTATATGCTGCAGCGCACAGTAGCTCGGAAAGTCTTTAGTGTTAGCCTGTCAGGTCAGGGCACACGGCCAACGCCCCCTGCATGCTGCGACTGTGGCTATATAGTGACCATGACCCTGACCCTCCCAGTTCCTTTTTCCGCCATCAGCGTTGGTTCAGATCAGCATTATCTTGTGAAATGCAAGCGTCTGTCTTTCGCGCGAAACTCGAAATGCCAGGTTTCAAGCTGTGCTTAGGATGCTGCAAGGCTTTCCCAATGGACGACCCACATGAGAAATGCCTCGCTTGCTTGGGTGAGTCCCACCTCATGGCGGAGTGCTCCATTTGCCAATCCTTCAAGCAAAGGGCTCAGCTGGAAATATAGCACTGTCTCCTCCTAATTTCGGGGAACAGAGCCGCTCTGCCTGAAGTGGCCGAGCCACCAGCACTTTGCCGGATCCTTGATTGGCTCGGGCTCAACATTCCTGCCGATCTCCAGTACCGGGCTTGAAATCCCGGCCCTCTCCGGTGCCTCCTCGGCACCAACCTCACCAGACCTCCAGTAGCCTCTCAGCTGCCCCGAGTAGGGCACTGGCTCAGGCACTGACCCGCCAAGGGCATTCAAACCCGGGTCTGGTGCGGAACAAGAAGAAGTGGGCCACAGAGACACCGGCCCCTTCAGCACTGCTGGACACAGCACAGCCCTTGGCGGCACCACCTCTAAGCCCGGTACCGCCAGACTTGGCACCATTGCCGATATCGCTGCTTCTGGTGCCATCACTTCTGGTACCATCAGACTCAGCTCTGACAACTCCCACACTGATACCTGTACCATCGTGGGCCTGTTGACCCTTCTTCAACCTGGTACCGTCAAACCCGGCACTGAGCCCAAGTACTGCGGACCCGCCTCATTGCTCCTCCAAAGAACTCTTGGTACCGGACTGCCGAATGTCGGGGGGGAGGTCATCCAAATTGTCCTTGGAAGACCCTTTTCTTCCCCCTCAGGAGTAGTGTTAAAGAAAGTGGCCTCGAAAGAGCTCCATGTCACTGGGCTCAAGGGGAAGGCGCCCATCAGGAGAGGTCTCTGCTCCCCCTATGGCACCTATCCCGCCGTTGAGGTGACCGCACAGAGAGTGGACCCTTGACTGGCTGAATGCAACGGCAGATGATACCTCCTTCCATTATGCCCGATCACCGGTGCCAGAGTCCTCGGATTTCTCCGATGATGAGCCAGACCCTAATTCTACCCAACGTAGCAGATCAAGGGCCTAGTCATCCTCATTGCCCAATGAGCGCCTAATCAACATGTCTGCAGACTGCGAGAGAGATCCTTGCATCGAGCAGGACCTCCTCCACTGCATGGCGGTGAATCTGAAGCTGAAGCTAGGGGTGATCCAAGTGGAAGATGATTCCCTCTTCGACGCATGCTGTAGAGCCCCACTGGCTAAGGTTGCAATTCCCCTGCACGCCGGGGTGTTCCACATCGTCCAAGAATGCTGGCAAATTCCTTCCTTGATCCCGCCAGTGTTCAAGGTAGCAGATAAGAAATACTCTGTCTCCCTGGAAGGATTCCCCTTCCTGTTTCATCACCCGGCCCCAGGATCCCTGGTGGTCGACACAGTCAACCAAAGGGAGAGACAAGGCCAACCAAGCTTCACGCCCAAGAACAGAGAGGTGAGGAAGCTTGACCTGTTGGGCAGGAAAGTTTACTCCTCTGCCACCCTACAGCTGCATATCTCAAATCACTCAGCCTTGATGATGTGCAACATCTTCAACTTGTGGGAGGCTCTACGGAATCTCCGTTCAGCCGTCTCTGAGGAGCACCTGAGAGACTTCAAAGCAATGGTGGATGAAGGAGAGAGAGCATCCAAGGATGCGCTCGCGGCAACCTGGGATGCAATGGAAACAGCGGCATGTATAATGGCATTGGCAGTGGTGATGCGCCACTTGGCCTGGCTCCAAAACTCTGGCCTTTCCACGCAGATGCAACAGATTATCCAGGATCTCCCTTTTGAGGGCCCCGATCTCTTCACATCTTCCACAGACGTGAAGCTGCATGGTATGAAGGACTCGAGGGCTACACTGTGGTCCCTCGGGATTTACACTCCTCAACCCGTTAGGTGCTCCTCAAGGTCGCACCAGCTACAGCAGCAGTTACAGCAACTGAAACAACAGCTGCAACTGCAGACTCAGTTTCTGAGATCCCTCCAGTTTCCCCAGCGCCATCTTGGGGACCTAGACAAAGATAAAGGCCAATCAGGTAAAGGGGGTAAGCTTGGCGCCTCTCAGTCGGGATGGTGTGGACAGGGATCAGACCTCTTGTCAGGCCGCAAACAGTGTTTTTGACGGTTCCCCTGAGGGCAGCGCTCCACAGCCCGTTCTCCCCTCACCGCCTCAGCCACTTTGCTCCACGATGGACCCGTGTCACGTCAGACCAGTGGGTTCTCAAAACAGTGGTGAGGGGATACTGCATCCAGTTCCTTTCAACCCCCCAGGACAGGAAACCGCCCCCCCCACAACTCCAGAAAACTCAGATTTGCTAAGTAAGCTCGAGGTCAAATGCCAGAAGTTACTCTCCCTTGGAGCCATTGAAAAGGTTCCCAAGAGAGAGCATGGCAAAGGATTCTATTCCCACTACTTCCTAGTCCCCAAGCCCAACGGGGACCTACGACCCATTTTAGACCTCAGAGAACTCAACAAAAACATAAAGAAAATAAAATTCCACATGGTCTCCCTACCACAGATTATTCCCTTCCTGTCCCCTGGAGTTTGTTTCGCAGCCCTCAACCTAAAGGACACTTATTTCCACAAAGCCATTCAGCCCCACCACAGGTGGTTTCTCAGGTTCGTAGTGGCATGACGCCACTACCAGTTCACCACCCTACCTTTCAGGTTATCGGTAGCTCACAGGGTGTTCACAAAGTGTATCGCACTGGTCGCAGCTTTCCTACGCAGGAAGGGTATAAGAATCTACTCCTACCTAGACGACTGGCTCATAGTGGGCAAGTCAAATCGACAGGTACAAAAACCACATCGACCTGGTAATGAACCTATGCGAGTTCCTGGGCTTCCACATAAACCTAGAGAAGTCGTAGCTTTGCCCCACTCAGGACATAGAGTTCATTGGGGCACGTTTAAATGCCCTACCGGGCACTGCGTCCTTGCCCCTGTCAAGATTTTGGTCCATCTGCACCATCATCAGAGAGCTCCAGGTGCCCGGGATGACCACAACGCGCAGGTGCATGCAGCTCTTGGGACACATGGCAGTGGCCACGTTGGTAATCCAAACAGCCTGCCTGTGGATGAGACTGTTCCAGGTCTGGTTCGCCACAAGCTTTGGACCAGAAAGAGACCGTCTGGACAAGGTACTGTCAGTTCCTCAATATGCCCTGGAGTCCCTCCAAATCTGGAGGGACCCTGACTTCGCGATGGGGGGAATTCCGTTCAGGGAGTCCAAGCCCTCAGTGACCCTGATAACGGATGTGTCCAACTTGGGCTGGGGAGCCCATCTGTCTGGGGGCCTCTCCACGTAAGGCGTTTAGAATCCTGAGGACCGTCTCCTCCACATAAATGTGAAGGAGCTCAGGGCTATCAGACTGGCCTGCATGACCTTCCTAGACCAGATCCAAGGCAGGGTGGTCCAAATTCTCTCAGACAATACAACGGCCATGTTCTACACGAACCGTCAAGGGGGAGTCCACACTTCGGCTCTATGCAAGGAAGCGACCAAGCTCTGGCAATTAGCAATAGATTATCACTTCATACAGACTGCCTCCCACTTACCCGGGGTAGACAACGGCATAGCAGACTCACTCAGCAGGAAACCCCTGGTGAGTAATGAGCGATCCCTCCACAACGAGGTTTTCTCCCTGCTGACAAACAGATGGGGAACCCCTCAGATCGACCTCTTTGCCACGGGGAAGAACCACAAATGCCCCCCGTTCTGCTCTCTCTGAGGTCAGGAGAAAGGTTCTCTCAGCAATGACTTCCTCCTCAATTGGTCGGGGGCCCTAATTTATGCCTTCTCTCCAATTCCCTTGATCCACTGCGTGCTCCTGAAGGTCCTTGTGGACGAGGCACACATCATTCTGATAGCCCCGGACTGGCCCAGATAACACTGGTTTCCTCTCCTACAGGACATGTCCATGAGGACCCTGCTCCACCTCCCACAGTGGGCGGACCTCCTGACACAGCACTCAGGATGCCTTCAGCACCCAAACCCGGGCCTCCTGCACCTGACATCCTGGATGCTCTCTGGCTCAGTGAGCAAGAGAGACACTGCTGGGATAGGGTTAAAAAGGTCCTGGTTGGTAACAGGAAACCCTCCACCAGGTCCACCTACATGGCAAAATGGAATCACTTTTCCGCTTGGTGCCATGACAAAAACATAGACCCTACGTCTGCACCAATTTAGGCAACTTTGGATTACCTTCTTGATCTAAGAGAGAAAGGCCTATCTTTGTCCTCATTAAAAGTCCACCTGGCAGCAATCTCAGCCTTTCACCAAAGAGTAGATGGGGCTCCACTCTTTTCACACCCCATCTGCCATAGATTCCTGAAAGGGGTGGAAAAACTTTTTCCCCACACCCGTAAACCCACTCCATAGGGGGATTTGAAAGTTGTGCTGTGAGCTTTGACAGAGCTGCCTTATGAGCCCTTGGACTCAGCCACCCTGCTCGTACTGTCCTGGAAGGTGGCTTTTCTACTAGCAATTATCTTGGCCAGAAAGGTCTCAGAGTTACGAGCCCTATCCTCTGAACCCCCATATATGGTTTTCTTCCCAGACAAGGGGGTCCTGCGTCACCACCCCTCGTTCTTGCCCAAGGTTGCCACCCCCTTCCACATGAATCAAGAAATCTGCCTGCCGGTTTTCTATCCAGACCCTCAGGTGACAGAGAACCAGACACGGTGGCACACCCTGGATGTGAGAAGAGCGCTCCTAATCTATATTGAGTGCACATGATCTTTCTGCAAGACCTCCCAATTGTTTGTGGCAGTAGCGAATGCATCAGAGGCTCTCCAGTATCCTCCCAATGCATCTCCAAATGGATTGTGAACTGCATTAAACAGTGCTATGGAAGGTCAAACATGCCTCTCCCAGAGACTGTGAAAGCCCACTCTACCAGAGCTCAGGCATCTTCCACAGATTTGCTCACTAAGGTCCCAATCCAAGAGATCTGCAGGGCTGCTACATGGTCGTCAATTCATACCTTCACGACGCACTACGCCATTGCCCAACAGGCTAGAGACAATGCCGCTGTGGGCAGAGCTGTACTCAGTGTGGGTATGGCTAGCAGTCACCTGTAACTGAATGATGTGAGCAGTGCTCGAAGGAGAATGGTTGGTTACTCACCAGTAACTGTCCTTCTTTGAGATGGGCTGCTCACATACATTCAGGTCCCTCCCACCGTCCCCGCTAATTGAGTTGGCAAAGGTATATGGGACTGGGAGGGTCAAGGTCACAGTCACCTATATAGCCATGGTCGTGGCGTGGAGGGGGCGTTGGCCGTGCACCCTGACCTGACAGGCTAAAGCTAAAGACTTTCCGAGCTACCATGCACTGCGGCATGTAGACACCTGTAACTGAATGTATGTGAACAGCCCATCTCGAAGAAGGACAGTTACTGGTGAGTAACCAACCATTCCAGTCTTTTGTTGGTGGCAGTAGGGGGTTCTGCGACCCTGACCCAGTGCCTGATCCCAGTGCTGGGTCCCAACCCAGTTCGAAAACCTCTGACATAGACATAAACTACCTATGTTTGCTTTTGCTTATCTTGCTGCAAGACCTTAATGCAACCATTAAACATGATTAGTATGTACACTGTATCTGTAGATACTCATCTTCCTGCATGTACTTAAGGTGGAAGTAATAATTTTAGAATTATTTATGGTTTGAAAACGATTTAAAAATAGGGATGAGAGAACTCTGACATTATAAGAACCTACCTGTAATTGTAAGACAAAGATTACCTGGATCCAGAACACTCACAAGCCAGTGCATCCTACATGATCTCATAGATAGACCTAACCATCTGAAAAAATGCACTTTGGGGATAGATCCCATATGGAGTTATTTGGAACATTTTTCATATTCATTTAAGGTTTTGGATGCTGAGGGAATCTACAGTAGTGGGAGGCTGTCAAGGCCTATCCCACTGGAATGTAAGACAGTTTTTGTTGTGTTTTGTTAAAAGTTTTCTTTACAATGCCTGTTAATGGGGAAGCATTAGTCCTTGTTTTTAGCAAATACATAAGTGTTCAGACTTTATTACCATCTCAACTGGTTGATGATGGGGGAATAGTTCCATTCCAAATCCTACAACTTTAGTATAACCTCCAGCCACAGCAATATGGTAATACATACTGCTGAAATATTTGACATATAACTTTGGGCTGGACAACCTTACACCCTAGAAGTAAAAGGTGTAGTAGACACACTCCATACACTTGCCAGGGCTCATATCATCTTTTCTTTTTCATGAAAATGAACTCTGGTTCTTGAAGTTCTTACTAAAAGCTATGCTAAAGAGTTGCAGAGTCCTCAGTGGTCAGTTGTGTTATACAACAAAGACTTGGTTCTATAGATTACATTTCTGTCTAATTTAACAAAGTATTTAGAATGTATTGGACTCTGTAAAGCCTACGTAAGAATGCAGCTCTTCTTTTAGATACACAGAGGCACTGTGGTAAACATAAGGGCACCCGCCTGCACATGTCGTAGGAAAGTGTTCCAGTTAAACATGTATGAAAACAAGAATTAAAATGATTTTGGGTTTCTGCATTGAACACTGGTCAAGATATCAGTATATTTACCTACAAATTTTGGCCTCTCATTAATACAATACTCATAGTTTCTGAGAGGCCATGATCACAGAGTGCATGTTTTTAGATATGGAAATGTAAATCCATGCACAGAACAAAGGTGTGCTAACCTCTCTAACTTAGCGGCCAAAGGACAGGTCACTTTCTTCTACAGGGGTCAACTACATGAGTTTGTGGAAATCTGGGTTTTATTTTTTGAAACAGATGACTCAGTTCAGACCTACTTCCCCACTCTTTCCTCTTCCCCCTTAACTCTTATTTCCCTTCCCCTGTTTTAATACTTTCCCTTCCTACTTTGTCTGTGTTGTACTCCCATTAATCACAAAGCATTAATTTGATTTCATAGTTTAAGATTTTTAAAAAATACTCTTGCATATGGGTGTTAATGCCATGCAGTATGATATTGATGGTAGTTTTATATTTAGAATGTTCATTTTTTGTATTATAATATTTGCATTGAAATGTAAACATAAAATCTTTTTGAAAAACAAATTGTGGACCTTAATATTTTTCACAATATTTTTGTAAATCAGCTTCCATTCTTCAACCAGCTCTAATTGGCCAACAAGAATTTCTCACTCACAGGTAGTCCCCTCCCCCTTGTGTGAAAAGAACCATGTTCCAACACAACTGTGAATCACTGGTGTAGCCCAACTATTTATAGACTCCATTGCTAGAAATGACCATTGTAATCATGTAGTCTGATCCCCAGTACAATAAAGGCTACTACACTTCCCCAAAATATTCCTCGAGCATATTTGCTAGAAAAAAACATATCTTGATTTAGAAATTATAAGTGATTAAGAATCCACCATGACTCTTGGTAAATTGTTCCAATGTTTAACCACTCTTACTGTAAAAAATTATGCTTATTTTTAAGTCTGAATTTGCTTTGCTTTAACTTCTGCCATTTGATTGTTATACCTTTCTCTCCTAGACTGAAGAGCACATTTGAAAATATTTATCACCTTGCAGATACTTATAGACTATAACCAAGTCATGCCTTAGTTTAACTTCACAAAAAGGAGGTTAAGGCATGACCATGTCTTTCTTGCCTATATGGACAGGAAAAAACCCTAATGTCTTCTATGCATATTATATTGTAAAGCAGGGGTCTCAAACTCAAATCACCTCAAGGGCCACATGAGAACTAGGATATTGCCCCGACGGCTGCACCACTGAAACCTTTTCATACAATGATGTGGAAGTACAGTAAAAAATGAAGAATAATACAGTATGCTAATAAGTCAATTTATTAACTTTTTTGAAAGTGTAACATGAAGTTTGTGCTAATTTTGACAGTCTTTCCTAAGCCAAAACACACACTTCCTTTTAGAATTGCTTCCATTCAAGATGGCAAAATCATCAAAAAGACAAAGAGTAAACAAACAGACATAAAATTTTACATTATAAATCAGTGGTTCCCAATTTTTTTTGGTTTGAAGACAAAAAATATACTTTTTCAAACCCGGATGACCACCGGTTAATTTAATTAAAATTCAATTTATTGTATTCAAATTGATGTTAATTGAAATAAATTAATTGAAGTTTGATTTATTAAAATTGAATTAAATTTAATTGAAATTATATTTTATAAAGGTTTTAGCTTTTTAAATAAAATTAAATTGTTTTTGAAGATTTTTGTTTTTTTGTTTTAAAAAGAGGGGGCTGCATGTATCCCCAAGCCAGGAGGGGAGGAGAGCAGCCACATCTCAGGATGGGCTGCAAACAGGTTGGTCAGAGCCCTCCACAGGACCATAAAGAAGCAGCCCCCTCCTGGCCCTGGGGGCAGCGCTGGGACTGGTGGTGGGGGAAACACCCTCCCCACCACCTGCTCAAATTTCGCCATGCTGGGGTTGGCAGAGGGGGAAACACCCCCCACCAGCCTGCCCACTTGAATTTGGCTCTCATGGGGCTGGCATAGGGGAAAACACTCCCCGCTCACCCAAATTTAGCTGCTCTGGGGTTGGAAGAAAGGGAAACAACCCCCACCCACCTGCCTGCTTGAATTTGGCTGAGGGGGGCTGGCAGAAGAGAAAACATCCCCTGCCTGCCAGAATTTAGCAGCACTGGGGTGGGTGGAACTAAAAACACTACCCCACCCTCCTAGGGAGAAACACCCCCTGCCTGGGACCGGCAGCTGGGAAAGCCCTGGAGGCTGTGCTATGGCTAGCGGTGGGGCTTTCTGGTGCTCCCCCAGAATGGAGCCCCCTGTGAACCATCCCCACAGGCTCAGGCCGCCCTCCACCTGAGCCTTCTCTGGACTGCTCAGCCTGCTCCAGCTGCTCGATCAACTGGTGCATGTGAATAGGGCAGCTCCCAGGCAGCAGTTCAGCTCCTCCCTGTCAGTGGCTAATAACACAGGGGGGAGATGAAGCTGCTTGGTCTCCATCTGCAGAGAGGCTCAGCATTTGAAAACTCCAAGGTTGGAAAGGTGGGAGCCCCAGGATTCTGGGGGTGATCAGGGGCGGCAGGAGGCAGCGCTGTGGGCCATGTGTTTGAGACCCCTATTGTAAAGTATCCTACACTCCTATTAATTTAGAGCTACTTTCATCCAATTTATCAACTGCCTGTGAGTATAAATAGGTATAGCTTATCAACCAGGACTAGGTATCAGAAAGTATAAATGAAAAATGGCAACTAATTTAAGTCACATCATATTATATCCTTTTACGTCTTTTTCTTTCCATTTTTTTCTTTTTTGGTTCCTCTCTTGTTGTCTAATTACACCAAGTTAAATTTAGTGGGCCAGATTCAGATATGCTTCATACTGAGGTATATTACGAGTGGGCTGTTGTCAGAAAGATAGCAATATAAAAGAGTCCAAATTGATGTCATACGTAAGTTAAGAGGCTGGAACAAGATGTAAATTACACCATCTTAGACTTCTTCCCAACTCACCTCTGAATTTGATCCAGTGGCTTAGTATCTACCACAAGGGAGATGAAAATGGTCTATGCAAGCAACAGTTTGAGGAAGCTAAACAGCGGGAGACATTTTACAGCAAATTCAAGAAGTGGAAAAAATAAGTCAAGGAACAACTGCTCAAGAAAGTTAAACAGTATGAGACTTTTCACGGATATTGCAAATAGCAGTGAGACAAAAATAAGCTGGAAAAGCAACAGCTAAAGGAAGCTAAACAGCAGGAGACTTAACAGAAAAATAGGTGTAAAACAAGAATACACCAGGGAAACAAGAGTTGGGGGAAGTTAAATGGTTAGAGACTTCAGAAAACACAAATAGCAGTTAGACCTAATTAGGCCAGAAAAAACAGCAGATAGAAGAATATAAAGATCATGGGAGAAATCAAAAAAAAAAGGTGGTTTGGGGGGAGGAAGCTCAAGAATGGACTTTTTATTTATTGATTTTCATAGAGAAACTGACAATGAACAACACAAAAAGGTAAATGACTTACAGGTTGTATATGTTTCTAAGTACTGATGTTTCAAAGGATTGCCAATAGAATTATGCAATGATGACATTTTACAGCTTGTCAAAGCTGAGAGAGATGACAATAAAAAACCCAGAAAATACTACACAGATATATTATGTTAAGGTGGTGATAACAGTAATAAAACAGGAAGACATACAAGAATAGGCAGAGAGAGAAAGAGAGACTGGGGATGGGGAAGGAAAAGCAGGAGGGTTAGGAAGAATTAAGGCCTGATATTCTTTGAACAGTTTCAGTATTTTTATCCACGTGTATCTAGCAATAGGGTTGAAATTTCATCAAATTTATTTAAGTGCTGTCTATTGCAGTAAGCTATTCTTTCTTTGGTACTAACTCAGATAGGTCTACCACTTCTGTATTCTGGGCATTAGTCTACTCTTCCCTTTTTGTAAAATCACATGCTTAGAGATTGCAGCTCTCAACTTTTTGTAGCCAGGAGTCAAAAATATAATTTGGCAGGCCCCAGAACCCTCCTAATCAGGTGGTCTCCCTTCCCAAATGGGTGGGCCCCCTCCTGCAAGTCAGGGCCCTCCTCCCACATGTCTGGGCCCACCTCCCACACCCTAGCTCCTGCCCTCCAAATGCTAGCCCTGCACCCCAGCTCCTGACCTCCGAACGCCAGCCCCCTACCCTAGCTCCTGGCCCCACATGCCAGGCCCCCCACCCCAGCTCCCGCCCCCTACATGCCAGCCCCTCACCTGAGCTACTGCCCCTACCCCAGCTACTGCCCTCAGCCCCCACCTGGCTGCTGGTCCTCCAATCCCCTGCTGTGCCATGCCCTCTTTACCTGCTGCCCTGGGCCGACCCCATTCCCCCTGCCCTTTCCCCACCAGGATGGCTCACTTGCCCCCGAATTCACCCTCCAGGGCCCCCTCACCTGGCCACAGGGCAGAGCCCTGAGCTGGCTCTGATCATGCTCAGTGAGAGTCGGCTCAAGGAGGGAGATTTAAAATCTCCCAACTCCCTGCTGTCCAGAATGTGGTGGAATGCCATTCCAGGACATGCTATTTTAAGGGGCTCCGTGTTGGGGGGGGGGCTCTAAAAATAGAAAATAGAACCAGAATGCTGTCTTCTGGGGCCCGCTATTTTTAAATGATGGGCCCTGGAATACACCATTCCGGCTCCATTTTCTATTTTTAAGGGTCCTGGAATGCTGAGCACCTAAAAGTACTGGGCCCCAGAATGGCATTTTGCTGCATTCCAGTTTACTTTAATCCCTGTTTATAGCAGAGTTAAACCCATCTTAGCATAAATAACCTAGGATATACTTTTTGGCTGAGATTTGGCTGCTATATTAATTCTGAGGGGCCACTGCTTTCCATACTTTGACTGTTGTACAATCCAATAGTACATGGATCAAGGTTTCTTCTTGCTTTTCTCAGAACCAACAAACAAGGCCAGCGCTAGATGGTAAGCAGCCCCTGCATTGCAGAGGGGCACCGGCATTTAAGGGGTGCCAAAAGGGGACAGCGCTGTGACGCTCCTCTGATGATGTCACTAGTCTGCGCCAGCGTTGCTCTGCTGTGGGAGGGCGCCATAATCCCCAGCGCTGGCCCTGCCAACAAATATCAAAGCATAAGGCCTTTAACTTGTGCAACTCTGTAGAGTCAAAAACATTTGGAATATAATTGTTTGTTGTATCAAATGTAGTGGGGCGGTCCACAGAAGCCCGTATAAGAAAAGAAAAAAACTTATAGCAAGTTATGAATATGAGCTTGGCAATGTCTGGAACAAATGTCTTCCACTATCAAACTTGAAAGAACATTAAACATAGCTAAAAATCTCTTATATCCTGGGGATGGGGGGAAAGGTATAGATAGCCAACTTCTGCTCTCCCACACTGCCCCAACATCCAAATAGTTAAATGGGTATGAAAATTATAACTAATAACCCCACATGGGAACAATCCTCAACAGAGAATGCGGGAAGTGTCCAGCCTATATGCAATAGGCATCCCACAGATGGTTATGCCTGTCTCTGAGATTGTGTAGCTTACCTGGGCTCAGCAGGGTTTTGAACCAGGGACCATCAGTGCCTCCTGATTACAAGTAGATCCTTCAGAGTTGTTACACAGGGGCAAGGTGCCAGAGTTTCCATCTTCTGCATTTCAAACAAATTTCAAACAGCAGACAATTTCACTATTACCCAGACCTCTGGTGTATGTGGATAACCCAGCAGTCCCAGCAGATAGTCTGTGTCAGTGGTTCCCAATCTTTTTAAGGCTGGGGACCTCTGTGTGGGGGGAAAGAAAGTGTGCGGCCCCCTGTTTTGAGTAAGGCACCGTCACCCAGCAGCATCACCTCTGCACTTTGAATGTGGCCCGTGGAAAGCCAGGGAGCTGCCACAGCCATGGCTCCCCTGTCCTGAGCCGGGAAGCTGCTGTGGCCATGGCCCCTGCCCCATGTTCCCTTGTTCCCCCATGTGCCTGCCTGTTCTCCGTCCCTCCTCCCCACTGGCTCCCCATCCTCAATACCCCCCTCACAGTCCCTTCCTTCCTTACCTCGCCGTTGGAGCCAAGGGCACCTGACTCCCCACCAAGGCTAATCTGATCACGCTTTGCATGCTCAGAGTGGGAGTTTTCAAAACTCCCAGCCTGGGGAAAGCTTCCTGCTGGCTGGCTGGAAGCCTGGGTCTCCCTGACAACTAGAGATCCTGGCAGTATCCAGCTCCAGCTCCCAAGCTGTCCACGGACACCCTGGAGCTGCTCTATGGCCCCCCAGGGGTCCCCAGCCCACAGGTTGGGAACTACTGGTCTGTGTGATATACGTTTGGTGGTTACATTATCATCCGAGGTAAGAAAAGGTGGTAATGAATAACTACCCTTACTATTATCTCTAGTTCCAGCCGCGTTAGTCCAGTTCAGCAAAACAAAAAAGGAGTCCTGTGGCACTTTTAAAGACTAACAAATTTATTTATCACATGTCTGATTTTTAGTTATGACAGGAAAGTGTGGTACATGGTAGCAGATGAGGATGGTCAGTGATGAGTTTTTCCAAAGACTTTAGGGGTTCATCCTGCCATTCCATAGCACCTTTGGGACCTGAAAAAGGCTTTTCAAGAAGGCAACAACTTTCCTTACTTTGGTTTGGAAGAGAAGTATGGATCATGTCAGCCTCAGATAGTGACTTAAAGAAGATACTGTACAATACTATTTCCAGAGAAATTTCACTTTTAGAGGATAGCGTTCCATTATGGTTGCCAAGGTTATCAGTGGAAACATTGAGACATAAAATATCGTTCATCTAGAGAATGTCCGTATTTTGCATTTGACTAGAACTTCTGAGAAACTGAAGTACAGAGAGCTTCCAAATAATCTAGTCAAGATTTCACAGGAGATTCAGGGAGTACTTATTACATTTTGTTTTACATCCCAAGTAAGCACTACTCTGAGTAAAATCAGTGTAAGGGCCTGAAAGTGGCAGGCTGGAGAAACTGGCACGCCAATGATATATAACCAAAAGTAGGGATAAAAGAATCTGGGGGAAGACAGGAGTGGAGATGAGGGAGGATGGCTTGGAACAGTTCCTTCTTTGGGAAGAACCCCCCATTTACTGCAACCTCTGTATGGAGAAGGAAGGATTGCTAAAGTATTAGGAAGGGCAAGACAAAACTATGGCAGAGGCTATACAAACAGCAGCAAAATTGCTGCTGTCAGTGCAACCTTCCAGGTTTGATTGAGCGCTCTGTGTAGACAAACTCAATTGATCCAGGAATCACCATAGCATCTCCAGCCACAGAACAGGAGTTGCAGTAAGCTGACTGGAAGGCATTTCCAGTCGGCTTAGCAAAGTGTGTAGGGAGTACTTTGTAAATCATCAGGAGATAGGCAAGGTATTTTATGTACCTTGCCTATCTCCTGTGGACTGCTGCCAAAAAGTGCAGCAAGTCAGGACTATGGCTACATTGTGCATGCAATGAGTTGCATTTCAACGTTGACCTTTTCACTTTTGTTTAACGCCTAAGTTTTACTTTTGTCAGTGGAAATCTTTGTACAGATCTGAGCTGAGAGCAGAAACTGAGAATTTATTGTTTTTTATTACATGAACTGTGATAATGTTATCAAGATTAGACCTCAGTGTTCTAGGTTCAGTGCAAACACATCAGTGCCTATAACTGGGTGTGCTGGCTCTTTAAAGAAAGCTCTAGGAGTGCTGACCTTTTAAAGAAGACATGATCCTCTCCTTCATTTGTCTGAGAATTGTTATTAATGTTAAGTCAAATTAATCTACTTTGTTAATTTGAACTAACTGCCCTTAATTTGAATTTATTAAATTCAAACTAAGGTTTCATCCTAGTCTACACCTTCCTTGCTTTGAACTAAGGATCAAACTAAGGGCTTAGTTTGAACTATAACCAGGAGATCTCACTAATTCAGACTAAGCTTTCATTAGTTTAAATTAAGGAATTCCTTAATTCAAACTAATGAAAGCTTAGTGTAGACAGGTTCTAAATTAGTTCTAATTAAGACTCCCTAATTCAAACTAACTTGCGAGTGTAGACATACCCAGGGTTAGAAGTGGGTGCAAGGGTCATAAAATGGGTAAGAGTGAGAAAGAAAACAATCACAGAGAGGTGAAACAACTTACTGAAGGTTACAAAGCAAATTAATGGCTGAGCCAGAGTAAAATGCAGGTTGCCTGAGTCCTAGTCTAGTTCCTTAGCTACTAAATTCATAGATTTTAAGAGCTGGAAGAATCGTTATGATCATCTCATCTTTCCTGCTAAATAACAAGAAGGTGTCATGCATGACTAGACCACAGTTATCCCTTGTACAGCCAGAAAAACGGCAAATGTTATCATCTCCATATTTCAGCTTATAGTCTTGAGCAAAATCTGAAAACAGAGACATAAAATTGCAATATTAGGAAAACCTTAAATAAGGATAATTTTGGCTCAAGTAAGTGCTCTCATCTATATCTTTCCCCCATTGCTAATCAGAGTATTAAATATTAGTTAGCTGTGTGATGTTATTCTAAACATTTCCCCCAGCACCCTGTTATTTAAGAAATCTAGCATAATGGCAGCCTGTAAGTAAATGAGTGAATAAATGTTTGGCAGTGACAAGAAAGGTTATGTAGTGCTGAAAATGGTTTTGTGAAACATCTCCTGGGACCAAAAGTGAAAAACTTATTGTCCAGCCATTCCGGACTTTGTAAACAACAAACAGATAGGTTTTTTCTTTGTTTTTGTTTTTGTTTTGTTTTTTTCCCACTTGAACTTTTGTGCAACAGTCTGTAAATACAAATAGCAGCCAGGGAAATGTCTGCCTCCAAACGATTTTCTCTCTATGACACAGAATAATGAGCCTGATGTGCTCTATAGAAACAAAATAACAAGCTGGCTTATTTGGAATCCATTCTGCTTATACATTGATAGAACGTATTCTTCAAAAGCATATTGTACCAAAATAATGCACAGTTGTTAGAGGTTTGCTTTTGTCCTTCCTGTATAAAATGGAAAAATTACACCACAACCTTGTCTCTTGAACTGGTTCTGCTCCAAAGAGACTGAGCCTCTTGTTTCATAAATGTAAATAAACATACAGCATGTAAGTTTTATGTTTTTTTCTTAAGTTAAAACTCTGACATTGACATTCTGGTGGAATTTTTAAAGCATGTGACATTCTTTTTAAAGTCTGCAATTGATAGACTTTGACTTGGGGATAATGGGAGGAGAAGGACTGTGAAGCCTTCAGTGCTGTTGATGAACTGTGGCAGTGAGCACTGCTTACTGTATTGGTGCTTCTTTCTCCAGTATTTGTCCAAAATGAAAGATGAAAATTAAATTAGACTATTTCTATACCTATGTCTGCCTTACATCATTCTGATCAGATAATTTTTCCCACTGATGTTTGCTCAGGCTCAATTCAAAATGAAACTCAGATTTCTAGTGAGAAATGGCCTGTGTTTTGCAGTGGAGGGAAGCATTGCCTAGAAAGTGTTGTCTAGTGTTGAAGAAAAGCCTTTTTCACTGGAGGATAAAGAATAAGTCAGGAAAATTCACTCTGACTTGTTTTCCTTCCTTGTTTGGGCAATAGATTTCAGACACCATATTCCAATTTGTCTTCATAAAAAGAAGGGTGAGGATTGGACTATAGGAAACTTGTTTTCTTCCTCTTCATTGATGGAGAGAATGTGAACATCAAGCCACTTCTGTTCTCTTCTTCAGGAAGGAAGAGATAATTCAAAGTGAAAGGGGAAGATGCATTCAAGTGTTTGTAAGGGGACCATCAGATAGGAATACTACACATGGAGAGGACACCTGCAGGGGGGGGATCTCACAAGAGAATACCTAGATGGTGGGTGGGTCTGCTACTGAAAAGCCAGCCTGCATTTTGCCAGTAAGTGAGAGTAGCAGCTGTTTTCCCACATGGCCTATCAGTATTCATGCGGTCATTGATATGTTGATGTCTGATCAGATAACCACTGGCCTGAAACTACACTACTGAAATCAATAGGAATTCTGCCAGTGACTTCAATCAGAGCAAGATCAAGGCTCATTTGCTGAGACAGTGCTTTTTGGTAGACAAATGACCTTTCAGTGTGGAGGACAAAGATGGCAAATTACCCCCTCAAGAGCAAATAGTGATTATGGATAATTTCTTATCTACTCATTTAAAAATATTTTATAGCAAGCACAAAAGAAATTATTAGTTTGCATACAGAGGAAAGGGTCTACCCTTTATACAAATAAAACATTAACTAAAGTTTGTGATAGTTATTGTAGACCTGAAGTACAGGGAATAAAGGAGGTTGTGTTCCTAAAAAGACAGGATTTCATCCCATGCTGTATGTGAATAATACCTTATTGAAAACTGAAACTTCAGGAATTAAAAATTAGAGGTTACTTTGCAATTTTATGTATGAACAGAAACTATTAAGTATTTTATATTAAGGTTTTTTTGGTTTGTTTTCAGGAGAATGGGGTAAAATCTTTGGATAAAAGTACTTTTTTTGGATTCTGCAGGAAACCTGTACTAACTGATTTCAATGGCCTTGGTCTTTGGGGTACTAATTATAACAGGTTTAACAGCTAGAGATATTTTTCTGGTGTGTAGTACAGACAGATTATGCCTTTGGCTGCTTATAATTCTCTCTCTTAATAATAATGAAACTTACAGTCACATTATCTTCAGCAATCAGAACAGAAATGATTTGGCAGAGTTGATGGAGTGAATTTACGTCACATTACAGTTTTTACCCTTGAGTTATTAATTGGTCAGTGCTACGCTCATTTCTGTTACTGCTTTTTGTCTCAGACTTACTAATACATGCTGACAGAAGGCAAGACTGATTTCCCCCCAGGGTTTGAAAGGCCAATGTTGGCGTGGAGAAGATGACTGCTGGCTGACATTAGCAAGTTATCTGTAGAAGAATACTGAAGCATTTGTTTTTATACTCACAGACACTGCCTTACATAACAACCACCAACCTAGCTATAAATCTCCATCTTATCTTCTAGTGGCAGTTCACTGATGCCTGCAGTTCTCTTTGTTACATATATAGGGCAAAGCTGTCATGGAAATTCCTTTTGGTCTGTTTTACTGTAATTCTAAGCAAACTTCAAGCAAAACTGCACAATGAACAGAACCGGCCAGAGAAATGCCAAAGGAGCCATATTTTGGCAGAATACACCAGTCTGTTGGGAATAAAAATGCCCTGCAAAATGGGATCAAATTTGTTGAAAAAAATTTGGAAAAAGATTTGAACAAATATTGAAACAACCCATTTTCATGTTTTTAAACAAAACATTTTTTGTTTCTGAAATTACTTTTTTTTTTAAACTTAAAATTTCAAATGATGCATAAAGCAAAATGAAAGGTCACAATCTAAATATAACACTTCGATTAACCTGAATTATTTTTTTCCAGTTTTTCCTTCTTTGGTATTTGTTCCAATTTGAAGAAGTCACAATTTTGAAATCTTGAAATCCCTTTTGAATTTGAACATCTGTCTAATAAACATAGCAGCTTTACACTGTTAGCTATATTTTTACAAGCATCTTAAACAAGTTACACTGCATACTTGAATTAAACTTGAGTCCAATAAATTTGCATTCACCAAGATACTGAAAAAAACTAGTTGTTTGGAATTTAGGCAGTACTGTCCCTGAAATCTTCATCAATTTGTGTCTTCTCCTTGATTCTTAATCTCTTCTCTTTGGAGAGAATATACCTCTGACTGAGATGTTGATTGGATTAAGGTTTCAAATCTTTGCTTTCTCTCCTTAGAGGCTGAGGGTTTTGCTTTCTTTTGGGTACAGATTTCATGAAAAAAAAAACAGTCACAGTAGTCTTCTTTAAAAAAAAAAACCCAATAGAGAGAAAATAGTAGTAAAACAAAAGATGCTGTTTGCATAAGAGCTCTAAAGCTAAACTTCTCATAAGCCACACTAGAAAAAGCATTTTCAACTGAATGCCAGTAAAATGAACAGAAAAAACTTAATGTCTCTGGCAAGCTGTCCATTTACCGACCCCTTTTTGTCAGCACAATCTGAAGTAGTTTCTCCCTTCCATCTTGGTGCAACCTCTCTCTCCTCCCTTTACATCTTTTAAACCGTGTTCCAGGATTCAATTCTTTTGATGCACCTGTTTTACCAGGCTCCCCTACAAAGGCATCTCTCCATCTGTTTTGCTGTATTATATCAAACTCCTCCCTCTAGACTTCAATAGTTCTTGATGGTGGGATCTTCATTTGGTGCCATTCAACAGGTAGCTTCTGTGCTGGCTGACCTGTTGTTACACATCATTTTGTCTAGGTGAATAGAAGTGATTTACAATCTGCCATAAATAATACATAACTATACTCCACATTAAATATCACCACTGACAGCGACTAGCCTCACTGCCTCGTTCAGTAGGATTCCATTCTCCACTACACTTTCAAAGCATAATTATATGAGTTTTAGGCACAGGGACAAAGAGTAGGATTTTGGTTAAGGCAATGAATTGATACTCAGTGGATGTGAGGAAAATTCATGGCTAACCTATAAACTTTCTCTGTGACATTCACTCTCACTCCCTCAGTTTCTCATCTGTAAAATGGGGATAATAATACTCCACTACCTCACAGGTAGCTATGAGCCTAGATTACTTTGTCTGTGAAGTGTTCATATGTTACACTAAAGGAAGCCAGATAAGTTCTAAGATAGATGAGGCACTCCTAGTAAATGATACCAAATTACTTTGTAAGTTTTAGAGATCTAGTGATGAAAGGCACTACACAAGAACTAGACATTATCATTTATTAGTAAAGTCAATGGGAATATTGATTTCATAGTCAAGTCTTTGGGAATTAGAATAACAATACTTATCTTTGATATAGTACTTTTCCCATCATAGATATCAATGTGCTTTACAGAAGAATATAGGAATTGCCAGAGTTTTTAGATAACTGAACTTTTGACCCCCTTTGTGGCTTGTATTCTCAGGTCTCTAGCCATCAGTTTTCTCTAAGCAGGGATTGATGTCTCTCTCTCCAAATTCAAAAGGGGTTGCCATGTTAGTCTAGTCCAGTAAAAAAAAAAAACAACAAGCAGTTGTGTGGCACGTTAAGACTAACAGATTTATTTTTTGCATGAGCTTTCATGGGAGAAGATCCCACTTTCTCAGATTTCATTCCTTTCTGTAAGTTCACCCATCTTTGAAGCATCTGAGGAAGTGGGATCTTCTCCCACGAAAGCTCATGCAAAAAATAAATCTGTTAGTCTTAAAGTGCCACACAACTCCTTGTTTTTTTCTCTCTCCAAACTCTTTAAGCTTGCACCATTCTTGCAATTCACTGAGATTAACTGCAGAAGACTGTCAGCCCTTCTGTGTCTGTAACTCCAGAGACAATGACAATGGATTACCAGTGATCAACTAGATTTTCCAAAGAAAGTACATTTATTTAAGGGCAAGAGCACTGACAGAAAACATACAAACCAACAATAAGATCTAAACACTCACTAAATGTAACAGAAGGGGCTGCGGCACATTTAAGTCCTTCTAATCCTTAGCAGAATTGCCTGCTCCCAACCTGGACATGAAATAAGGCCCTTCTGTTGAATCAAAAGGAAGGTCCTTCTGCCAAGATAAATTCAGACTTTGTACCAAAACTCTTGCTTTGTCTGCCAGCCTCCTAAGAGGTAAAACCAGGTCCTGCACCTTTTCCAGGTCAAGTCTCTAAAAGCAGTGTATCTGCATAAATAATGTTGGGATATTACATTAACCACCCCTAGTGATTCCAGATTTCATAGGAATTTACTGTGAGCTATTAATACTCAGATACATAATACTTATTGATACCAAAGTCTAAGACTATTCTATAGGCTCATCAGCTGGGCCATCTTCAGTATTTGAAGTTTTCTTGCTTTCAAAGGATGACTTGGGCATACAGAGGTTATATTAAATGCAATAATGCTAATAAGTCAATAGTCTCAAATTAGAACTGTGTTCATCTTATCTATCCCAGGCAGGGGCGTTGCTGGCCCCAGAAAACCTTTGGGGCCCAGCTCCAGGCCCCCATCTCCCATGATGCCCCCCCAGCCACACTGGTACCATTCCTGGTCCCAGTTTGACACGAGGCCCAAACCAGCCCGGGTTGCTTGGTTGGGGGCTGAGTCAGATCCAGCTCCTGCTGCTGGCAGTCCCAATTCTTGCCACCACCAGTGGCCCCAGGTTCTTGGCTGGAGCTGGATCCAGTGGCTTCAGGTTCCCAGCAGGGCCCAGGGTTGGAGCTGGATCTTGCAGCCACTGGCAGCCCAGCCAGATGTGGGGGGAACCTCAGGGTAGTCACAGGCTCTGTGACTATATCTACATTTACAATTTAGTTGGAATAAAGGAGGCTTGGCCACACTGCCTTTCATTAGTTTGAATTAAGGAAAGCCTCGTTTGAACTTATAAAACCTCCATTAAGTTTGAACGAAGAGTTAGTTCAAACATATTAGTTTGAACTAAACCAATAGAGCCACGTTAATTTGAACTAACTGTTAATTCAAATTAATGTGGTTTGACCTTCTTCCTCCCAGGGTGTATGGCATTTCTGGAAAGAAGTGCCTGGCCTCCAGAGCCTGGGGCAAGCAGCCCCAAAGGTCCCCCCCCCCCGGCCCCAATCTGGCTGGGGCTGATCCTCTGCCAGGGCAGGGGGTGGGATCCCTGTGCCTGGCTTTGGGCATGCTGGTTGGGGGTGGGGAAGTGACCCCCACGCCCAGTTGTCACAGAGCTGGTTGGGTACAGGGAGGAATCCCCACGCCTGGATCTAGCAGTGTGGGCCAGGTGCAGGTAAGCACCCCCACACACGCCTAGCTTGAGCCATGCTGGCTGGGTGCAGGGAAGGGGACCCCCCAGCTCGGCTGCAGCAGCACTGGCTGGGCATGGGGAAAGCATCCCCTTGCCTGGCTCAGGGTGTGCTTGCCAGATGGTGGGGACGGGACACCCCCCCGCCTGGCCAGCACGGCTAGAGCTGGGCGTGGGTGCCTTTCCCCTCTGCCTGGCTCAGTGGGGCTAGAGCCAGGTGGGGGATGCTTTCCCCACAGCCTGGCTCTGGGTGGTGGCACGGCCCTTTTTGGGTGCCATGTTGCCACCCTTCCCTGGGTGCCTCTAGTAAGTTCACACTAGTTCGAATTGGTTTTCCTAGTGGGGCCATGTTAGTTTGAATAAACTTAATTCAAACTAATCATTATTAGTTCCAATTAATTAATTCTAATTAAGTTAATTCAAACTATGCTTCTAAGTGGAGACATAGCCTGTGCTCTCCAGGGGAGTTGGGGCACTGGTACCCCCTGTGCCCAGCACCAGTGACACCCCTAATCCCAGGTATCATCAACTTCATGTTACAGACGGAGAACCAGGGGATTTGTCCAAAGTCACACAGAAGAGCAAAGAATAGAACAAGATCTTCTGATTCCCACTATGATCTTCTGTCTGCTGAACTATGTTGCCTAAAATGAATTGGTAACTGGAGAGTAAACTTTAGATTAGGACACCCATGGCTGATGGATATAGAATGAATTTGGTGATCTGAAGTCGAGCACAGAATGGAGAGAAACATGCATAAGTGCTTCAAATAGTCTATTGCCTAAATTACTACTGACATTCCTTTAGCAGATTTGGTTTCTGTGAACGTCTCTGTGTACTGAACAGAATAGAGCAAGATTGTTTATTGCTCATCACAAAGCAATCTTTTTTTACTTCAAGTAATATTAATTCACAATCATACAGTTCACATAGTGCCAAGATCATTTGAGTGATTCAGCAGTAATAATGTGTGTCACTCAAATCCAGATGTGGATTTTAGTAATAAAATTTTAAAATATCCATTAACAATGGACGCCTTAGCTCCTGGACTTGATTGTCACAGGTGCTGAGCAGACATTTCCCTTTGAGTTTTAGGTGCTCAGAACTTCTGAAAATTAAAACTCAAGTGTCTCAAGTTCGGTAAGTAGAATGTATGGGAACTCTTGACAATTCAGGCCTATATGACATGGCCAACATTAAGCTACTGGGGAATTTTGCCTTTATTCTGCAACATTTGTCTCCATTTTTTACAGGATAAAATTTGCTGAGGGCTCCAGACTCTCATATTTCATGCTTATAAAATATGGTGTTTTCATATTTTGCTTTGCCATTAATTTCATGCCCCTAGTATATCACGTACCTGTATAATCCTTGTATCCAGGCAGAATGCTCTGCAGATGTCGTAGACTCCAAAATGTGAAACAAATCTCTAAGTCATGGATTGGTACAAACATTTCAGTCAAATTCATGTTGTATGTGATGAGGCTGATTTATTGGGCCCTTTAACTTGCTAAGACAATTTAGTGACATTTGTGTTCATTTGATCTACCCATCAGAAATCAAGACCCTAAATAGAGTTCCCTTTTTTCTAGATTTGAAATGAGTATTCTGAGGCCACAAACAAACCTAAAAATCAGATTCATAAAACATTCTCCACAATTTATGTGAACTTTTCATTAATTTACACTGGTTGAAGTATGGAGGGCACAGGTTTGAATAAAGCATATGATCTAGTGATTAATCAAACCCTGTTCTGATATGAGCCATAATCTATCTGGCATCTGAAGGGTATACAAGGACAAAATGAATACTTAAATGAAGAAAGTGGTATTCCCATCTTAAACACTTCTAAAACAGACTTATGCAGTAGGCAAAAAAAAAAAAAAAAAAAAAAAGAGTTCTTTCCCTTTAAAAATGGAGTAATAAATTAAGGTTACCTTGAAGAGAGATAACATTAGTTGTATTTGCCTACTCTATTAATTTAGACAATGTACTCATCTTCTTTTCTACTGATTGCATGGAATAGTAAAAGCCTTTCTGCTAAGTACAAAGTCCTTTCCCTCACTTTAATGCAGAAACTGATAGGGACCCTAATTTTATTCAGTGTATGCCAATGTTAATAAGGAATAACTCCACTGAAGTCAAGGGAGAGACAACAGTGTAAAACAGGTGCAAGAGGAGAATCAGATTAATTCTTTCCTTAACTCTTCTTCTTCTTCTTCTTCCTTTTTTTTTTTTGAGAAATACAGAGCATGTTAGATACCTAAGTCAAGAGAAATTCTCTGCAAAACCATGCGTGGATTTTGTAATAATTCTGATCAGGTACTGAGTCCTTCGTGGTGTCATTTTTCAAATGTTATGATGAACAGTCCATAATAAAAAGAATGCCACTTCTGTGTGTTCTATCTTGAGATTTCCCTTGTTTTTATCTCCTTAAAACTTAATTCCCCTTATATTTACCCAAATAACAGCTGAGGAAGGTTAGAGCTGTTTACTAGGAAGTTACTCTTCACTGCATGACCAATAAAGTACTTCTGTGATCATGTGATAGTGCTTCACTGTAATGAATATAAAAGCAATTTTCTTGAGGCTGCTGAACACAGATTGAGGGCTTGTCCATGGGATAATTTAGTGCATGATAAGCTTGGGTAAACCTCTACAGTGCCCTCCTTGCCACACATTATCTTACCATGTGCACCGCATTACCGTTCACTAAAAGGTCTGCAGTTTGCTTTTACCTACTTCCATTTAAATAACAGTATATCAAAGCACACTATGGCATGTCTAGTGTTTGGTAGCTGGGTTGACACAGAAAGTTAGCGCACAGGAAGTCAGTGAACTATAGATTTACATCCTACCTTGCCACACATTAACTCTGTGTGTATACAAATTCTGAGACCCTGTAGTTCTCTTCAGCTTTCCCAGATTGACTCACATGCAGGGAAAACAGGAAATCATCAGTAAGAAAGTTTGAAGATGACACAAAAATTGGGGGAATGGTAAATCATGAAGAGGACAGGTCACTGGTTCAGAGTGATCTAGAGTCAGTGAGCAATTAATTCAGTCCAAAATTTTTGTGTACACACACACTCTCTCTCTCTCTCTCTCTCACCTGGGACCAAATAATGTAGGTCATGCAGTAATGGGGGATGTTATTCTGGAAAGCAGTGACTCTGGAAAAGATTTGGGTTGGTTGGTCTGGATCATCAAAAGAATATGAGCTTCCAATGTTACGATGTGCTCAAAAGAGCTAATTTGATGCTGGGATGCATAAACCAGCAGATCTTTAGTAGGAGTAGATAGGTTATTTTACTTCTGTATTTGGCACTGATGTGACAGCTGCTGTTATACAGTGTCCAGTTCTGATGCTCACAATTCAAGAAGAATGTTAATAAATTGGAGTGTGTACACAAAAGAGCCATGAGAAGGATTTAAAATTAGAAAACATGCCATCCAGTGATAAACTAAAAAAAAGTCAGTGATTACTTCAATGAAGAGAAGGCTAAGGTGTGATTTGATTATGGTTTGTAAGTACCTGTGTGGGTAACAAATATTTAATAATGGCCTCTTCAGTGTAGCAGAGAAAGGTATAACAATCAAATTGCTGGAAGGTGAGGCTAGACAAATGCAGAGTGGAAATAAGGCATACATGTTTAATCTAAGAGTAATTAACCATTGGAAAAATTTACCAAGTGTCTCCATTAACAATAATTTCAAAGTCAAGCTTGGATGTTTTTCCAAAAGATCTGCACTAGGAATTATTTTGGAGAATTCTGTGTTCTGTGCTCTACAGGAGGACAATGCAGATGATCACAATGGTCCTCTCTGGCCTTGAGATCTATAAAATGTTCTAGATTGTTACAGAAGGCCAACAAGTTAACAGATTTCTTATAATTGTTGTGTATAATCTGATGGGTTTATTATAATTTACAGCACATACCAATTGTTTTCATACCCACTCATCACAGTTATAGTTCATTTATTTTCCTTTTATAAGCTGTCATTAAATGAAATCTTAATATAAAAGGTGACCTACATTTTCCCCTTATTTTTCCTCTTCTCCCACCAGTACAGTTGTTCCTTCCCCTAATCTTGAAACCTTCTTAAATAGATAGTGGAGCCCTAAACTGGGTGGGCCAATATACAAAATGCATTTGCACACTATCAGTGCACCAATATGCAGTCAGTTAAATATGCAGTTCATTGATCTACCATACATGACCAAATGTGAATTTCTGTAGGTGCATCTGGGAAATGCATATTTTTGCAGGTTCACCTTTGATGTGGGCTCCCTTTGCAATTTTGCTTCCAAAATCTTTCTAGCTAACTAATACCTCAAACGCAGGGCCGTAATGGAAGTCACACCATGTGTGGCAGTCAGCCCTGCCTCCCCCCAGGCCCAACCAACCAGTCCGTGGCTGGCCCCTAGCCCCAGCTGCTCACCCCAGTACTGGCCAACTAGTGGGGCAGGAGGCCCTCCTGTGGGTTGGGGCCACTGGTGGGGAGGCCCAGGGACCCTGTGGCCCCTGATCTGTATCCAGCTCCGTGCTGCCAGCTGGTGGCAGCTGGGGCCAGAGACAGCTCCGTACTGTCGCCAGATCGGACACTGGGTTGGCAGAGGGCGTCTTTGGGGCTGCATGCCCCAGTGCCAAAATGTCTGGTTCTGGGACTAAACCAAGAAACCATTTAAGCATGTCAAGCCAATGACACCACACTCATCCTTAAAATTACTTCTTGTAGCATGTTATGGCATTACAGCTTTTGCATTGTGCTACCCATTTCATGCTGAAGGTTTCTCTATTCCTCTGCCTGGTAATTGAGCTCCTTGGCTGGATCACCATTTTTAGTTCACCCCTTCTGTGACTGCAGTTGTTGCAAATGAAAAGTTAAAAAAAATGTTTTTAACTGGAACAAAAATCCTTCTGTCCTCCCTGGGGCTCTTCCTTTGTTTTTCTTCAGCTGAGCTGGCTGCTGCTCCCCACCTCTTGCAGGGCTTAACAACTCTTAAAATGGGTTTGTACATCCCCTTTGCAAGGCCAGTAGAGGAATCCAGTCACTTCCCAGCTTATTCAGGATCTCTCGCAGATCTCTGTCTGAACAGCTTCCTTTAACAGCTTCCCTTCCTCCTCTGCACTTTCTGCCCGGCTCTTTCCCTATTGCAGCCATCTTCTATTCTTTATAGGGAAGTGCCTGTTTCCCACACAAGTGGGGGGTCATAAGCAGGTTGGCTTTCTAGTCACAAGGGCAAACCACATTGTTACAGGACTAGCTTTAAAGCTCATATCTGATAAAGCAAGCAAAAAAAGTTAGTAACACCTTCTGTTAATCTGTCCCTCTATTGATGAGTTCATATGTCTCAAGTGATCTTGAAATGGCAAAGTCATATTTTATGCTTCTGATCTAACCAGCTCAGGTCTATGCTAATAGAGTCCTTGCACTGGTGTCACAAGAGAGGAACCAACTGCCCAGTTTGCTTAATCCATTCTAAAACTTCTATGGAAACACTGATTGCTGGCTAACACCTCCCACTGTAACAACAGCAGTCATGAAAATAATCATGTGACCACTAAAGCTTGACATATCTCATATCATTAGCTTATTTTTTCCATCTCAGAGAAACCAGTATGTTACCCTTTGGTTGGAATAGATCTTCTTTTTATTGTTTCTATGTCACTAGTGTTTCCTGAATAGGAGGACATTTTCTACTTGACACTCTGACAATAATTACCTTGCAGGTGACCTGTATAGCATTAGTAATTTCTAACTATTCTTATAGAGAAGCAGACAGTGAGTGACAGATTTGCAACATATTTGCAATTGCCAGTACAGTGAGCAGTGTCCATGAAGGCTAATAGGTTCATCAGTTCAGTATGAACTTTAAAATAGATTTATCTCAGAAAGGGCAACTAGAATGGTATTGCATTAGAGTCTATCATGATGTCAGTTAATTACTACTTTCGCTATCTTAAAATCTTTAGCAGAAGCAATGTCTTTCCATCTTTTTGTAGCAAAACTCAATACTTCATATAGCATTTCTGATCTAGTGACATTGCAGCCAGCCCTAAACACACAGTTTAATGCAGAAATAATTTAAACATAATTATTGGAATTTCAAAGTGCTAGGAATGAAGACTGTTCATTTCCTAAATGAAATTATCATTTGCAAGTAGTGTAACATAATGGGAGAGGATTGTTTAAAATTACTGTATGTCAGCCAAGGGGAAGTGAACATTATTTGCTGCTGTCATTGTGACAGGGCAAGCTGAAAAGAATTGAGGCTGATGGTTTTTAGATGTTAGTCTAATGGTCATTAGGTCAACAGTCAGTTAATTAAAGGCAGCTCAGAATATAATATAAGATTTAATCAAAATGCAAGGTGGAAGAAGTTTATGGTTCTTATTAACAGTTGCTTGATAAGAGACTAAACCTTCAAATGGTCAAGCACAACAGTATAAATATGTTATGAGGCCCTGATAGGTTGTTTTTGAAGACCTTGTTCTCCCCAGACTTGTATCATGCATCTTGAGATTCAAAAGCATCATGTCTAGAGAAACATGCATATCCTTCTTCAGGCTGCCATTAACATACAGTATGTTACCTAGTGATAAGAAAATTATGTAGTATAATGAAGCAGCGTGCACAGTCAATTTGCCTCAGTATCACTCATTAGAAATCTGTGTCCCTGACAAATATAAATTAGTTAATATTTATAAAGTGGCTGGAAGATGAAAGTTGCAATTGCAAATGTTAATTACTGCAAAGTTTAGAATTTCAGATATTTTCGTGGTCTATTTCACTACTTTAGTGAACATTTCTTTTACATATCATTAGAGTGGTTTACAGAAGAGGTTTCCTAGCTGAGGGAGGCTACACACTGCCCCTCAACACAAATCAGAGCCATCAATGCCCTCTATCCCAATAACATCATTCCTATTATCATCAGTGACAGGAAAAAAAGCCGTAGTGGCTCTTTGTCTTCAGTAGCCACTACAGGTTCATTATGAGAATGGGGAAAGTAGGCTAAAAGATAATAAAATATTCTATATAATTCTTCTCAACTAAGAATATTATAAGAACTCTTACTTGTCTTTAGGCCTTCTATCATCTAACCTTCTTGAGTTTACTTTCACAATTATGACATTATGAAAGCCCTGGGGGAAAAAAAGAAATAGCAGCTTTATAATACCCCATGACATTTACTTTTATTCTTTGTTATTCATTGCATTAGCTTGTTTAGCTACTTTGACATTTAATACAAGAAATGTATCTTTTACATCTAGTTAGAAAGGTCTACAACATACTTAAGGTGTTGATGACTAGGTTCTGCTCATCTATATTTTAGTAGTTTTATATTCACACCTGTCAAAAGCTATCAAGTGGTTCAGATTGTAAAGGCAACTGCTGTTGATGAAGAGTACTTTACTTAGCTGATGGTGTAATGGCTTTAATATAATGTTTTATTTTCCACTGCCATCACTTTGACTCATTTTCCAAACACCTGTCTAATGTTTTTCAGTTTCCTAATGAGCATTGTACTTTTGGGGAAGCGGGGGCAGGAGCAAGGGAATGGCTAAAATATTACAGTTCTTATTATAAAAAAAATCATATCTTCCCAGGGCATTATAAAGACTGTAATTTCATTTTAGGATTCCTATGGCGACACTGCTCCTACAACTTATGACATTACAGGCACCCTGGAAGCATTTATAGTTTTCAAATGCCGATTGAAACATATTGTAGTTATTCCTTCTATTTTCTGTATTGATGTCTAAACAATGTTCTGTGACTTGAGTGTGATGGAAGAATAGGTTGAGCCACTCCCTCTTGAATGATTTTTGGCAATTTAAGACACAATTGCACCTTAACAAAAATGTCTTTATACGGCGGTTTAGATAAGCTGAACATTTGCAACCTTGCAAATCTGTGATTCACCTTAGACTTTTTAAGATTTATGGATGCTTCCTTAGAAATTTACAAGCTCTGTCTTAGTATAACAGTTTGAACAATTTTCTCAAGGAAAAGTTAAATCTGAGTCATTTCCTGATCAATTTCACCATAAACCAGAGGAACTGTCTTTTTCAAATGTGTTGTGACATTTTCAGAATGATTTATTGTCAGCCCTGTGAATTTTTTTTTCTCTAATAAGAAGTGAGAAAAGAGCCTTCAAATCAAATGTTTTTGGAAATGGAATGAAGGAAGTTATATCATACAAGCTCCAGCTTTTTAACTTCCACAATGAAAATAACCAAAATGGGTCATTCATTCCAATTAACATTCATGGGCATTGAATCAGGACTCTGCTTGGTTCTTTCTCCATATCACACTATTGGCAATGAGCCTACGTGACTAAGTTATTGAGACAGAGGACTAGAATATGAGAAGTGCAGCAGGTCTTGACCGAAACACAGTGGCAGAGCAGTGTAAAGTAGTTTACCTTTCTGCCCATTGACCAACAAACTAACGCTTATTAGACCCTCACACTCAATAATACCAAGTTCATGTTTATCTTTTAGAATGGGGGGAGGGGGATGATCCTTCTCTATTGAAGGAAATCACAAAATTTATGTTGATTTCCATCTGTTGGGCTATAGCCTTTCATACTCTGATATTTATCATGTGTGTATTATATTTTTGAACTATTCTTCAGCATTTTACTTCATAACAACATGATAATCCTGAAAAATGTACCAGAAGTAACTAGAAAGCTTTATCTCTGTAGTTGCAGTATTCAGGGATTCCTTTTAGTATGTTCAGTAATACTGACAGGACTGTGAAATTGTAGCTTTACTGATTATTTATCTAAATAAAACTGGAGTGTTTCACAGGATGATTATCATACATTGTGCTTTATATTCATAATCAGGATGGCAATAATAGCCTAAAAACACAGAGCTAAGACACAATGGTTCATACTGTGGTTACAGGAACTCCACTAGAACATACTAAACCAATAAAATCTACAGGGACTAAGTAAAAGGGGTTTTATGGAAAGTCACAAAGCTCTTCTAACAAAATATAAGTAAATGAAGCATGAGCATGTATGACCTCAAACGAGCATTGCTGATTGAATAAATTAATGACTGGAATACAGAGATGTTTGCTTTTAAAAGGATGATATATGATACAGCTTCAGAATATATTAAATCAGTTTTTATCTAGAGCTCTCTGTATGTGATAGAAAAGATACACTTACCCACTCTGCAGTTTGGCTTTGGGGTTTGATTGTATTTTATTTTAAATCAGTACATAGGAGTGGTTTTGCCTATGGCATCCAGTTTCTAAAATGTTTAAACTGTCTAAAAATAGAAACAACAGAGGCAGTATCAACAGATCTCTTAATATTCCCCTTCAAGCCCTTCCCACTACCTCCTTTCTTAATAACAGAAAAAATCCCATCACCATCCTGCCCTTTTCTCAGGCCTGTAACCTTGGCATCATCTTCAATTTGGACATCTTCCTACATTCTCACCTCCAGCCTATGTGTAAATCTTGCACATTCTTTTTGCATAACATGGCCTTTCCTATCCATCCACACTGTTGAAACTCTTGTCCAGGCTCTCATTATCTTGCTTTCTGTTTACTAAAACATTCTTCTCTCTGGCCGTGACAAATACAGTCTTTCGTCTTCATCTTCATTCAGCTTACTGCTGAAAAGTCAGTTTCCCTAACTCAAGATACCGGTCTCTTTTGCATCTTTCCACAGGCTTCTCCTTTACTGCATCAAACATTAACTACTTGTCTTCACTTTCAAGACTCTTAATGGCCTATCTCCATGCTACCTATGATCTTTTATGCAGTATCAAGAAGATAGCTTCCAATTCCTGTCAGCCGATAAGGTCAGCCACCGTTGATGACTTGCTTATTTTTCAAACAAGTGCCTTCATGGTTTCTCCTGTGCTGCCCCTCATGCTTCAGAGCAGCGGTCTCAAACTCATGACCCAAAGGCTGCATGTGCCCCTAAAGTTATTTCTTGCAGCCCCCAATGACACTATTGCTATCAATATTTGCAATATTGTTGTATGAAAACGTTTCAGTGGTGCTGCCCTTGGGCTAACGTACTAGTCCTCATGCAGCCCCTGTGGTAATTTGACTTTGAGACCCCTGCTGTAGAGGAAGACTCTTATCATCTATAAAGTCACTTCATTGACCCTTGCAGTCCCTTGTAATCCTCTGAGTCTCCTTAAAACTTCCCCTTTTCTGATGCCTACAAAACACTTGACAATAGTTTAGATGCCACTGTGCAAAGATCACTGCCTATCATGCTGACCAACATTGTTTCATTGTATCTTTTATGCTTCTTCATCTGTCTATCTGCATCCTTCTGTGGTCTCTTCCCTTATATGTTGATTTCAAGGGACTGTCTTTTGTTCTGTGTTCTACAGTATCTAGCACAATTGAGGACCACTTTATGACAATGGTTCCTAGGCCCTATGGTCACAAAAATAAATACTATTACTACACAAAGGAGAGAGGAGTTGCCCTGGGAACAATGTGAAGGAAACCCAAGGAGGAAAAAAAAAATCCAAGGGCAGATCCAGGGTGTTCAAACAGATAAACATTCTTCTATAATTTTCTTCTTTACAGAAGTATCTTTCCTACAGACCATCCTAGTTCTAATGCTGAACATTTTATTTTCATTATCAAGTCAAAATGCTGGGTAGCCTTAGCTTTCACTGATTTCAGTGGAACTGAGAGTGCCCAGCAATTTACAGTATTAAGCCAATAATATATGCTTCTTTTACTGTATTATACTATACAGTCTAGTTGCTTATTAAACTCAGTCCAGAGGCATACTCCTTCATCAACATTGATCAAAAATAATTCTAGAAAATTCACAGTTCTGATATAAGAAAGGAAAGTGTGGCTGTTGGAACTGGGCTTCTATGTCAATGTTCTACTGTTTAAATATTTTATGTTCAAATAGGATTCATTTTGACTTTTGGGTGTCAGGTGTCTGAATTCAGAGTTTTCCTTTTCAGTTTATATTTATTTGAACTTCTTCTATTGTAGTTATTACCCCTCTGAAATGTATGAACTGTTTATCAAATTTGGGAACGTTTTGGATTTTTGCAGTGCCAGGGTTTAATTCATTGTGTTACGCATCTGTAATGCAAGCCTTGTAGAATAACTGTAATTCATTAATGACACATCCCAAAATTCTTTTAAATTATATTTGGTCACCTATCTATATTTTCCTTTTTTTAAACTTCATGAATATTCAGTGATTCTTTTTCTAAAAAATCAAATATAAAAGCTAACAAGTGACATAACATGAATAACATTTTCTATAGAAAATATCTCCAGCCTACTGAGGATTTGAAATTTGAGACTGCACTGAGTTGTCCTGATAATTCCTCTTTCAGCAATTTATTGCCCTATTTATTAGGTTTTAGGCTTATTCTGTCATGGAAAATAAAGTATTAAACTCTAAACAAGTAACAAGATGTGAAGCGTGTTCTGTGAAATTTTGTAATCAGGCATATTATCCAAAAATGTAACTATTCATAACACACACAATGGCTAGTTACATAATAAACTGAGAGATTATAGGATACATTGCATTTATCAGATAACTTTCATCTTCCCACTTAAATTCTGACAAACAATCCATCTCAGTTAGGACTACTTCCGATACCTTTGTGGATTGACTGTTCAAAGAGGGAACTGCTTCAGATGCAAGTCACTGGAAATAATAAAAAACTTTACCTCTCTAGGGATATGAGGGGTAAAGAGAGGGGGTATGATTAGCAGATAGCACTTGTCACCTGTCAGTTGGTTCAGAGAGACCCACAGCTGCACTAATCCCCAGGGGAGATGGTAAAGAACATACAATAGAAAACTTGTTTCCTGGGAGCTGTTATATTATGTCACCTCAGGCAGTTAAAGGATGACTATTATTTCAACCAGCTACACAGTGATGTCATCACCCAACTTAAAGGTGTTTAGCAGAGGGTATGACAGCACCAACGTATTAGTCACTGTGAGACATTTAGTCTTAGAAAAGTCACCTTCAGAATGGGGAGGGTTCCTTTAGAGGGATAATATAAAATGTGATGCTTTGCCACCCTCCAACATCAGGTATTTTAAGTAGTGTTATTATTACTACTTTTTATTTGTATTACCACGATCATATAGCCCTAGTCATAAACCAAAATCCCACTGAATCAGGGGTTGTACAAACACAGGACAAAATTAACCTTCTTAATATTTCTGTCTGAAATAGCTACAATTTGATTTTAAGTATATCACCAACGTCACTGAAAAAGACTAATTAGCAATTATGATTTTTTGAAAAGATAACTGATTTCTTAGTAGTCTTTATTAATTTGTTTACAGTTAAATTGGAAAATGGAACTAAATGTCTTTGGATCGTGGACAACATCTTGTTATCTCAGATCAAATACACAGGCAGTAATTCAGTCTGTATGTACAGTTGCTGCTGGTGTTCATAAACCAACAGGCTCTTGTGGTTTATGTCATCAGCAAAAAACCAAAACTGAAATATAGCCTTGCATTCAATCTCTGTGTTCTGCACAGAAATTGCCAGTTTTCAGAAAGTTCAATTTAGAGACATGGGATCTGGAGACCTATAAAGTGTATTTCTTCCCGTCAGTGCCAAAATCAAAGCTGTGAGTATTCAAAAGAAAAGCATGATATAAAAACAGTCCAGAACATATCTACAGTTTCATAGACTGAAGAATGTTTTCATTAATTTTCCAGGAACTTGAAAAAAGCAACATTCTACATGATCTCTCTAGAGATGTCCCAAGAAGTTAACCAGACACTGAAACGCACCCGAGACAGAGAGCTGGAGCAGGGGAGAAATGAGAAGAAATAAGAACACGATTTTTCTCTATCAACATATTAATTACCTGTGAAAAGATGCAAAGCAAACACCTCGTTTTCATGAGTAATAGAATAAGCTATTTTATAAAATCCCAAAAGAAACCGCCTTGCAACCTGGTTTCATTTCATACTAATTTTAAGAAAAGCTGTGCTGTTTAGTGCCTGGAGTAGAAAATTTGGAATCAGAATCCTAGGTTTACTCTTGCCTTTGCGACTGATTATTAAGCAAGTTACAAAGGCTGAAAGTAGTCAAGTAGCAAACTACCTGCTCTTTGGTGAAGGGCTTCTTTTGTTCCTATGGTCTCATATTTTTATTTTGAGATCTTTTCCGAAAACAAGTATCCAAGGACAAATATAGGTAGCATGTGAGTATTATAATTTGCATTAATTCTAAGCACTGGGAAGTCTTGTAACAGTAAAAGATTGAATTTGAAAGAAAAAATAACCAACTTAAATTTGTACAAGTAGTCACTGTGTGAAACTTTGTCTGTTTTGACCTGTTTTCTTTGTAGACATTTCTTTCAGATGTCTAAATTTACATTGGCAGCAATAGTAAAAAACACACATTACTAGTGTTCCTATGCATATAAACTGCACCTTTTCAACATGTGTCAGTTTCTGGGCAGAGAAAATACAGTTCCAATTTGAATTCAATAATGTAATTCAATTGAAGTTTCATGCTGACAGCATGAGCCCCAAGAGCACAGTACTTTGTGACAACAGCAGAACACGGAGATTGTATGACATCCTATGTGTTCAGCTGGGGACTATATCCTGTTATACAGAAGACAGAGAGAATGATTATTTACAATTTAACTTTGATGTGAAGGAGAAGTTTTATCATGTGTCAAGTGCTATATGTGATACTAGAAAAGAATTTATCAAAGGTAACCATGTGGGGCAGGGGAAATTTTCTTATAGTTGAAAGATAGTATTTGCATGGATTGCAGAGGTTTATAAGTAACAAATCCACCAAATAGGTTTAGAGACTTATTAGCAGTTTGGATGGGTTTAGAGTTGATAGAAGGCAGTTATCCCCAAATGTATTTCATAAGAACAGCATATCCAGGGGCTTGGAAAGCTCAGAGTTTATGTTGTTTAACAAACATGTATTTCTATCATTTGTAATAGTCTAGGCAATTCACTCCAGAGGACCAGAATTTCCTTAGGAGGATATACCCTGTGCTCTGCTCTTCTGGCCAGCTCTGCTCACCAGACACAGAAGTGAGGGTTGTGCCTACCTCCTGCATGCTAGATGGTAGCAGTAACCATGGTGAAAAAAAATCCCATTGACTTCAACAGGATCAGGATTTCACTACAAATCTAATTAGTTCTCTGGTTGCTTTCTTTACTGCTATGACCTGGCAAAGATTGCTGTTGATCAAAACAAAGAGAGGAAAGTTAGTTCCAAACTTTACTTCCTTCACCTTCGTACAACACTTAAAAAACATTTGCAAGAGTCATCATCATGGACACATGAAAATAGGGTATGAGGATAAATTTTGAAGATGATAGATTGTGAACTGCAATGGAAAGTTTCATTCATCTCTAATTCTAATTGAGGAGCCAAGTTCATTTCATGACAATAGTTGACTCATTTTGAATCCAAGCAGACCGTATAATGATCGCAAACCTATTTTCTCCTCAGATTTGAAATTAGACAAAAATAATGACAAAGTCTTTATACCTAAGTGACTAAATGAAGATCAAGACCTTTTCGATTTGGTCTTATGTTATATTACTCCTAATTCCGAATTCATACAACAGGAATGCCCAACCATCACATACTATTATGAATCCAATGATTAAAAGACCTACTTTCTTACTGATTTCAAAATAGTTAATAAGGCAGGTAATTTCATCATCTGGTCAAGTGAAGGGTGACTTTTTGAACTAGAGATTTAAAGGTTTTAAATTAATCTCTTTCTTACTGAAATGTTCCAACTTTCCCACTACACTGAAATTTCAAATTAATCAGATCCCAGTATTCTCCTTCTTCTTCTTTTGCAACCATATATGTAAAATTCCAAGCAGTTTTAGTCAATACAGATACTAGTCTTTAATGGTAACAATTTAAAATGTATTTAATGCCCTAAGGATGCAGAGGTGCTTAGTGGCACTCTTATAACATAGACTGTATCTTCAAAAGAACTCAGTCAAGTGCAACTGCATGCAAAATCCATGGAAATATTGACCTACGAGCAATTTAAAAGTATCCATGGAAAACAGAGATATTTGGATATACAGTTACATGGTTAACAAGCAGTACATTGATTTAAACAAGTAGCTTCTATACTGATAAAGGAAATTGCTAACATTCAAAAGGTTACTTTTATGGCTATTGAGACAAAAATGATAATTGTTTAATATTAACGACCCCTTTTTACCTTCAAGCTCCCTTTAAGCTAGAACTATTCACAAGGTTTGACTCAGCTTCAAACACACTTCAGACCACTACCTGGTATGAGCCTGGCTTGTAGTTAGAAGCAGAAATATTTACAGCTTTAGCTTGTGCACTTTTTTCTGACTCTGGATAGCCATAGATTATTTAAGAATTTGATTGTGCAGCCTTTTCTTGTTAAAATTGGATGAGTTGGTATGTGTTATTCAGAGCAAATCACATGTTGTCTAATAGACCCATGTCATATGATTGTCCTCTGAGAATATCCAGTCATGGGTAGGGGTGGCCCTATAGGTAGCCACCCTCAGTTTTGCCTTCTCAGGGCTCCTCAGGAATAGTTTTCCAACACTTTCTTAGGCTAGTAACAGCTACATCACAGAGTCGCTTATTAATTCAGATCTCTCAAATCACAAAATAAAATTTAGTACTGTAAATCAAAATATTTGGGCTCTGCCATCTTCTGCAAATCCAGGCTCTTCATCTGTTCCCAGTCATCCTTCAAAAAAAAAGTAAATCAAAATGTCTGATCGCCCTGGGCTTAATAAATGTCTTAATAAAATACATCCCCTTGGGTTCTTTCTCAGCATCTTTCCCCTTGTATGAGACTGTGACCATCTGGCTGAAGACTTGGGCCTTCCTTCTAGGAGTTTTTTCTCTGCTGCAGGAACTTCTAAAGAACAAAGAAGTAAGGAGTCCTGTGGCACTTAAAGACTAACAAATTTATTTATAGCATGAGTTTTGGTGGGAGAAAATCCCATTTCGTCAAATGCTTCCTGCACCTTATTTGACACCCTTCTCCTGAAGCTTCTTCTGGCTCTGTATGAACAACACGTCCTTCAGCTACAATTGAGTAAATAAATGGACTGCTTACTGAATTGAGCTAGTAAGCAGGGATGACTGGCCCCTGGACTTTACAAGGTTATGTCACCTCTTATAGTGTACCAGTCACATTTCTTTTTCTGTCAGACCTATAGACCAATGCAAACAAATGCAGAGCTCCTGACTCTCATCACTGCATGACTTAATTTTGCATAAACTAGTATTGTTTTAATCCAAACCTTTTCAAACTTTAAGGCTGGCACAGCCAACATGAGTTCTAACATTCGTAGCTGAGGGTACAAGAATTCAAATCAAAACAGATTGGCTAAATTTAGAGGGTGCAGCAATCCAAATTCAATTCAAGTTTAAATTACTAGAAATGGAAACATTTGTAAGTATTTTAAGATACCCTTACTCAGCATTGTGACTGAAGTCTCTTAACCTTTCAAGGAAAGCACATTCCCTGTCTGAGGCTTAACAGTTATGCTAGAAGATGTAGCAATGAAACCTAGGCCATCATGTACATAATATTGTCCTTAGACATGTCAAATGAGCAGTAAATATTAATAGATTCGAAAGCCACAAGGAATTACTGCAATCATCTAATCTGACCTACTGTAATACCCAGGCTATAGAGCACCCAAACACGATCCCTAGGACATATCGTTTAGAAAATATCCGATCTTGGTTTAAAGATTGGCAGTGATGGAGAAAATATGCCACCTCCCTTGATAAATTGTTCCAATGGTTAATTACTCTCAATCCAGTCTGAATTTGCCTACCTTCAACTTACAGCCGTTGAAACAGGTTACAGGTTTCTCTGCTACACTGCAAGTCTGTTATTAAATATTTGTTTCCCCTGTTGACGCTTACAGGCTGTAATCAAGTTTCTCCTTAACATTCTATTATGGGGGCTTCTGAGGCAAAGATGTAGAAAAAATAGGTTTATGCATTTGAAACTCCTAAGAAATACAGATGCATTCAAAGCTGCGATGAAACAAGGGCAATAACTGTTTATGTTGTTTCAGTGTTTACATAGTGGCCTAGTGATGAAACAAAAGTAATTTGTACATTACAGCAATGTAGAAACCGAGAAGCTCTAGGCCTTGTTATTCACCTATAGTGGAGGAGGATTAGAAGAAGTCTTTGTGGCAGTAGCATTCTGCACGACTTGCTGAAAATGTGAATGAACAGGCCAGGGGGCAGAAATTCTCTAACATTTTCTGGCCATTCTCCACTGGCTATATCAGGAACAAAAAAACTGATGGGTAAAGCAACTAAGGAGACGCTAGTTGAGGACTAGACTAGTGATACTCTGTATGTTCACATCTAAATACCATATCAGATGAACATTATCCAAAATATTATTTAGCTAGTCAAATTCTTACTTGCATTTAAAACAAGTTATTATTTAAGCCTGCACTACAGTGCCGGTAGCTTACATATCTCCCATTGACCTATAACTTTGATTTACTGAGACATCGCTACTGGGCTGTGCTGATGGAAACGCATCTGGTCCAGACAGCCTGCTTCTTACAGTGTTGACTGGATAGCATTTCCAGGATCAACTGAGTGGGTCTGCACTGCCGCTCAATCCTGTGGCATTGATCCAGGACTACTGCCACGGCACTGTAGATGTACCCTTAGTTTCAGTTTTGACTCAGAGGCTTTGTCAGACTCTTGGTGCCACTGCAGTTTCTATTAAAACAGACAAACTAAACATAAGCCCAAATGATAGTCAAACATCTGAAAAGAAAACAAAAGAGGAAAAGAATGACTCTAAAAAGCATAAGTGTATAAAAGCACATTGTAGCAAAATGTCCTTAGACAGTCACAGCAACAACATTTCATTTTAGTTTCCTTGAGAGAATGAGATGACATCCTTAAAACTGGGAGAACCACAGTTGGAGTCTGACTTTCACTTGATAGAAACTGGCATAGCTCCATTGAATTTATTGGGCTCTGCTGAGGATTTGGCCCTTTATTTCCAGACAGACAACTGTAAAATATCAGCTGCTCAAGAACAAGTGATCAAAATTTTTCTGCCTCAGCCTGGATGATGGGGAATGTTTATGTGCAATAAAAGCCTTCAAAATGCATTATCGTCATGTACAGCTTCTGTGCTACACACGTATTTTACCTTATGAGTCACAGTGAGTTCTGGCTGCATTACAATGCTTTGCTAAATTGGACTCCTATTTGGTTAAAAATTAGAGCATAATCAGTTCTTATTCTATGTTTGTTTCTAATTTCTATAATACTGCCTTGATTTCATAAGCCTATAGGAGATGTTTTGCCTTTCTCTTTTAATGTCACCCTATTTCTTCTTTGTTATTTCTGAAGAAGATGATCATGTAAGACACTGGAACAAGAAAAAATACCTCACACTGGTGCCTTGCACATGCCAGCTGTACCCCCTACCCAATGCTTCCCTTGCAACAGTCTGATTTCACAAAAAAAAAAAAGGTGTTTATCTGGAGAATAAATAAATAAATAAATTAAATAAAGGGAAGAGGGAAGATCATGCAAGGCTTAAAATACCATCACTAATCTGACAGTTTTAGACCAGCATTCTGGGAATTTGCATATATCCTATTAAAGCTAATTGCACACCATTTTTGAATTTAGATGTTGACAGTTAATTTACAGGGGTCAATCATATATTTTTCTAAATGAAGGTTTCTTATAATTGTACCTCAGAAACTGACATCTGAAGTCTACTGATAGGCAAAGATGAGCATTTGCTTCAAGAAAATATCAAAAGATGGCATTCCATAAGCAAAAATACTCAAAAAAGGCTTGTCTATTTTTGGACCATCAGCAGCATGTCAAAGTTTCAAATAGGAAATTCAATTAGAACAGGTTTGACTAAGTATTATAAACTAGCATGTGCTCAATACATTGCACAAGCACAGTTCATTAAATGGCAAGCATTTCTGTGTTTGTCTTTTAGAAAACACAATCAATTATTTTGTCTTCATGGAGGAGTCAGACTAAATTAAATTTCACTCACATTGACCAAATGAAAACTAAGCCTGGATTTTACACTATCTCAAAATAAGGAATGATGAGGAATCAAGAATGTTTCAAAGCTGAAAATAATCTTTTTAATTGATAACTCCATGCCAAAGAAACGTCTCAACTTATGTTTGCCCGTAACTTCTTAAAGGTCATGTGACCCACAAAGTGTGTGTGTGTGTGGGGGGGAATTCAGTATCAGAGAAATCTTATAAGCCCCTCTGACATGAAAAACATGACTGCTGCATTGACCAATCTGTATTCTTCTTAGGTTTCCATCAAAATCTTTAAGGTTTATATTATAGCATTCCTACTGACAGGTGCTATGCAAGCAGCACTATTAAGATCTTCTGGAAATTCCCTTTGTGACTTAATAAGGAGAGCCATGTACCAGGATTCAAAAGAAGGACACACTGACAAAACAGTTTAGGATAACAAACTCACCAGAAGCCTAATCATTCAACTATTTTTCTGCAGTTGAAAGAACAAAATGAAAAAGGAGAACATTACTAATGTTGCTAGAGTTTTTATCTGCAAGGATTTAATTAAATAGATTAAATGTTTAGAGAAAACTCTTTGCTTAATTTATTTTTATTCAGCATCAACCTTTACTGATAAAAATCTGTATTTCTCCTATATTTACACTCTACTTTCCAGGTCTCAAGACTCATTGATAAGAGAAAGAAAACTGCAGAACAAGTAGAAACCCGTTTGATGGTATTTATACAAACATAATTATTTTAGATGAGGCAGATTGCAGTTTTGTAACACATTTACCTCTTTCCAGACCTGGAGTGAGCTGTTTGTTAGAGATTTGAATTCTGGCAGAAAAATAAAAGCCCTTCTTGTTAAAATTGTGGTTTTTACCTATGTGCTTTTAAATAGGAGAGCTACTCTGAAAGATCCGATGGCTTGGTACTAATGTTCACCTGTCAACATCATGGAATAGGAAATAGTTCTGGTTTGGATCTGAGAAAAAGTAGCCTTCTGTATGTTGTACTTTTGATACCTGTTTATGTGGTTGTTAACCCTATATGTTTTTTTAACAGTAGGACTAATAAAATCCCCCAACAATAACGTTTACTGCACAGTAACATATTCCCTTTACTATAGAATGTCCTTTACTTAAAAATACCTGCTGTCTTGGACATTAGAGCTTACTGTGGTAAATGGCAGTAAAAAAAGGTGAATGAACTGTAGATTTTTCTTACACATTTCAAAAGTTCATATAATTTAAGCAAAACTAAACTGTAAAGTGTTTCGAGCAATCTGAGTTTGAAAGAAGAAGCATAACAAAGAGGACAGTGTAGCATCTAGACAGATCACCATCAAAATAAGTCTTGAGTTGATAGGCAGGTTTAGGCGCTCAAAGGACCTGAGGAATTCAGAAACTAAAAGAGCCAGAGCCAAATTATGCTCTGAAGTCCAATCTACCTTGCTGGTGCATCCCAGATCTTCATGGTGGTAAGCCTACCTCCAATTTTCTACTCCTCCACGGAGCCTGTTGGTGTAGCCAAAACTGGGAGTGACTAACTTTGAATGACACAAGTCTAGGTTGGCCAAGAAATTAAGTTTAGCCAACATCCTATGAAGCCTCAGACAAAGACTCTCTTTTACTCGCAGCCATAAAATAAAGCTACCGTCTCAAGGAAAAACTTGGAAGGAGGGTGACAGTGCTAATGTTGCCCACATTTCCCAGGAGATGAATGCTTCAGCCAACCTATCTAACTCCAGTATATCTGAGTTCAGTGGATTCAAATTTTGCTTTCTGGACCTAAAAGGATGAATCTTGTCTGACGACAACAAAAATGAATGAAATTTAAGAAGCTGGGAATTGAAATATGAGCTATGTGGTGTTTTGTTCCACACTTTACTTCAGGGACATCAGGAATTAAGAGTTACTCCTTTCTTAGCATAGAGTCAATAGAATGACTGGCACTACTTTCATGTCAGTGTAGGGAGCTTATAATTTCTGCACAAGATCTGATGTATTCAAAAATGAAAACACCTTGATATGGATCTTTGTAGTTTTGATTAATTATTTGTTCTTCTCTTTTCTATTTGTCACAAGTTCCTTTGTAAGATACAGCATTTCATATAGACCTTAACAAACTGTATTTTTGCACTACCAAGAAAGAGTATCAGGAAGGAGATCAGAAAATAAGATATCATAGTCTGCTTTTTTCTGGTTTTAAAGGTCAAATTACTCATCACAAATGGCTCAAGGCACTTTCGCAACATTTAAAATACTAAAAATGCTTTGAAATACAGAACAGGTTGACCAGAAAAAAAAATGTGTGTAAAATAATAGCAACCCACATTCTACAAATCAATCCCTATCCAAAAAAGATGAGAAAAATAGACCAGCCATGTCTTAAAGTTCAGCAGGTCTGGGCTCTGAGAGAGAAAAAGGGGGGACAACAAAGAGTGAAGAAAGCTCATGAAAAATGCTCTTACTTGAGTCTCCTCCCTTTTGAAACCAGAGGTCTGTTAGGTTGAGCTTCATCACTGATCTCAACTGTGGTGGTATCATGTGGGGAGAGTCATGGTTTATGAGTTAGGTAGGTCCCAACAGCCTGATCCATAACCTATTTTGGTCCATTAAGTCTTCAATTGCCCCCAACCCATTCAGAGTTTTAAAATACTCAACAATTTAAACACTATCTAGTAGACTATGGGTTCTCAAACTGTGGGTTGGAACCCCCCAAGGGCATCACAAGCCATTGAGAGAGTGGGGTCACACAAATTCATTTATCATTTTTGGGGGTCATGGTATCACAAAGTTTGAGAACTGCTTCAGTAGATAATTTGAAGAGCAGATTATGGAATACTTACAAAATGTGCAAACTCTGTGTGGAATGTCATGCTGCTTGAAGTAATCTTGTTGGCAGGGATCAAACCTGGAACTTCTGAATCTAAAACTATGCTGACCTACTGACCGAGATAAACAAATCAGATATATTAACAAAAGCTGTAGGAGGCTCATCAATCTGTCTATGCTGTCCAGCCATCCCTACAGGGGGATGGAACAGGACACCAAGCAGGTATAAAATACCATTAAAAAGAGAATCAATCAAACCCTCCATTAAGTTAAGCTTCCAAGTGACCTTATCGTGTAGTACCAGATATACTGCATTACTGTAGAGTAATATATTAAGGTGAGAAAACCATAATTGCTCCAATGCTCTGTTCTGGCCAAGCGCAAATGAAAAATTTACTCTTGGATCCTTCTGCTACCTGGTCATCTTCTAGCAGCAAAAGATCTAACAAGCTCTTTTGTCAGGTGTGTTTTGAAAAGAAAATCAGACTTCTGCCAACAGTGAGATTTCTTTTAAAAGACAGTGCCAAGACACCATAACTAGACAACTGAATAAAGTTGACAAGATCACATCACTCTTTCTCACTGAAAGGTAAGTTCTCTGTTCTTTCTCTCGTACTCAGTCACATTACTCAGTGAATATTATAAAGTGTAAAAGTTATGAAAAGTTCACGTTGACTAAAGGAAGAATACAAAGAACTTCAGGCTTCAGACATTTAAGACATTTAGTTTAGCAAAACTGATCAAGGCAGAAACCTGAATTTAGCCTGAAATAAGGGGCTAACTGATAGTGATCCAGTGTCACAAGATAAAATGCTACAGGAAACAAGAAAGCTAAAATGCTGACATGCACTCTGTCAGCAATGGCAAAGCACAAGTTTTTGATATTTTGAGCTATTCTGAAGAAAAAAGTATAATCAGAATTTGCAGATGTGATACTGCAGAAATGCCATAGCAGCTAATTATCTAGTTGCATTTTACTCATTAGCATTTATGTCAAAGAGCCTATAGGAGATGGGAACCTCAGTATTACTAGGATATGGAAACTCAGATAAGAGCCCTTCATGAATATGCATACTTTTCACTGGCTGTCAGTGTAATCTGTTATAAAAATGTTATTTAGCCTATGGGCTGTACACATTGGTTCAAGCCAAACTGATGAATGTCAAATGGTCGCTCAATCTGTCCTGGGCTTCTCTACCAAGAAACATATACGATAAATTCCAGAGAGGTAGCCATGTTAGTCTGTGTACAGCAAAAACAATGAGAGTCGCATGGCACCTTAAAGAGTAACAAGTTTCTTCAGGCATAAGCTTTTGTGGGCTCCAACCCACTTTGTCAGCTGCATCTGATGAAGTGGGTTGGAGCCCATGAAAGCTTATGCCCAAAGAAATTTCTTACTCTTTCAGGTGCCAAAGGACTCTTGTTGTTTATATGTGTTAAAAGTATTAGTGCTGGATATTTTGTACATCTGTTGTTTGTGACATTACAGTGTTTTGGGTAGTGATTTCTGCCTAACAATGCTATTAATGCAGGCAAACATGAGTACTTCAAGCTGGTTCTCATGTGCACGTTGGGTCTCTCAATCTAATGATAATCAGAATATTTTAATTGATTTAGAAGCAGAACCCTCTGAGAAGCCCTGGTCAAACCAAATATACCAACCTCAGCCACATTTTAGCTTAAGCTAAACACAGGCTGTGATAAAGCCAAGAAAAAAAAAAAGTATTGAAAATGGTAGCAGAATGAATGCAATGGAAGACCTGGTACCTTACTTTACCAGCTCTGCCCTATACTGATACCATCTTCTAACCATGCTGTCAATACTAAAATTTTCTCCTGCAGCAGCACATTACTGGTAACTGTATGAGAAATTATTTCATCTTTGTACAGTTGAATGTAACTTTTGAAAATGTGAAGCAATTTGCAGTTTCTTTTAGCTGTCCTACTTTTTCCATCCAGTGCCTATTACAGAATTCTGACTTTATCACTAGTAGTTACTATGATGATCTGCAATGTTTTGGGCCTGACAGTCTTCAAAATCCTTAAGTGGGCTATTGCCTGGAGGTGTATTAACCTCCGATTTTTCAACAGCATGTTATTGTTATAGCTGTTGGGTATTTTGTTGATTTCTTTTTGTGTATCTTTGATCAGTACTGAATTTTCATCTTGATCTGGTTGTCATTGTCACCATATTTTCCCCTTTGTCGCACACAGCATTGCAGTCTAATTTGCATGGTTAATACGGTGCTTTTTGAACTAAGCCAGAATGCATTTAAAATTTTTTTCAGTGAAGAAGGAACATCTTATACATTGTCTTCACCAGCCTTTTACTGCAGAAGGTAATTGGCACCTTGGTTGAGGAACAATGATTTACGTATAAAGACATGCAATCTGATTTTCAAAACAGATAGGAACATAATTGCATATGCTAAAGACTTTGCATTTTATGCACCTACTCACTGAATTTGTGCACACAAACCAGGTAACAGAACGTGCAATTGCCGATGAGACACTTCACTGACCTTCTCCATTCACGTTAACTCAATATGTGCACTTAATCTCTCAGTAGAAAAGTTTTGTAGAATTTAGTTCTCAATTCAGCAAACCATCCCATGAAGTTATTGAGCCTACACACCTACCTAAGTGTCGTGTTAGACTAGAGGTTTAAAATTATTCTATAGCCAAGAAAACATTTTTATTAAATTTTATATGATGGTCTGAAAATCTACAGAACATTATCATTTTCAATAAATTCTATAAGACTTTCCCACATGGTCTGTGACAATTGCAGATGTACATTACATACACACAATAGCCTCAATAACTTGCTTTGGGGTGGGAGGGGAGGGAATGAAGCTCACAATACACTGTGAAGTGTGAAGGGTTCAAGACCATGCATGAAGGAAATAGTAACAAAAGACTAAAGGCCACTCTGATTACTTTACCACAGACTGAATTGTGTTAGCCCTGTCTTGGTTAGAAAATATAGAAACTCAGAATTAATACCAGTCACTATTCCTCCCTGCATTCATTAAATATTTTATAGGATACACTGGAAATTTCCTTATTACTAAACCCAAATGTTTTCAGAATGCAGGTGAGCTATTTTGTCCACAAATTTTAACATATAAATGTCCATTGTGGGTATAAAAGCAAAATCACATATATAGTTATTTAATGAGTCAGAACACAAACATCCCCATCCCTCATCAGAGCAATTTTATTTGCCAAGAAGAAACATTTGATAGGCAGGAGGCATTCTATTGATTCACTGCTCAAGATAGTCCTTTGATAGTTGATTCCAAGCTTCCTTAAGGTATTGGCACAACTATTGAGCTCTGTGTAGTTAACAAAGCTTTCACTGTTTTATATCTAGCTCATCCCAAGTGAGTTCAGTGACAGATCTGGAGGCTAGAGAAGTAATGCTTTTGAACATACCATTCTGTTTCTTTCTACTTTAAAAGCTATTTCAGTGTCTGCTTCACTGATACGATCACTGTGCAACCAAATCACAAAACTAGACCAAAAACATTCAGACAGGACAGAGGAACCTATATCTGTAGAATATCATGATTGCTCTCTGAACACTTATTTGCTAATTGCCATCTGCACTGCTCCCAAAATATCTCTCAACCTTGTTCCTTATGCTGAGGCAGATAAAATAATACATGCTTAAGTATGCATACAACATATCAGCATCTGCTCATTGTGTGATAAAAGTCAAAAGAATTTGCACTTACACTTGTCATAAAACTTTTCCAAGTTACAGAAGTCTAATAATTTTAAAAATTGCCTGTTACACTCCTCCTGTGAAGTAGGCTTTTGAAACCTGGAGAGAAACATAATGCCAAGATTTAGGCTATGTCTACACTGGAAAATTAGTCTGGACTAAGGGATGTTAGTCCAGATGAATTTAGCCCATAGCCACACTAGGCGTTCCCTAGTTCAAACTAAGAAATTTATTAGTTTGAACTACGGAATGCCTAGTTCAAACTAATAAGTACCCACACTTAGTCCAGACTTAGGCACTTAGTTTGGACTTTAGTTTGAACTAGGCGCTATCTGGACTAGGACTAAAGTTTAGTTCAGACTTAAGAAGTCTGACCTAAGATGGTTAGTTTGAACTAACCATGCAATCTAGTTCGAACCAGGCATTAGTTCGTACTAGAATGCACGGTTAGTTTGAACTTAGAAGTGAGAGATTAGTCTGAACTAACCTTAGGTTAGTTCAAACTAAACTCAAACTTCTTAGTTTGGACTACCAAATCTGAACTAAGTTTGCCTGATGTAAATATAGCCTTAGATAGAGAGATAGATTCATTGTTCTGTAAGGCCAAAAACAGGCAATACGTTCATAAAAACTATGAAACTATGCTATATCTTTTTCAGATTTTTAAAACTATTTTTAAACGCATTTATTTCTTAAAAAACAACCTATTTCTTGAACCAGTGATCAAGAGCTTTCATACACAAAACAACTAAAAATAATAGCCAACTGAGATGGAAGGGTGAAGAAGGGAGGGAGAATTAGGATGAAGAAATGATTTTCCCATGACCCCACCCTGCCAAATGCATACCCCTAGAGATAGGAGACATATATGAACAATGAACTGTGTTCACTGGCTAAGTAAGGCCTACCCTATGCCTGAGATTCTTTATGCTGTATTCTGGCTCTACTTGTGCTATGCTTGCTGGAGTAGGAGAGTTGATTTGCTTTGAGATTCAGGGGAGAAAGGGAAGCATGTCCAGAAATGGGGTGTGTATTTGTAGAAGGAGTTGAAGAAATACTGGAGGAGGCAGAAACCTGTTGTGACCTCCACAGGGCACGATAAAGAGTTAAATAACCAGATGTCCCAAGGAGTTTACCTGTGTTGTCAGAGCTCCTAGTCAGCACAAAGAAGAACGTTACAGTTTACAGCACTGGTGCACGAGCAATGACCATCATACTAGGGTTTCACTCCACCCTTAGTGGTGGAGAGTGGTTGGACCCCATAGCACAAAGACCTAAGTGGCTGAGGATTTGGCAGTCGTGCCTGAATAAGGCAGGGGCTGTAGGGACTGCAGCTCCTGGCTCTACACTAAAGGGGGCCCCACAGCCCCCTAAAATCCAGCCCCTGCCTGAGTGGATGGCTGCTCTTGCTCACTTTCAGAAGCCTACCTGCCCAGCCTCCAGGCTGGTTGATCTGCTCCAGACCACCCAACCCAGGAGCAGGCAGGAATGTGGCAGCCCCCAACTTCTAGTCTGCCCCTCTTCCCCCCACGATAGCACTGGCCTGAGGCCTCCTCTGCTGCCCTGCACACAGTGGCACAGACTGTGGCCCCCCCATGTCCCCTTTGCAGCTCCAGCTGGCTGCAGTCCCCAGGCAGGATGCCACAACAATGGGGGAGCCCATAAAGTAGGCAGCCCTGGGCCCTCTGGGGCCTTGATCTGACCCTGTTTGGCAGCATTATAGGAACCTTTCCTGGCTGAGATTAAGTGTTTTGGAATATATGTATAAACTATCTGAATTTACAGTTCGGACTCTCAATGGTCCAAAGCACAGTGTTTTTCTGAAATAAGTATTTCAACTGCCTAGCTGGCTGTTCTGGTTGCACACAAGGAAAGCCAGGATTTCCTGGGTTAACCTTCTTATATACTCTGTATCATACTTTAATCCCCAATCTTTGTAACCACTGTGAATCTCATTTTCAGACCCTTGGGAGTGTCAGTTATCAGATAGCCTTCTCACCGACATTTAATTCTCCAGTTTAAATGTTCTGGCTGGCTCCAAGGCAATGTATCTAGAGACTAGACCTGCTGTGAACTGATCAGTGGAAAAGGAGTTGAACCCTGACTGAGCCAGAGAGAGAAAAAGAACAGTGCACTAGGAGTCTGTCCCAGTTTCCATTAAAGGAAGCAGAAAGCTCCTTTTGACTTTAACGGGAGCTTGAATGAGCTGTAGAAGACCAGCTGTGACATCATGCTTATGCCTAGTGTCCAGGGCTGGCTTAAGCAATGAGCCAGTGTGGCACCAGCTTGGGGCGCCGAAGCTCAGGGTCACCGGCCTGATCCCGCTGCCACATGACCGCCATCCTGGCCCTGACCATCCTCCCCTGCAAGTGTGCTCCAGTATGGCCTGGCCCCACCATCATGTGTCCGCCAGTCCAGCCCCTCCTCTTCTGCTGCCGCATGCATGGTCCTGGCACAGAGTTGATGAAGGGAGGCACAAAGGAAAATTGGGTCAGGACACCACAACCCCTTGAGTTAGTGTCTGTCAAGCCTTGCCATATGGTCCTGAGATGGACAAAGGTGCTTCTGTGTGCCTGTTAGTGACATACATTTCTATAAAGAAAGGTACCTCTACAGTACTGAACTTTATGGAATATTCTCAACCATCTCTGATTTACTTTGCCAGTGCTCACTTCAGAGGATTCTGATTAATTAAATGTGTTAGCTATCTGTTCTGTAAACAGACTTTCGTTATAGTAAATATTATAATTCTCTCTATGGATCGCTTTGCTTGGTAAAATATGCCCCCCCCCTTCATATTTTCTGCTGTTTAGCTTCACATCAAGAGCCTTTCAAAACAGTCAAGCAGTCAAGATGCAACCTCTCATGTGAAGGCTGCCTTCATTTCAATAGGGTGCTTTTGTTTTGTTTTTATAGGAAATTCAGATGTGAACTGCCATGTGGGGCCAGCTCCATAGCTAGTGTAAACTGGCATAGCTCAACTCTGAAAAGCTGACTTTTCAGGACGGGAAGTTAGTGTACTAGCAATTTTATTTACTGTCTTAGCCGCTGGTAGGCAGGCTCTGATATATTTGTCTGAACAAATGTCTTATGGCATTTTTTCTTCTTGTATCTTTTTCTTGGTTTTAAAAATTCAAACTATATAACATGCAACAATGTTTTCCAAGAAGTGCTTAAAATGTGCTATCTGAAACCTTTGCAAAAGTCCCATGATGAAAACATTGTTTTGAGAATTTACTTAGTGGAAATTTATATTAAGATAACAAAATTCAACTGACTCAGGAGAGGTGTTTCCTACAGAAAAGCTATGGAATTCTAATCTGAAGCCAAATTTTTCTAAAGTTCAGAGGGTTAAGAGTCAGCACTTTAGCTTGGAACCAGCTGAGAAACGAAGTTCCACTTCCAGAAATTGAACTTTATATAAGAATTTTTATTCTGGATCAAATCCATAGTCCATCCAGTTCACCAGGCTGTCTCCAACTGTGGCCAATATCAGATGCTTTAGAGGAAGTGTCTGAATCCAACTAATGGACAGTTATTTACTAATAGAGGAAATTTTTCTTCCTAATCTTCATCAGTTAGTGTCTGTTTATTAGTTGAAGCATGCGAGTTATGTTCCCCTTGTATACATTTTATCTTGTCTAAAGTAGCTGTGAATGTTTTTTATCCATATAAATATCCTGTCTTCATGAGATCCTCTGTTTAATTATGTGTTGTATAAAAAAGAATTTCCTTTTATCCATTTTGAATTTGTTGCTTTGCCCTCCTCCTCAAACGTCTCCTTGTTCTGAGAGAGGGTAAATAGTGGTTCCTAATTTATCTTCTCTAAACTATTCATTATTTTATTTCCCTCTGTGTTCTGTCTTATTCACCTCCATCACTAAATTGAATTGCTTTAATATTTCTAATCCCTCTCAAAATGGAGACCTTTCCCATTGTTACAGGAACTTTTGGTAGAAAGTGTTAGTATTTCTTCAATTATATAACAAACATGGACATTTCTCTCACATTTCATATAAATTTTAGCAATAACAGTGTGACTTGCCCAATTTTTGTTATTAGAGGATCTTTATACACAGAGAATTAAGATACTCAGCAATAATATAGTCAGAGAAAAAAAATCTATAACACTTCATAGTAGTGTGTATAATGACATGAGAAACTTGTGAGCAATGACTGAGGCACCTCAAATACATATAGCTCTTTCAGGGGAAAGTAATAAGCAGCTCTGATATCAAGAAAGGCTAATGAGCTTTACCTGTATGATAAAAACATAAACAACAGAGCCTCTGAAAAAGGCTTCCAGATGGATATACAGAGATTTATGGGGAAAATCTTAAAGATACAAAATACAGCTACAATTTTGCTAAAGACAATTATTTAAGCAGCCATCGCTCATACCTCATATTGCCAAGAAGAATTCAAACCACCATAATGGAAGCTGGCTAGACAACAGCAATAGTTTCCAATTTCTGAGAGTCTTCTGACCATATCATGTTTGTCTGAAACAAAAAGTGTAAGACTGAGGATTACAGAGCATATCACTAAACAACTTAATTGTTTCTAGAAAGTTATTTGTGCGTTTTCCAACTAAAATGTGGAACAATGGAAGCAGATCCTGAGCTAGGGTAACTTTGCATCACACCATTAAAATAACAGAGCTACACCAACTTCCACAAACTAAGATTTTGGCTTATGGTATCCAGTTTAGTTACTGAGATGATCTGTTTGTACAGTAGAATGAGTTAGTTAGTTAATTAGTTTTCCATCTCTTTTTTCCTGTAAAAAAAAGTATGAGCTTTTTTTCATCTGGAGTGAAATTCTGAGTAAGTTTAGTTTCTCTTTCAAGCGTGTAAGCATTTCCAGTGGATTCTGGTTCATGAAACGGTTGAATGCATTCTGCTATTTTTATTATTCCATCTCCTCAGCCATGTTGGTATAAGTATATACTGGAGAAATAAATACTTCTATTTGGGCACTTTAGCACAGATTTTAAAAATGCTTTGACATCACAAAGAAGCTGTACTGTAAGTGACACACAAAAAAAATCATACCGCAGATGGTTCTATCAACAGTATCAGTTTAGCTCTCTGTATTTTGTTTACAACACTCGCAATATCACACAGTACTACAAGCTTATAATTTAGGGTTGGTGGATCATATTTCCTAGCACACTTATACACTAAATGCTTTATACTGACTAAGAACTTGATTCTTCAGGATCCTGAGCATTTCCTCTGATGTGTTGGGAACCTACAACCATGGGCACCAGGTTTGTATAATTTTGGTGGGGGCCAAGTCCTTCCCCTACAGTGGTCTTGTAAGCCTTTGGGGGAAGGGGCAGTGGCTGAGCCTACAGAAGAGAGGGATGGATCTGGGGAGGGGGCAGCTGCTGAGCTAATTGGGGCAGGATTGGAGCCCCTGGCCAGGGTGCTGGGCTCACGTCGGAGAAGGGTGGAAGGAAGGGGCAAGGCTGAGAGAGGGGAATAGCCATCATGTTTCTTGGAGGCACGGCTGGCACTGGAGCCGCTCCTGGCCAGGCACTGTGAATGTGTCAAAGAAAGAGGAGAATGAGACAGAGTGGCTAGGCCGCCTTGGGCACTGGGGGCTGCTGTGCTCTGCCACTGCATAGCTGAGCACTACTAGAGGCCCCGCAGCCAGCCGCTTAGCAGCAGCGAGATATTGGTAGAGTCTGGCCCACATTCCTGAATATTGGTAGAGCACTCATTACCCATGCCTACAGCTTCAGCCACTGCTCATGGGGAAGAGTCAGTACTTCATACTCATAGATGTTAGGCCAGAAGGGACCATCATGGTCGTCCAGTCTGGCCTCCTGGATGCTGCAGACCACAGAACTTCAACCACCCTTTCCCGCAATAGGCCCACAATCTCTGGCTGAGTAACTGAAGTCCTCAAATTTTGATTTAAAGTTACATCATGTCCACCACTTATTCTAAGTCAGAGAAGCAAGTGACCAGTCTGATAAAACGAGAGAATTCTCATACTGGAAAGCCACCTATCGAACTTTTCATTTTGGTGTACATGTTAATATGAATTCCAGAAACAAATGTCTATCAGATGTGTTTTTCAGCACTCTTTTGCACTGCGAAACATTTTTATGGTGGTGTAGTTGGCTTTATGAAAGCAACATCTTGATAGACAACATTATCAATGCTTTCTCTTTTGAGGTAACAAAAAGAACATGAAGTGGTGTCAAGCACTCACAGCATCTAATAGGTGGTACCTAAATGACTGGACTTTAAAATGGCCTGTGTTAGGCTCTGATTCAGGAAACCACTTAAGATGTGCTTACATTTAATCAAAGTCAATGGGAATCAAGCATGTACTTAAAATTCAGCATGTACTATCCTGAATTGGGGGTTCATATAAGAGACTGTGAAATAAAGTATTTTAGAACACTTTTATTACCTACGCTGATTTATTCCAAATTCATCTGGTCTAGTTGTAGGACCAAAGCTGCATTGCAATTTTATGGATTATATTTTCAACTGCAGTCTGAGACAAAGAATGGAAATCTTCAGTAAATGGGGGAACTTTCCAATCACATATATGCTATAATACCCATTCTTCCCCATCAACTACATAACAGAATTTCCAACAAAAAAGGGTTACAAGCAAATGACCATGGATTTTATAAAATTTTTGCAATCTTAAAGTTAAATGTTTCTACAATCAAAAGTTTAATAATTCTCCATGCAAAAAAATCTAACATTAAATTAATGTTAAGGTCAAAGTGAAACAGTCAAAACACAGGAAGTGGCATAGTTAACATTAACTGAAGAATCTTAACATCACCACTTTGTATGTAGGAATTATGATAGCCTTTTATTATATCAATACATATTTTTTTGTCCAGTAGGATCCCTACCTCATTGAGCCTGATTTTTAGGTGTACTGGTGCTAAACTCAGTTTGCCTGAGAAAGGAAAAGATTTTCTGTTAACTTTCTACACACATCTCAGTCCATTGGAGAATCTTCACATTTCCCCAGTGAGCGACTTGCATAGGTAATATTAATGGCACAGCATGACAGATATGGTAATGTCCAGTAATCTTTTGGATGAACCTTACTGAATTAATTAAGCCATATTTTGAATTAAGTTTATATGTCATATTGGGCCAGGGATTATATGTGCGTCCATTGGAAAGGGGGCCCACCAGGAATTAGGAACAGTGCAAGATGGTTACAAGTTTACTCAAGTTCTAATGTCGCCACAGAATACCACCACCCGGAGAAAGGCTTGCAAATGCTGATTCAAACTGGATTCCCCAGGGGCCAACAGACCAAGAAAGGATTTATGATTAAATTGCCTAAGTTAAAAGTGACTCGGGGCTTCTTTTTGATCCAGAAAACAGACAAGTTGTTCTATCTAAGAGCATGGGGGACAAATCTTTTCTCGAGAGGGCTGGAAGGACTTGAACCGGTCATAAAAGCAGTTATGAACTTGTGACCACAGACAAAACTATCAGGGGGGTTTGAAGGACTGTTCACTATCCAAAGCCCTTGTTGGAGCCGAGGTGATTTCTGGTACACTTAGTAAGATGCATATAGGTTCTCATAGTGTTTTAGTATGTTTTCTCTGTAACGCTTGACCTTATGTATAAATATGAGTGTTTAGCAAAAGCTGTAATGGCAGTAACAAAAACTTAACTGATTACACAGTTTACAGTTTCTGAAGAGAAGGCAAAGCAGGACAGCTTAGGCAGTCTGACTTCACTGGAGAATTCATTAGAAACACCCTGGTCTGAAGGAATAAAAAGTATGTGTCTGCTCTAGAAAGGTGATGGCTGGAACTGGAAAACTGAACATGAACCCTTGCTGGACCCTATGGGAAGAATACAGATGCAATTTCCTGCCACTGTGACATATGAAACCTCATTGGAGTACCTTCCTAGTTCATTAGTGAGTGGGATACACAGTTCAGCCTACAGATAGTGTGCAATTCTCCATTTAGCCCACATATTTAGCCTCTTTCTGTGCACAATTTCTTTGCCTTTATTCAAAATTTGATTAATTGTTTTGTGAATGTACTTTACTCAAACAGTTCTCTGTGAATTCTTCAAATCCAGTGTTTGTGATGTGAATTCTGCTGGTTAGTTTTGATTGGTTAGGTAAGAAACAATTACATGGTTTTTATTGGTGTTCCTTGATTGAATGAATTTGCAAGAACATGACATGAAAATTCATATGAGAGAACTTAAACATTGGTTTACATAAACACTATACATACAACTTTGAAATTCACTTTCAATGAGAACTGTGCTGGTGAAATTTAAGCATGTAAACATTTACAAAAAATAAATGAAAAGGGGGTTGGTTTGAGGCTGACTCAATTAATTCATTTAAAAAGTTAAATGAATATTTGGGAAAGACTTTCAGCAGTAGTATTTGCTCAACTCTTGTCAGAAAGCTTTCAAAAATACTTTTAGAAACAATGTTAAGGTTCTTTTTAATCACTTTGAATTTTAAACCAGATGTTGATTCAGCATTTCCAAATTTTTTCTAGGCTTTGGTACTATAGCTATATTATATAAAGCAGCAGCAGCTGCTATTGATGTAAATGTACAGTTGAAAATATACTGCTTCATATTTTCCATGAAATAACATTTAATTATAAGTACTGTAACTCCCTTGATAATTGCATGTACTTCTTTTTAATGCAACTGCATTACCTTCTGATAACTACACTGTTAATTCAGGTCACCACCAATGGTGTGAAGAGGTCAGGAAACCAGAACTCATTATGGTAAGTAACAAGATCTTTAAATCAATGGGGTATTTTAACAAGAGACTAAAGAATGACATAAAAGTTTATGGATTAGACTATACTCTAAATTAGCTAAGCCAATGGACAGAAAGCACTGTGGAAGCCATGCAGACAAACTATATCAATTAAGACAGAGCAAGGAAATCAATATTTCTGGGCCATTCAATATCAAAATCTCTATCCAACCTGTTTAAGAACAAACCAGAAAAGGTTTAGAAGTTTGATTCCAGTGAATATCTGAATCCTAGAGATGAGCCAAATTTAGTAGTCTGCAGGAACAGACCTTCTGGCTTGATTTCTGGTAATTCTTGTTTTCATTAGACCACTTTAGTTTAAGAAAATTGATTACATATTGTAGATCAGCTAAAGGGGATATTTGAGGCCAGACACCATGATCCTGCAACAATGCCTACTGAGTTAAAAAAAACCCCCAATTTCATTAGAGGATTGCACTTCTTTTTCATTTTCTTTTTCTTTCTCTCTCTCTTTTTTTTTTAAGCAAGTGGTATGTGAACCACTGACTATTCCCTTTATGTATACATAATGCCTGGTTTGTAGATATTCACCTATTACAACTATTTGATATATGAAATTCAAGTTGTGTTGTCCAGTTTTGACTGGACACAAATGACATGGCATGTTTGTTGTCTGGCTGAATAAGCATAACCTTCAGAATCAGGTTTACATACACTTTCATGTACAGAATTTGCATGTGTTTGATGAACTGGGATTATCCCCACAAAAACTCACGTAATAAAGATATTTGTCAGTCTTTAAAAATGTCACAGGACTCATTGTTTCTTTTGCTTTTGATTAATTTATTTTAAATTGGCAGTTTTCAAGAATATTTGTCAGAACATTTGTTCATTAGAATATTAATTAGGTGATAACACAAAAAGCACGAGTACAGAAAAACAAATCCATTGTACACATTCTTCCAGTTCAAATATGTTTTCAGTATCATGTGTAGAGATACCACAACATTATGGCAGGGGAATTTTCCAAATGACTTTTTTTATGTGATTGAAGACACAAATCCTATTAAAAGCCAATGGGGCTTATACCCCTATATCATTTAGACATGTTTGGAAATCCCACCCGATTATTGTCTTGTCATTCCTTCCTAACTAAATTTTGGTTTTTCTTCAGTTCCTTCACATTTTTGCTCTTTGGTTTAGCCATTCTCATCTCCAATTGAAAGCCCTAACTTCTGCGAATTTGTGTCCTCCCAAGGTCTTCATCCATATCACTTGCAATCATAGCCTGGGGCAGTCTCAATATGGAATCTTCCCACAGCACTAAGGTGAATTTTTCAAAAGCACTATTTGGCTTAGGAGCAGAGGTCCCGTTCAAAAACAATGGGACCTATATTCCAAAATTATTTAGGTCCTTTTGAAAATCTGTACATTCATTTAAAAAGGGAAATTAGAAAAATGATTTCCAAAACACCCTCAACAATTGGTATGGAGCAAATGACTAGAAGTGAGATGCACAGAACTGACCACTAGGAAATAACATGTAGACAGTGAAAAACAAAGGAGCAAGAAAAAATTCAGGTGTCATAGTGAAACGTTGACTACATGGCCAGATACAAATGTGCATGTACAAATCATCTGGGAGAGATGAAGGATAAGCATCAAATCAAGCTTAACATCGTGTGACAAAGGATCAGCATTGTCCACATGATCATCAGGGATTATGTGACTGATAATGCCAAATGTTTCTGAAAGATCTAGTTGTACCAGAAGTAGTATTGAGCTAGAATCAGTTAACACCAGATTTTTTTGGAAACCTGGAACTAAGTGTAATTTCTGTAATATGATGGGATTTAAAGGCTGGTTGGAATTTTCATGCAAGTGGCTATTTTCTTGTAGATGGGTGAGAGTCACCTTTCTATTATCTTAAACAATAAAGTAGAGATTGAAATTGGTTGGTAGTTGGAAATGCAATTAGCCTCTAAGATAGTCTGACATTCTTTGAAATCACTGATGCTAAGGAACTATGCTGCAATTGCTAGAATGATTGAAGTCTATATGGAAAAGACCTTAAGCATTTGGGAGGTGGAATATTTTTGGTTGTGAATTTTGGGTAATAATGTGGCTATTTGCCCTAGCACCTCTCACTATGTATGAATCCTGATTTTGTAGTTGTCAGGTTAGGACTCTATTACTGGAAAGAAAGTCCCAAAGAAGTACAAAATTATACAGCTTATCCTAGAATTTTACTAGAATTATCCAGATGTAGTATTTCATTTTTGAGAATATTTGTAAATTGCCCCCTTTCTGTTCCCCTCACATGGGTTAGCTGCAAACTAGCTTAACTGCTATGCCTGAAATAATGTTTTAAAGATTTTTCTTTTCAACATCCAGGTACAACAAAGGTAAATGAGCACTAGGAACCAAAATAGTTTTTTTTTTCCCTGGCAATCCATTCTTATAGCATATAAAGAAACAAATATGTTGGTAGGAAGTAAAATGCACCATAGCAATGAAAGATTAAGTTAGGGTTTGCCACTGATTCACACTGGGATAAACAAGCTCCTCTAGGCTCACTGGGAAAATACATACATCTTTACTAATAAGTGTCAACTGCTAAGGCAAGAATTACGGGTGTTTCACTTTTACATATGCACGTAAAGTATTGTTCCATTCCTTACTTCATTATTTTTATGGTTTCTTCATGCATATTTACTGGGTAACACTTTAGCACAATAGTCTAGTTGAAGTAATTAATCCTGTGTTACAGTGGAAATCCAATTGAGGTACTTGCGACATTCACATTAATACCAAATGAGTTCATGGTGATTAATGCTATTTAAAAGATACCAAAGGAATTAATATTGATTAGGCAATTATTTTAAAGTGTTACTATTTACTGTAATGTAGATCAACTTCAGTTTGGGAATGATTTCATTGCATATTGAGTCTTAATATTGGCTAGCCTGGGAGCTACAGCTGGGATGTGAAACTAGCATGACTTTTGCCACATCATGTGTGACTGTAGCTTGTATTCCACAGAGAGGACACCATGTTTCTAACTCAGAACTCTGATAAACAGCTGTCTTCACAGAAGATGGCAAGTTCATATTAATTTCAGCAAGAAACTATAAATTCAGATTCTCTTTCCCACAGCAATTTCTACTAGGTGGATATCAACGGGGATAACATGAAACTGTATAATAAAGATCAGGATAATAAATCAATTCTATAAATGAAAAGTTAAAGGGGGAAAATATAATTATGACAATCAATATGGGTTTATGGAAAACAAAACCTGTCAAACTAACTTAATGCATTTTTTTATGAGATGACACATTTGGTAACACTGGTAATATAATATGTTTAAACTTCTTTTGAAGGATATTTGACTTGGTACAAGAGGACTTTTCGATTAAAAAATTAGAACAATAAAAATTAACATGGCATACCTACATGGATTAAAAGCTAGCTAACTGAGAGGGCTCAAAATGTAATTGTAAAGGGATAATCAGCATGAAGAAAAAGTGTTTTTAGAGGAACCTGCAGGGATGGTCTTTGGCCCTCAGCTATTTAACATTTTCATCAGTAATCTAGAAGAAAACAGAAAATCAATCACTTATAAAGTTTATGAATGCCATAAAACTGGACACAGTAGTAAATAATGAAGATTCCCTGTCACTGGTACAGAGCAATTTGGAGCTTTTGCTAAACTAGGTGTAAGCAAACAATATACTTTTCACAGTGGTAAAATGTAGTTGCACATCTAGGAACAAAGAATGTAGGTCAGACTTCCAGTGTGAAGGTTTCTATGCTGGGAATGAGTGACTCTGAAAAATAGTTGTGGATTATGGCATTTAATCAGATGAACATGAGCTCCCAGTTCCGATACTGTGACCAAAAGGGCAAATGTGATCCTTAGATATTTAAACAGGAGAGTCTCAAGAAGGAGTACACAGGTTATTTTACTTCTTTATTCCATAGGAATTCTATTTCATGGAATCATAGAAATTGGGAGGAACCACGAGCCGCCATTAAGTCCAGTCCCCTGTACTCATGGCAAGACCTCTTAAGCCATCCCTGACAGATTTTTATCTAACCTGCCCTTAAAAATGTCCAGTGATGCAGATTCCACAAGTCCAAACTTAGTAAGTCCAAGTTTAGCCTGAACTAGCCTCAGGCTAGTTCAAACTAACCATGGCTTTTTAGTTCAAACGAGCTGCGCAGCTTAGTTTGAAGAAAAAAGTTAGTTCAAACTGGTCAGCACAGCTAGGTCAAACTAATCGCTTAGTTCGAACTTTTTAAGTTTGAACTAGCATGACTACATCCCACTAGTTTGAACTAAAGTTGTTAGCACTTAATTTGAACTTACTGTTCAAACATACTAGTTCAAACTAAGCAATTGCAAAGCCTAATATAGACTTGCTTCAAATTAGAAGTCCGGGCTAATTGGCTAGCATAGACATAGCCACAATGACCATTATTGGAATACCGTAGCCAGTTCTGGTGTCCACAGTTCAGCCATGATGTTGATAAATTGAAGTGAAATGAAATAGAAGAGCCACAAGAACAAATAAAGGATTGAAGAACAGTCTCATGCGATACATCTATTATTGAAGTTTAAAAAGTCATTGGGTATGTCCACGCGTCTCTTTTATTTCAAAATAACACTGGTTATTTCGAAATGAAAGAGAGTAGGTCGACACGACGTATTCTTATTTCGAAATGACAGGCTCTGTCATTTCAAAATAAGAGCCATCATTTTGAAATAACTTAAACCTTCTTTAAATCGAAATGGCTGTTATTTTGAAATGGATATTTCGAAATAACACCGTTCAGATGTGTTATTTCAAGATAACCATTATTTTGAAGTAACACTTTTGCCTTTCTCCTTCCCAGGGTGCCTACCTCTTAGCCTATCGTGGGTGGGGGCATGGCCCAGAGAGGGGGCCATGTTGCCACACCTCCCATGGTGCACCTCTCCTAAAGGGAAATAGCAAGTCCTGTGTTTGGACATGCTATTCCGTTTTGAGCTTTTCCCTTAATTCAAATTAACTTATTTCAGAATAAGGACTTTATTTCGAAATATTTCTTTTCAAAATAACTTATTTCAAAATAATGATGTGCGTGTGGACATAGCCATTGCAACGTAAGTAGTCTTACCTGAGCTACTTTTAAACTAGCTAGGAGAGGCAAAAGTAGCAGTGAAGACATGGTAGAATGAACCTAAATGTATAACCAATGTGCCCAGAGGGCTTGCACTCAGGTAATTAACCTGTCCTGAATCCTGTTCTGCCATGTCTTTATTGCTAATGTTAGCTGGTTTATCTAGATAGTAGCTCTCCAGTCTGTTAGAGGAAGAATGAGAAGAGGCTTGGTTCACCAACCCATGGACTATAGGCAAACACAGATGTCATAGCCATAATTTGGGCCTAGTAAAGAGCCAGGTTTGACTTTTTCTACGCTAGAGCAAGAAGGAAGACAGGGAAGCCTGGGTTGTGCCTGCAGTTCCACAGCTACATTTTGACATTTATGGAAGGCAAAGGTAAGACTCAAGCTCACTTAGAAGTTCAACAAAAAAACCATTACAATAAATTAAAATGGAAAGAGCAAGAAAAAGTTAAAAATTAAGCTCAATCATCTCCTTTGCTTTATGCTTTTCAGGTAAGCCCTTCCTTTCCTGGCGCCTATAAAGTTACAGTAATTCCTATGGATTCTTTCCCTGCTGGACCCAGTCTTGTACTGAAGGCTAAATTCTGTTCCCTCAGTACAAAGACCAAATAATTTGACCTTCCTTATAGCAGTTGTTGGTAACTGTCAGCATTTTGCAAGAGTTACAGCAGTGGTCTCTTAGATACTACCATCAATTACCATTCAAACTGTAGCATACGGGGAAATCTGTGAAACTACAGACACAAGGCAACAGGCAAATGCTTCATGGAGACCAGTCTATTGCAAAACTAGAAACGTAATCCTCTCCACACTCCAATGAAGAGTAAGTAATTTGATAGCTGCCTCAATACGAGAGGAAGAAAGTAGTTTAGGCAGCCACAAAAACAGAAATTGAACTCACATTGGAGACATGTACTCTTACAAAATATATAATGCTCAACAGTATGCCACTCAGGTCAAACAGAATCCAAAAAGAAATTAAACTCTAGGTGACGAGACAGCATGTGTCTTCTTGAATAGGAACAATGATTACTCTATTGAGAATCCAATAATGGACTCTTTCTGGAAGCTCAGTTACAGCTATTATGCCCTGTAATGCAAAGTGGAACACATAGGCTTGTACAAATATATTGTTTTTTTAACAAGACTGCCAACGGTGACCAAAAATGGCTGGATTGTATGAGCATTAACCAGATACTCTGACTGTATGACAGCTAAGGGCATGAGGAGATAAAATCTGGTAGCTATGAAAAATGTAGTTTTCTATATAGCAACAGACTCAATTTTCATATCAGATAAAATAGAGCAGTTGTGTGGATTCCAGTCCATCCTACATAAAAGAAATGTGAACAGTGCTTTCATGTAAGGATATGAAATGTAGTCTCCCCAGGAGAGCTCTACTGGAGTTGGACAATGCAAGCAACATAAGAGACTTATTTTAAGATGGAGTCTGTGTCCTTTAAAGCATTGTCTTGTTGTAGCAAACACAAGTAGGTTTAGATTAGGGACAGTGCTCACTTTTCATAAGCAATCAAGTCACTTCTGTGTTTCCCAAGGGAAATTACTTTCTGTGCAAAATTTCTGAGCTCAGAGACTACTCACTCAAAGGGAACTCTGAAAGCAGCTTCCTTGGGCATTGGGTTTAAAACTGTCAGGATAGGAGGACTGTACTATAAAAGGTTGTAAAGATACTTGTAATTAGTGCATGACAGGTAGTAAGTGCTGCCAGATCAATGAGATTTGTCTGAAAACCAGATTCAGACACAGTAGCTTTAAAATATATATATATTTATATTTGAAGGTGTCTTTTCACATGGTTCCATCTGAGAATTTTTGTGTTTGTCTTGACACTTGCAAGTTTTCTGAATAAGCTGTGCATGATATGCAGAAGCACTAGTGACTCCAGAGACACAACCCCCACTCCATCAAAAACCATGTTACAAGAAAACGGGATCTTTCACTGAAAGGGAGTGCAGGACCACCGCCTCCTGGGCCTGCATAAAATGAACAAATTATAGTCTTTGGCTTCTCTGATTCTGTTGTAGTTTTATAACGGTACTGATGGCAGAGCCACTGGAACTTACTTTGAGTGAGTGATGTTTAGATTCCGAGTCATGTTTTCCAATCATGCCCATCTAGCAGCATTCAGTGACTCAACAGGATTGTCAACAATAGCTGGATCATGAAAGGATTCATACTGACAAAGTGGGTTAGTACATTCGGCATCCAGGCATGGTGTGTACACTGGATAGTGGCCATATCATATGGATACACTGAGGGCTTTGAAGAGGGCTTCTTGGAATCAGCTGAAACTTCTTCAACTGTGATGATGTGTAATAGCAGGGAGACGATGCTTTTTTTAAAGAGCATCTGTGTACAATGTACAGAGGCGTCAGGAGTATCAAACTCATTCAGTTTGGGGGGCCACACTGGACAGCAGGACACCTGACAAGGACCATGTGTCTGCACAGGTTCCCCAGCCCTTTTCCTTGCCACATTCAGAGTGGCATGGGCGCCTCTTTCTCCTCCCCTACCTTGCAGGCTTGGACACCTTCCCTTTTCCCTACTTTGTGGTTTCACCTTCCCCACACTGGTTCCCAGACTCTCTTGCTGGGCAGCTCTTCCCCTTCCCTTTTCACTTTCCCTACCAGGCAATCAGCCTGTCACAGTCACAGTCAGGCTGGGCTCCTGCCTCCCCATCTCCCTGTCCACTCTCTGTCAGTAAAAATGGGACTATTTGGGGGAATTGTTTCCACGATGCTTAAGGCTGGAATTTTTAAAGGGAATTAGGTGCTCAACTAATGGGTTGTGGAGCAAGTTTTAAATGAGAAAACTAATCACACATAACCTAGTTCTGCTACCTCTTATACATCTGGGTAACTGGACTGCTCACATGTGTTAAGTTCACAGCACAGCATCAAAACCATATTGCCTTGATTTTATATATGGGAAAACTGTGGCAGTAAGTTACAGGAGCAAGGCCATTGGGTAGCTCTCCATCACAGGTGTCATTAAAATGCAGGAGTTCCCGATTCCCAGCCTAAACCTATTTCTTTCAGTTATTGGTAAGATTATATGTAAATACACATTTAGTTTGATCCCTGAAAAACATTGCACACCTCTCCTTTGAAGTTCAGAATAAAGTTTTCCCTCTTGTCATTCAGCTGAACCTTTCACCGCACTTTAGCAATCTTAGAGGCACAGAATTCCATTTTCACGTCATTCACATAAACTGGAGTTGCAAGGCAAACATCCCAGTGGAATAAAGCCTAAATGTTTCACCTCCATTCCAGATGCAGGTGTGAAAGTGTGATTCTATAATCCACACACACTCTTACCTTTTAATGGCATCCCAATCCATTGTCAGTTTGAATTAACATTATCACCAAAAAAGAATGGCTACAAATGGTAAAAACATTTATTCAACTGCAGACAGGTGAGTTTTATATCAGTAATTATTTTATCAGCAATCTACATTAGAAAGATATTGTAAAACCTTAAAAGTCAGTAGCACTGCCAGGGTAGAACACACATGGATTGTTTTGAAGTCTATTTTCCTTTAAAATTAACATTTTGTTTGAATGATCCTATATAAATAGAATATGCGTTGGGCACTTGCAATGGAAAAATATAATTAAGTCTTGATTGTTATACTCAACTATTTTTTTTCCCTTTTTTTTTTTAATTCTTCATTTATTTATAAGATCAGGCAAACGGTGTCACTTGTCAATTACCATACTTTGCAATGCCCCAAACTTCCCATTCCACCTGGACATAGTTTCACATTAAAATTCAGGGAGTGGGAAATAATACCCAGTGCTGCCAGTCAAGTCAGAATCCTCTTCTCTGCACAGCAGAGAGCAACAAGCTTCTGGGTCTTAAAATATAAGGGATCTCTTTAGCAATTTATTTAGAAGTGTTCTGGGCATTGTGGAATGCAGTGGCAAGATGGAGCTACAACTGGATGGCCAAGAAAGGGAAATCACCAACCTCACACCCCACCTTACTCTCTAGATACATTTCACTAAACTTTTGCCTTTCTCCTGCCTAGACTGTATGACGTATGATGTGTGACAGTGTACGTGGGCATACGTATTTACACAGACAAAAGGCAATCATTCCTATCAGATATTTCACTGCCTTAATGTAGTAGAACTTTCTTGAATTTGGGTGGGTTGAAGAAGAAATATGATTTATGCTAATCAGCACCAGCGGCAGAGTTTCTGGCACCCCCTTGCGGCACAGCAGATTGATTATGGCCAGACAGATGAGTGACATCAGCTGTGCAGCCCTGCAACACTTACCACTCTTACTGTGTCGTGCCGGCCCTGATGATGATCTACTAGAGTTTGGGGGTGTGGAAAGGATGCTGAGATTACCTCTCTATGGTTAGACTGCATTCAAGATGTCCAACACAATAGTTGAATATACCTAGCATACTGTGGTGGTGGCAACAGGAAGGGTAGAATGAAACTTCCTGATGTTGGCCTTCAGCCACTATCTCTTCTAGCAATTTGTAAAAACACAGATTTGAAGATGAGGGATCATTTCAGAAAATCCAGCTGCCAACCTAGAAACAAATACTGAGACCATGAACCATAAGTGGATAAAAGGACCATTCACTCATCCCTAGTTGGATGTTTTTTAGTAATGGATATTCAACTTTCATACTTATCCACGCATGCTTGAAGTGAGTAATTTATTACAAATTGAACAGGCTTTCATTGCACACCCAGAATTCAAACAAGCTAATAGTTCTAGTCATGGATGATAAACTAGGCCATAAAACATATTAAATGTACTGCCATCTTCATAAAATGGCATGAGATCTTTGAATGGATATAACTCCCTCTCTACTATTTTTCTGCAAAAACCAGAATAAGTAAAATGAAGAAAGATATTGTGTTCTTTATACATAGAACCACCATAGGACAAGACCTGCCTGTGGCTCACTTGGAAATAAATTCTCTTAGCCAAATTAAAATTTTGCCATGTCAGACTTCTCTGCCAACTTCTTGTGCATAAACAGGTCAGTCAATGGAAGGTCTCCTTTAAGAAGAGGGAGAAAGACATGATTTGTTTATGAAAACTGATAGTAAAAGATAAAAGAGCAAGTGAGATTAAATAGCTTTCTTTGGCATGTGTCATTAATAACGTCCTTTCCAGGAAACAAGCATATCACTGTCTTCAAAATTATCACCTTAATATCATCATAGAGTTGATTCAGTCTCCTATGAGCCTAATTTAAAGAGGTGATGGGTCCCAATACCTTCCATTGGCTTCAGCTAGAGTACTGACTGTATGTCATCTGATACTCAGACCTTAAATAACTTAATAAGGCAGCAGATTCTCTCTTTACATGTACACTTGTTTCTCCAGTTATCTCAGTTGAATTTGAACCTATGGATATGAGGGATATGAAGACTAATTTAACAGATGTCACTAGTAGTTCCTTCATTTTAATGACATTGAATCCTTTATATTTATACTTTACATTTCTTTTTACTAAGACTAAAGCATTTTGCCTGATTTCCACAGAAATCCTACCTTTTCTTTTCTCTTATGTTACTAAAGTTAGCTAAGAAGCTCTTGGCTGTATGATTCAATGTAATATTTCTATTTCTAGGTAAAGGATGGAATATGTTGTGTTTCCTTTGTAGGGAAATATACAATAGTTGAAATATGTAGACTTTCTTTCCTTTCAACAATCCATCTAGAGATGACAAGATTTAGCATGGACTGAAAGCTAGTTTATTATGTTAAAATTGGGTAGTCATTTTATATATTTTAAATAGAGCCAAAAGGGAGGCAATTTGTTTTCGTTGATGTTGTCTCCTTTCTCCATCCACTTCAAAGTTAAATTTGACTTGGAAAATATAGCTATAATTCTTCCATTTTGAAATTTCTTCTAATATTTTTTTTCAACCCACATCTCAAACTACTTTCCCCAAATTTGAAATCTGTTTTATTTGAAGACTCTTAGGCTATGTCCACACATACATCATTATTTCAAAATGAGTTATTTCGAAATAAAGTCCTTATTTCAAAATAACTTAATTTGAATTAAGAAAATCTTTATTTCAAATTAAGGAAAAGCTCAAAATGAAATAGCATGTCCAAACACAGGACTTGCTATTTCGCTTTAGGAGATGGGCACCATGGGAGGTGTGGCAACATGGCCCCCTCCCTGGGCCATGCCCCCACCCAATATAGCCTAAAAGGAAGGCACCCTGGGAAGGAGAAGGGCAAAAGTGTTATTTCAAAATAATGGTTATTTCGAAATATTACGTCCGAACGGCGTTATTTTGAAATAACCATTCTGAAATAACAGCCGTTTCGATTTAAAGAAGGTTTAAGCTATTTCAAAATGACAGTTCTTATTTCAAAATGATGGAGCCTGTTATTTTGAAATAAGAATACATCATGTGAACCTAATCTTTTTTATTTAGAAATAACCAGTGTTATTTGGAAATAAAAGAGATGTGTGGACATACCCTTAATGACATTTGTACACAGGACTAAATCTGGACCAGGTTAGATACAAACATTCCTGCAGTCTAGATTTTCAAAAACAAACATTTCTTCAGTCCCTGTAAAGTATTAAACTTTACCAAAGGTCTGATAGACCTAAGTTTTAAAATGAAGCTTGAATAGCTTCATTTTCAGACATGCTGAACACATACAGAAAGTACAATGTGGGATAATGTCGTGCACCTTTAAAAAACAATAAATCTTGAGCCCTTTTATTTGTGAAAATAATCTCCAAAATTATTGTGTAGGTGGTATGTCACAATTATTTTTCCTCTAACATATTTTAGGAGAAATCACCATTCACAGCTGTTTTTTGCTCAACACAGCTATAACTCCTATAATAATTTAAATGTCTTAGCTTTACTCCACCCCATTTTACAGAGAGGAAAATTAAAGCACAGAGACAACATGTGACTTACTCAAGGACACACAGTACACCTGTGACAGAGGTGGGAATAGAATCATTGACTCCCAGTCTGATATTTTACCAAAAGCCAATCCACTCTGTCTTTAAACTACAATCTTTTTCAAGAATTTTCACCCTTAGTGACTGATATTAATCACAGCCTTGCCTTCAGCTTAGCAAGTTTTCTGTCTGGGAATTCTACAGCATCCATTAAGAACACTATATAAAATATATCCTGAGAACATAAGCCTTTGCCGTTTGCTCAGTTTTGAATTTTTGAATTTTCAAGAGTATTGGTAATTCTATTGTAAATAACCTCTCATAGTTCAGGTCACTGGTATAGACACAAGGTTTGGGGAAATTGAATAAGAAAAGCTAATAGAAGGGAGCATAGCTTTATCCTTTCTAGCTACGAAATCATTAACAATGAAGTGTCCTTCTTTATAAAATCTCTCATTTCTTTTCTAAGAAAAATGTTAGCATGATTTAAGATGCAAAATTTAATCTTCTGTTTTTATTAAAAATAAGGGTAGATAGCTGAATTATAAACATTAGAATTTAAAAAAAAGACTGAAACTGCTAAATAATATATAATTAAATTAATGCTAGTGTGATTAACTTTTACTGTTATGCACATCATATCTCAGATTTAGCATGTAAGAGACTGAGGCATCTTAGGGCTATCTCAGAATAATTAAGCAGTGATAAAACATCATTTATTGTACCATTTTTCATGCAATAAACTTCAAAAGTGAAGTGAAATATGTAGTTATATGAAACAGAACAAAGATCCTATAATATAAAAAGGATGAAGATTTTATTTTGCAGAATTAAATTGGTGTATTTTATTTTTCCTCTTAGTATAATTTAAAGACAGAATATTTTCATATCATGCAGAAAATCAAAGCATAAAGAGAATTTGGAAGTCAGGTGTTTCAACCTCCTTTGCTTATCATGATAGTACATAAAAACATAACTAGAGAGACTTTTCTGACTATGCTATAATATTCAAGACAGTATCCCATAAAAGAATCCTAACAAAAATCACTCCCCCATTTTTACTTTTTGATTAATATTCCTCATATTCTTACCCTGACGTCTCTGAAAAGATAAATGGCATTAGACTGGGTTTTTTAAAGCCTGTGGGGAAGTAACCATTTTTGTCATGAGACAACAATAAATGTATTGTACTTTTAACGAATTTTGCCAGGGTGACCCAAGAAGCTGACAGCATTCTTCATCTTCATATTTTCAGACTCAGGAGATTTCTCTAGTTATTCTATATTATGTTTTCCCAAGATCTTTTTACTTTCAAGAAGGGCTGCAAAGTGCTGAGCACTCTTGTTTTGATCTGGAAAGGGCTACTTAATGACTACACAGGCAGTTGTTACTATACAGTGTATTATTAATCACTTTTTTTTAGTTGCTATGAGGAAACAGCCATGTGGTAGATTCTTGCATCATGGCTGAGACAGTTATCAAGAGCTGATTTCACAAAATCATAGAATTAATGAAAATGTAAGGGATGATGAGAGGTCATCAGACCTCCTGCACTCATGGCAGCACCAAATATTCTCAAACTACCCTTGACAGGTGCTTATGTAACCAGCTCTTAAAAATCTCCAGTGATGGAGATTCTACAACTTGCCTAAGCAACTTATTCCAGTGGTTAATCACCCTGGCAGTAGGAGTTTTTTTCTTGCTTTCCAGCCAAAACCTCCCCTGCTGTAATTTAAGTCCACTGCTTCTTGTCCTGTCATTGGCAGTTCAGTAGAACAATTTTTCTCCCTCCTCCTCTTGACAAGCTTTTAGGTACTTGAAAACTGTTATCATGTCACCTCTTACTTCCCTCTTTTTCAGACTAAACAAACTCAGCTCTTTCAATCTTCCCTCATAAGTCAAATGTTCCAGACCCCTAATCATTCATGTTGCTCTTCTCTGGACTTTCTCCAATCTGTCCACATCTTTCCTGAAATGAGGCATCCAGACTTGGACACAATACTCCAGTTGAGGCCTAATTGGGGCCAAGTAGAGCGGAAGAATTATTTTCATGACTTACTTACAATACTTCTGTTAATACATCCCAGAATGGTGTTTGCTTTTTTTTTTGCAACAGTGTTACATTGTTGACTCACATTTAGCTTTCTTTGATTCAATAGTTCTGAATCATAATCATGAGCCTAGTTGTGTAGCTTTACACTGGGTAGACTCACTAGAGTCAAAAGAAAAAAAAAATAAGGGCTCTTGTGGTACTTTTAAAGACTAACTAATTTAGTTTTCACATGATCTTTTGTGGATGAAGTTCCACTGATGAAGCTATTACACAAATGTCTTAAGTCTTCAACACAGTATATAATCCAAGTACAGATCTAAATCCATACACAAGGGGTGAATCCTGGGGCCATTAAAGAAATGCAAAAACTCCTACATGTCCTGTCTCTATTTAGACTGGCCACGTCATAAACTGTCAGTTTCTGTCTGGCATACAGAGCTAGAATTAGAGGAGTAGGAGCCTCAGACCTGCTTCAGTTATCTAAGTACTTTAGCTGATAACAAGACTTGTATGCCACCAGTGCTGCAATAGCAAGTGGAAAGTAAGTGGATAAGGCTATGTCTACACTAGCAAATTAGACCAGATTAAGGAGACTTAATCCAGACTAATTTGGTCCCTGTCTACACTAGGCTTTGCCTAGTTTGAACTAATATTTTTTTTAGTTCAAACTAGCATGATGTAGCCATACTAGTTTGAACTAAGTAATTAGTTTTTTTAGATTGAACTAAAAAGTTAGTTTGAACTAAAAGACATGGCTAGTTTGAACTAATTTAGAATGGCTTAGTTCGGACTAAGCAAATCTGAACTAAGCTTTCTAAAGTAGACATAGGTCTGCAAAGGCCATACTTAATAAATTCACAAGCCCCACTCATGTCCTAATTTGTCTGAAAAAAGGGAAACTTTCCCCACTTAAAGGAAAAAGTATATTTGATATTTTAACTCATTCTCAAATGCTAGAGAGACAGATCACCTTGAGGAGATTGTGTCAGCCACGAATATCTCAGAATTTTTCATTTCCCTTTGCAGGCTAGTATGGACATTTGAGGTCACAACTAAATGTAACAATATAACTGCCTTAAATAATACATTTTTCAATATATACAAGCAATGCAAAATAATATAGAGTTTTCATAACAACATCTATTCAATTATTAGGAATTAACATTTCCTAATACCATGCCATAACTATCTAAATGACAGGAGAACATTAAATAAAAGGAACCTTATCCCCCCACACCAATTAACTTCACGTGATTCTAACCAGCCTTTTTACTCTATTTCCCCATATCATTATGACATCAAAATAGGTCTATCAATTATTTTCTTAATTTCTAGTTGCTAGAATCTCCTGTACCACCTCAGTAAACTTATTCTTAATATACTTTGTTTTTTAAAATCCTGTTTTTATAATTCCCACTCAATACATAGCCTCTGCTTCAAAATCACTTAGTCAAAGAGACATAAAACTGGCCCTATACACAAACTTTCCTTTTCACTTTACTTTCCAGCTGTCTGTTACAGGTCCTATCTAAACTGCACTGGTATGTCCATGGCTCACTGTCTTTCTCCATGGCTGGAAGGCTTTTTCTCCTCTTTATTTTCAATCAAAGAGCAAAATCAGAAAATACCCATCACTTTTGATTCAGCTCTGTTAAGATGATGAGGAAAATGCCTCCAGCGAATGTAGGTGTGATTCCTACAGGATGTGGGGTTTTTGACATAAAAAAAACTGACTTGTGGAAGCAATTAGATTTTACTAGAGACATTTTCTAATTGAAATATTGCCAACTTTCCTAAACTTAGTTTGAAACTACAGATCTTATGAAGCCAGCATTATTAGCAATAAAAATGACGACAACCCCTGAGTCTTATATTTAGGGTCAGTTTTTTATCCAGAATGGATGGAGATTAGGAGAAGCCTGAATAGATGAAGTTTCATTCAGGAAACATACAGATAGGTTGGAGAGAACTTCATCAACAGAGTGCAAATTAGTTGTGTGGCCATTCAAGCTGTTGTCTGTTTTAGCCAGTGAAAATCAGTAGATAGACCCCATCAGCCACACTTCCATTTGGCTTTAGAAAGATTTTTAAGAAATAACCAGTGGTTTAGTGCATAGGGCACTGGCCACGGTATCAGGAAATCAGAGTTCAACTAGTTTATGGGAAAGTAAATGGTAACCATTCTGACATTAGGTTATTAGCTCTAACTTGTTATGAAGTAAGATTCATGCATGTAATGCTTGCCATATGCTCTTCCATATGGGCACACCTATTTTTTCCTTCCATAACATGAAAAAATGTAATTTGCTCCTGTAAGAGTCGAGAAGAGAAAGTAACGGCAACATTTACACTTTGAGGCATCTTTTCATTGCCTGAAGTTATCTTATACACTTTTACCAATACAATCTTGATGTAACTGACTGGTATAGACATTTCTCATCTGGTTTATAAAAGTGCAGAGCTCATATAAATCACACTGAAGTCAATTGAAACTGCTGATGCTCAGCATTTTTGCAAATCAGGATACTAGGGCCAAAATTTTCAAATATGGGTTCCTAATGCTAAAAATGTAAATCCATGTTTTGGCAACTAAATTAGTAAACAGGGATTATAAGCACATCCAGCTCTTATTGACTGATTGGTTAATAATATGGCTACTTCAAGCAACAAAAAGATGAGATAGCATTAGAGAATTAGATCATTTCTCTCAACTCTATTTTATTCTATTCTCTTGCAAAACACAAAACAAAAAAAAAATTTTCTCCTTGGTCTCTGACCATAATAAAAATTTTGTCAATTTAGCCTTCATTCTGATACTTCAGAGTCACAGGAGGAATATTGCTCTGCCTGACACAGCAAGACAAATAAAACTGCATGACCTACCAACACTACCAACACCTTTGCTTTCATATTTCATCTTGTCAATTTCAAAAGGGATAGCCGTGTTAGTCTAGTCCAGTAAAAAAAACAACAAGGAGTTGTGTGGCACTTTAAGACTAACATTTATTTTTTGCATGAGCTTTCATGGGAGAAGATCCCACTTCCTCAGATGCTTCGAAGATGGGTGATACTCACCAGCAACTACAGATCTAACAACAAGAACATTGAAGCAGGCACACACCCCTGCAAAAAACCACGCTGACAAGTCTGCCCACATATCTGCACAACAGACACCATCATAGGTCCTAATCAAGCCTGCTACTCCATCAAAGGCTCATTTACCTGCTTATCTACTAATGTGGTCTATGCCATCTTGTGCAAGAAATGCCCCAACACCTTATATATTGGACAAACAGGACGATCGCTCCATAAGAGACTGAATGAGCACAGAGCTGATATCAGAAATCAAAAAACAAAGAAACCAGTTGCTGAGCACTTTCATCTTCCTAATCACTCAATGATGGATTTGTTAACGACTGTCGTTAGAGATGTACCTGGGACATCAAGACTTCAAAGAGAAACAGCTGAACTCGAATTAATATGCAAGCTAAATTCTGTGAAAGCAGGACTTAATCGAGACTATGGGTTCTTTTCCCATTACAAAGGGTAATTTGACTTCAGGCTTCCCATGGTTTGAGCCTGTAAACTGCTCTGATTTGCTGTTATTTTATGACCAGATCCTATGTTTTACACCCCCTTGCATTTAGTTTCATTCCTTTCTGTAAGTTCACCCATCTTCGAAGCATCTGAGGAAGTGCGATCTTCTCCCACGAAAGCTCATGCAAAAAATAAATCTGTTAGTCTTAAAGTGCCACACAACTCCTTGTTGTTTTTTTTTCCATATTTCATGTCAAAGATCAGAAATGTCCCCTTGTGTAAGACTGAAGCAGCAAATTACTGTGTTGGGAGATATTCCTTATTCTAATTCACAGCTCCTACTCTATATACTGTCTCCAGCAGAAGGTAGCTTATCCTATGGTACCTCATCTCTGTACTAATTCTGCTGTATTGGTTGCTCCCTTCTGGCCTTAAACTCTTTGACGAGGTGCCTACCAGCATGAGGTGGAGAAGGGGAAGAATGGACGCTTCATTCTAGTATCTAGAGCAGCTTGATTTATTTACTCTTGAAAGATGTATATCTGCCAATTCTGATCCCCTTTATTAATAATGCTTACTTCACCAGCCAAGGGAACAGAATGTCCTGAACACGCAGCAACAAAAACCAAAGTGTTGCTAGTCATGCTACTTTTTATTAATTGAACTGAGCTGCTAGAAAAAATACGGGAGGATAAAGCAAATAGGTGGTGAGATGATTAGAATGATATGCTTGGTTCTGGATTATCTTCCTATCATTCTGTCTCATAGAGCAGATCTTTGATTCCTTGCTATTATTAGATGTGGTATTGAGCTGTCAGAAGCATGAGTTGTAAATAACTGGTGATTTTCTACTCTTTCCCTGTTGTTTGGTAGTGACACTAAAGAAAATAAGGTGCTCTCTAAAAGTTTTAATTTTATGGGCTTTCTGGTCTTTGCCATGCAGTTTATACCATTATAAAGCTGTGATCATGTATGGCAATTTTTATCAGAAACAAAAATGTCTTACATTTTGTAGTTATTACTCTTTATCATGTCAATACATCTTCACTCTAAAGATAAGTTAATACAATGGAGGTTGAATTGTCAATTTGCTTTTTAATAGATATGGTTAAACATAGCAGCAAGGACTGAAAAAGTTGCTTCCTCTGTTATTCATTTCAAACTGTGAAATGCAGAAAATTTCAAAAACTGAAGAAGTTTACCAGCTTTACAGTTAGCTGAAAAGCAAAGTGTGTGTGTACCTGTAGCATAACTGCTATATTAGCATTGTGCTAGAAATGAATCTTCTAGTATATGGTAGATTTAAATATAATTATAAGACATCCTCTGGCATTGTCCTGAACCCAGTCTTTTTTACTTGTCAGATCACTGTGGATTAAAAGCAAATTGAGTGTGGAATCTCTGAAGCTGTGAAAAAGAAAAATAAAGGTTTGATAGACTGATGAGTGAAATCAGAAGTTTTACATTAGGGGAGATCGAAATGGAATGTGGAGTTTATGTGCATGAATTCCATATAGCCCCCATATATTTTTAATGCCTACCTGTTTGTGTGCAGGGCTTGGAATCAAGACATTTCATTTCCTAGTGCCAGCTCTGACATGGACACCTTTTATCGTCTTGGCAAATCAATCTCTGTTTCCTATCACTACAGTAGAGATAAGACAGTGGTGTTGTGAAGATTAAGTAGTTAATGTAGAAAAGACATGTGTTGTCCAAAACAACAATATAAAAAAACAATGCCCAGAAAACTAGGCCAAGACTTCCAAATTAATTTCATTGTGACTTGAGCAAAATAAGTTATGAAGTTGCCCAAACCAAATTCCCTTGCTCGTCTCCATTTTATATATCATTTGTACACCATGAATCCTCCATTCATTGCTCAGAACAATTATTAGATACATTATTAATTTATTCTTTTACTTATACACCAATACATTTTTAGACTACTTTTGCTTACTAAGAAGTGAAGAAAACATTAATTGCAAAAGGAAGTGGCTTATTAGTGTTTAGCTCCACCCCTACTGTACATTGAATGCACAACCTCCATTGTATTGAGTGGACCTGGATTCTGCCTTGAGGCATGATCTGCCTTTGAAGTCCACTTGAGGGCAAACTTGTTCTTTGTGCTGTTTCACAGACTGAAAAAAAACAGTGCATTATAAATTTGATTTATTTCGTATTGAAAGAGATACATCACCTTCTGAAATGAATTAATCTCTCACTAAAAAGACCAATCACCTTCAGCTACAGATATAGTGCATCCTCTATTAAATCAGATGCATTATTCACTGTGTCAGATATATCACTTGTTAATTAAGACACTGCATTTATATCAAAGTCCTAAATCAAATACATCACCTATTAAATCCTATCAATATTGAATAAAATAAATTGCACATTAAATGGAGGCATCACCCAATTATAACATGCTGCCTAATAATGGCATAAAGTTGAGCATTGCTTCCTATTATATAATAATGCACTGCATGGTATTTTGTGTGTTGACTGATTCAGATCTCAGAAAAAAATTTGGCATGTGAATTACCAAACTTTTTTCTGAAGGATTATATAAATCATTTAAACTTGGAATAGATGCACAGTGGGCTGGTCCTCTGGGGAGTATAATCAATAAAGTTAGGTCTGGATTAAAAAAAAAAATATAACCCTTAAAACTTTATTGACATAGTCTGGGAGAGATGTTTGTGATCTCAATTCCTAATAAATAGCAGCTATGCTGCTGGTGAGAAAAATGTGGCATTTGGAAAGGCTTTCTATGTTTTCCAAATTAAAGAAAAACTGACTATGTCTGTGCATGGAGGCAAAATAATAATAGTACCCGGCACTTACACAGCACCTTTCTTTAGTCAGTCTCGCAGTACTTTAAATAAAGTGGATCAGTATCATTATCCCTGTTTTACACATGCAGAGACTGAGGTATGAAGTGACAGACCCAGTGTCACCAACAGGCCAATGGCAGAACAGAGAATGAACTGCAGGTCTTGTAAGTCCCAATATAGTGCTATATCTACTAGGCCAGGCTACCACCAATAGGAAAATAAGTACTTGCAATATCGAATGTTTGGTGTTCACAATATCCTGTCTATCACTGTAACAGTAAGAACAGAAGCCTTCTTTTGCTCATTACTAAAACTGAATTCAAATAGAATCTTTACAGTTCTGGTATTTTCTGATACCCCCACCCCTTTACTTCCAGTTTCTAGCTACGATCACAACAAAAAGACACACAACACTACAAGAAATATTGTTCTCTTTTGAAATTTCTGACTAGAACAGAAAGACCGAGTGCTAGAAAACATGACAAATCCTGTTGTTGTGACAGTTTCAGTTCTGTTTTCCAGATTCACAGATAATCCAGATAAGTATCTGACCTTCTAAGCAGGGTGCCCAAGCACCTCAACTATTATTGTTGTCAGTGGGAGTCAAGGGTATCAATAGCCCTGACTGTCTTGTCCCATTTATTTCTTTAAGATGAACACAACAGTGTTCAGCACCTTGCAAAAGCTTCTACAACTCAGAGTCCAATGCAAAAGCTACTCTGCCTGGCAAGAAGGATGCTCTTGTGGTTACAGTGCAAGTCTGCTATTCAGGAGACCTTAACTATATTTTCATTGCTGCTATACTTCTTGTATGACCTGGGCAAATCACCTAGCCTGACTGCTTCATTTCTTTATATTCTTGGGCTTGTATGCTTATAAAGTAACTTTATGCTCTACAGCTGGCAAATACAATATATAAATGAAGTGATATATTCTGACTTGGAATACATGGTCACACGGGGAGTAAGGAAGACCAAAAACTACCCTTATACTTCCATGTGGGCTACTTATTCCTTATACCTGAGGATGGAGGAGCAATCAGACTTATGTGCCTGACTAATCCCTCCTTAGCCCTAATCTACACTCACTTCACTTTTTGGTGGCAATCAACGGGAAATACGCAAGGTACATAAAATACCTAACAGGTAGCCATGTTAATCTAGTTCAGCAAAACAAACAAGGAGCCCTGTGGCACTTTTAAAGACTAGCAAATGAGTTTTTGTGACAAAGTGGGATTTTCTCCCATGAAAGCTCATGCAATGAACACCTAGCATAGCTCCCATCGTCTTACTAACTCCCACTTAACCTCCTTGTACACACTGCCATCCTGTCGATTTAGCACTACTCCAGTTATGAGGCTGGAGTTACAGCATCAAGCTGTAACTCAATTGAATATGTCTTGACAGACTGCTTAATAGAACCTGGAAGGGCATGCTGGCAGTGGCAAATTTGCTGCTATCAGTAGAGACTTACCCTTAGAGAGACAGGCTGGAAGGAACCAGGAATGAGAGGATCTTTGGCTTCATCCCTCGTATTCTTTAAATAATGTGAATTAGGAGAGAAGGTATTGTAATTTGTTTCTTATACTGGACAGGGAAAAATTACTACCCTATTGTCTGGCTATGCCAAAAGAAGGGCAGGAGACACTTGATATGGTTTTAATCAGACTACAACTTTATTATTAGATGTCTGGGACTACCTGGCGGATAAAATGCAGGTAGCTCCATGTTCATTCTGTAACTACCTGAGAGTCCTGTGCCACCCTCCCTCTTTTTCCATCCAGGTCCCATAGCCACTGATTATTGGGATTTTATCATCCACCCCCTCTCATAGGAGGGTTAAGGTGGGCTATAAGAGAAGGGATTTGGCTCCTTGCCATACCATTCAAAGGAGACCCAATCTCACCCAAACCCATTCCATTCCTTTAATCAATATCTCTTTTTGAAGTCCTTTATCGACCCATTTATCCAGAAACTGTGTGTATTCTCTATACAGTAATTGCAATGGATATGCACCCCATAATTATATAGAGTTGAAACATTCAGCCTACCTTCCTTCAACAAAGCACTTCCTGAACCTGCTATGGGGAAGGCAAAAAATCCTCCATATCACATAGGCTAGTCAGGTGATAAGAGAAAAATTCCTCTTGAAACTGCCTAAAAAGGGATAGCAAGTGCAATGCTTATTGTAGGTCTTGACCAACCCTGGTTTCACTACCGAAGGGGAGGAAGGTTGGGCACCGACTCAGTCGGTTGTGTGTAAAAAGGAGGATTCATCACTTGGGGTTGCCCCTTTTAAATGCTTCTGCCCGTTTTGTTCCCAGGGAATGAATCAGCATTGCCATGATGACCCCTTCTCCCCTTTTGCAGCAGCTTGACTTCTCTCCCTCCCCCCAGCCATGAAGCACTGTTTCCTTCATTTGGTCAGCCAGACATATGTCCCCCTGCTTAAAGGTGCATTCAACTGGTGCAAAGTGAAAAAAGGGAAGGAATTACAACTCTATAGTATCTCTGTAAAAATGCCTTAAGGGATATAACTGGTGCAATGCAGTTCATAAACCATCTGCTGCACAGAGCTGTGTCTGAAGTCAAATTCTAACCCTCTCTTATGACTGCTTGGCTTTTTCTTCCAGTATAGATCCCTCTTCCTCCATTCTCTCATAACCTTTTACCGAACCACTGAAAGAATGTTCAAGAGGCATGATTGCCTTTTTTCATTGTCTACTAAATGATACTTGTTCCACTACCTGACTTAATCATTGATTACATTCAATATCAAATTGTGTCTGTGGATTTTTGTCTTCTGTATTTTTTTCCATTTTTTTGTCTAAAAGCTTTTCATTGTTTTCTAGCTCCATTCCTTGTCAGGTTTTTGTTAACTTTTCTCTTGTGATCATTTTTTTCCCTTGGGTTTATTTCTTTTCCCTCTTTTTTTCCCTCACCTTTTCCATGCAAATGTACTTATCTTAACACATCTAATTTGGATTTATTTTACAAATAAATATTTTATACTCCTTTTCTTTCCTTCCTTGTCTTTTTCCCCTTGCCACTGTCTTTCTTCCCTTACCATGTCCTTCTTTTGTTCTCTTTCCTTCTCCTCCTACCACAAAAACAACTGAGAACTTCCTGTTATTCTCACACTCTCTTTTTCCCCACTTACCCTTTTATTGTCTTTTTTCCTTCCCTTAGTCTTCCTCTTGCAACATAATTCAGACTTCCCTTCAACTTACTCTGTGGACTCTCTGCTGCATGCCTTTGTCTCTCTCGCTCATATTTCCATCTTCAGTCTACACAGAACATGATCAAACTTGTATGGTACATCATCCTTTCAATCAGTTGACATTAACAAGGGTTATAGAAAAGATACTGAACCAGATAGACCAATGTTCAGGTCCAATATGGCAATTTCTGTTTTAATCTGCCTTTTATGCAGTTACATACTGTGATTTTTATGTTAAACCTTTGGATATCTTAGTACACTAAAAAATGTCTTTGCATGATGAAAAGTGTTATATAGCCATAGCAAGCAAAGATATTTTTTGTAAAAATCTGCTTATGTGAGAAATTAAATAAATCAAAGTTATGTTAATTGGCTCTGAATCAGCAACCTTAATCAATATATTAAAATATCAATAATATTTCCATAATGTACAGTGATTTTGTGAAAGGCAGATTCATTCATTGAGGACTTGTTTTGGATGGCCATAATTTGAAGCCTAATAAAATACTAGTAAATTAAACCTCTGCTCCACAGTGACCCTGCCAGTTAGGCAGAAAACCCAATTATTGTGCCAATGCACCTTCAAACATACCTGCAGTTGGATATAACCAGTGTTTTCAAAACTGGTTCAGCTCATCTCTAGAGCAACACACATTAAACTTAATTACAAAGAGAAACCTATATCTGTTATACAAATAATATCCCCACGAAACCTAATTTAAAATAATTGCCTACACTGCTTTTGTTCCAAAGGGAAAACAAAAACTATAAGAAGTGCTGACATATTGAAAATGGTGTTAATTATATTATGTTATATTTTGCTTTGAGCTTTTTAGATACTTTGGATTATATTTTAAATGAGAAAGATGAGGAAAGTAGTGATTTATTTGCTGATTTTAGAGAGTGATATGTGTATATCTATATTTACTGAAAAAAACAACAAGACACCTCCCACCTAAAAATACTTAACATTGTTTTAATCAATAAAACTATTTCTTTACTATGGAGCAAAATGAGCAAGATGGCCATGTTGCTGTTTGCAACTTGGGACAGTATATTGAAATGACTGAAATTAAAATAAAAATAGCTTTGACATAAAGAAGTTATCAGTTTGACACTGAGTCATAGAAGAAAGAGATGTGGATAAAGTTACTGGATTATTTGTGACAGCATGTATAAAATCAGTGGGCAATAATGAGTAACCTTATATTGAGCCATTCTACTCTGTCAAAAATAATCTAATAATATTAATCAAATCTATTTGTCCTACATTCACCAATTCCTCCTCCAAAACTCTCCTTGAAATATGCAATACTTCTCAGTGCAATATCATTCACTGTAAAGTATATATATTAATACAGCCATGAAAAAATGCTTTTACAACTGTAATTTTGGGAGATCATTTCTAACATCTTTCTACAATTAAGGTAAGTTGATATTTTGAATAGTATTACAGTTCACTCAGGGCCTGATCTAAAGTCTACTGAAGCCAAATTGATAATGTAAAAGACTCAGTCTCAGTGGGGTTTAGATAAGGCTCTTAAAATATTCAGTTGACCTCAACACGCCTTAGAAACTTAAGTGAAACTTCAGAATACCCTGTAAGGTAACATCCAAGGTGGACGAATAGTTCCAAAAAGTCTAACTGACTTGACCAAGGTCACAAGGCAAGTCAAGGTATCCATTAATAGAACACTGAAGTCTCAGTTCAAAGTTCTGTGGCTAATTATTTCATTCTGTTTGTTCCATCTGCCTTTTTGGTGGGGGGAAAAGTGAGTGGAGGAAGTGACATTTTCTCAAATTCCTTTCCCTCTGCCTGCAACAAATTATCAAACAACTTAAATTGGGATTATATATGTATGCACTACAAATAAAATGGATCCTAAAGTCTCCTCAACAAAGGCTACTTGACTTTGGTCTTCAATTTACATAGTATCTCTATTCCCAAAAGGGAATTTGTGAGCATTTTCCAAAGACATATCTCAACAAGATTAATCCAGCTCTAAGTAAGGTACATATCTTTTTTCTGAGTAATGATGACTGCAGCTTCAAGGAACAAAATAAGACTTTTTCCAGCTCCTTGATCAGCAAAACATTACTTTGATCAGAAGAAGAAAACACTGAGATTGTATATTCCATAAAAACACCTAAAGAGGAAGAGAACATTATATACAAACAACATTAAATTGATCATTTTTGTTATACCTATGATAGCAGCAACGTAAAAGAATGGTCAGTGGTCTCAGTATCCTCATTAGTCATGAGTACCAACTAACATATAAATAAGAAATTCCTTTTCAGTATGGTATCAGTAGTACTTTATTAATCAATCTATGCAAGTCTTCAAAAGACTCAGACTCTGAGGACTCATTCCAATAAGATTTCTGTGCATTTAATGATGGTAAAAACTTAAGAGCAAAAGATCCAATTCTGTTTCCACTGGACAGCTTCCACTGACTTAAATGATATCAACTCAAGCCTTAATGGCCCAAGCTGGATTCTTGGCTCCTGATCCAAAGTCCACTGAAATTAATGGACTCTTGCCATTTGGATCAAACCCTACGTGCAACAGAAAGCCCTCATCTGTGGAAGATGTGTGCTTACCAAGCACAGACTGGCCTTATTAGGGCAAACATTTCATCTCCGGGATTAGGAAAATGTATATATATATAATCACTAAGGGGAAGGCACTGAAAAGGAACTAAGTAAAGCAGAATTCAAAAGTAAGGAGAAGGAGTACATGAGCAACAATTAGACAAAATGTGTTTAGCCCAATACTCTCAAATTTCTTCTGTTATCTTAAGTATCTTGCTGATAGGGCAACTGAGTAATAGTTTTGCATTTTCTCAAGTAATGAGATCTTACATATTGTGCATCTGAAGCACAGGAAAAAAAACCCAGGAAATTTGTTATGTATATTATATCAACATGAAAAAGATAATTACCTAAAGTTACAAATGTGTGTGTAATCTTGGAAAGGTGCAGCTTCTGTTGAACTCTTCTATGAATTATGTTGTGTTATTCCTTTCTGCCATGCCAGAATCCATCCCCTCTCCCCCCCCAAAAAAGTCACAGGGAATCTTGTAGCAGACGCATACTTTGTTTTAACAGGTTGTTCAGCTGAAATCAACACTAGAATCCGTAAGGGAAACTATAGTGCCTGCTATCTAGGGACCTACAATATGGCTGACCAGCATGAAATCTATTATTGCTTAATATTCTCTCGGCCTTGTGTTTCCTTCTTTAATTTCTTATCCCATAGTGAGCCATGCTGAGAAGTCTCAGGCTCTTTTATTCCTTTACTTTTCTTTATTTTTGCCAACTGCCAAACATACAAGCAAATAAACCATAGAAAAGTAAGTATTTGGTAACTTCACAGCATTTGTCATCAGCACAGTAACATTAAAATCCATTCATTTTATTGTGAGAAAAAAATCTAGCTTATACAAAGCCAAACTTGTCATCCAGTCAGGCATCATTATTTAGTTACAGTAGGTCTGCTCTTGACCAACACCTCTATTATTTATTTTAATAAAATTTCAGTATTTTAAAGAATATTCATTAATATATTTGAACATACTGAATGTTTCTCCCTACAGCTGGTTCCTTTGTGTCTGCGAGCAGAATATGAATAATGATTTATTACTGACTCTGGGCAGCTTCTCCAGGAAACTGGCTTAATATAAACTGACCACAGGAATAATATCCAGTCATTGGATTATCATGCCTCTAATTTTTAATTTTATAGGAAATCAGATAGGAGTTTACAGTCAAGCCATGACAGATGTTCTCATTTAAATTTCTGCAAGTGCTAGTAACCCAGGTTTTATGCCTACATCTAGTGCAAGGTACTGTTCGCGATAGTAAGCTTAAAAAAAAAACAAAACAAAAGAATTCAGTGTTTGTGAAAGGTAACGGACAGCTTGCTCTGGAGACTGAAATCCTCTGCTGGCTTAGCGGACAGGTACAAAATGAGCAGCCAAAACCTTCTCAGCATTCTCCCAGTGTGCCACAAATCTGCACTGGAAGGGCCACTTACAATTTCTGTGTGAATTTATGAAAGTATAAATTAGTGCTAACTGTGATGTAGATGACTCCCATAGCAACCAGAGTGAGATAACCAATAACTTTCCTCTAGGAAACTAGACAGTAGTCAAATGTTAATGACTTTTAATTGCTACTGATTTAGGCACTGATCCCTCATAAGCATCTTTCTGTGCAGAACTCATTTATATGTGTGCAGCCTCACTAAAGTGAGATCTTCAAAAGGCATAAGCCTGTAAACTAGCAGCTCACAATGCAGAAGCAGGGTCAGCTTTCTGCATCTCTTGCCTGGAGGCCATGAAAAACTTAATAATATTCCATTAGTGGAGGTGAATGGCAGAAAAATGCATTCTGTAAACTTCAAAAGAAATTAACATTTTTAAATTCATTCAAATTTTATTTTGAAATGTTTCATTTTTTATTTAAAAATTGAATCTGTTTTTCATAAATTTTGATTTTTTCAAAAATGTTTATAAATACTTGTTTCATTTTAGTGGGAAATAAACATCTTTCTTTCCTTTTCTTATTTTTCATTGTGCTTTGATAAATCAGCACTGTAGCTCCTGTTAGGCAAGAGATGTTGCTAGCTACTTTATGACCAATGTATTCTTCACAGGAAGATGCTGGGAAAACACAAGGTTGGACTGGTTTAAAAGTTCTATGGTCCTCCCACAGACTTAACCAACAGAGAACAGGCTGAGGAAACAAAACTCAAAAGGTAAAGGAGATAATTTATCCAGAAATGGAGTCTAATCTAAACCAGTTTCTGGCAATCCTCCAGTCAGCACTATCTGTGAAGGGCAGCAAAAGCAAGACAATGTGGATAAAAAGTACCACATCCTGTTTGTCTCTTCACATGAACTGCCTGATTTACTAGTAAAATTATTCAAATATTGCAGTCTAAGGATATTGCCTAACCTGTTGAAAGAGAGAAGTACAATTAAGCTGTGTGAGAATTCTCCAGCGGTTGCTGTTGCAGTGCTATTTACATTGCAATAACTAGGGTCAAAAATAAGTTTTGGAACTAGGTCTTTGCTAATACAGCTGCAGGTAAAATCCCAAGGTATGAAGGCAGCTTGCATGACTGGATATTTCTGAGACGATCTCCTTTCGCTATTACTCTTGTCTATTGTACCTTTTGCCATCACTCTAAACCATGGCTATGATTGTTGGTCAGTATTTGGCCCAAATAAGAATAAGGCTCCCAAACTGTCTATTATGCATTCACCCATTCAGAAGGTCACTAGAGTCTCCTATGCAAATTGTATGTTTATTGAATGTGTACACACACTCATGTGACTAGAAAATCTTCAGAAAAGCACTCATGAGTATACAAAGTAAGTGCTTAATAAAGTAATTGTTCTTGCTAAAGTAAAAAAATCTTAAAGGAATCTCGGGATAATCCATTACAAAACAAATCTAGATGGACTGATCATAGGAGAATGAATATTGTATTGTACCACAGAGACGTATACAATACTGGTGGTGCATTGCAATAAAGATGTTAAAAGCAATCTACTGCCACTGTCCTTATTACATTAACCCACTCAGTCTGACTCTCCGACAGGATTGGATTTAGATTGCAGCATGAACAATTCTCTTCCATGCAAATCCTTGTTACCAAGCTTCCAAAATAGTTAAGTGAGGCCCCTTAATTTTTTTCCTCTCTCATTTAAATATATCTTTATTTTGTGAGGATAGGGGATCATTTCAAGAGACAAGAAACTTTTCATTTCGTAAATCTAGCTTATACCTTAGCAAAATAACACATTTTTCTTCTGGCAAAAAATCTCAGATCTTATGTGATTTCATAAAAACAGCAAAAGACTTTTTTTTTTTTTCCAGTTTTGCATGGTCTGAGATTTTATTTATTTATTTTCCCCTCTCCTCCCTCGCTCCCCCCCCCGCCCAAGGAGCTCTAGTGGAGATATAGCAAATAGTTGGCAGCAGTGAGGTCTATTGGGTGTCTTTAAGTTACCTACAGTGCAGGCAGTCTGGATAGGTTTTCTAGTCTTCCATACCTATTTTACGGATACTACTTCAAACTGTTCTTGGACTCCATAGGGGCATTTAAAATTCAAATGTGTAGCAGAGGCACACACATCTGATTCTTTTGTATTTAATCATGCTGTAAACTGTGATACCTCACAAGAGTAGAGAGATGTTACCAAGGAATTCTGAGAAAAAGGTATGTATATATTTATAAAAATTCAGTTCAAATATGTAAGGGGCTATAAGACCTTATTGAATTCCTATTCAAATGAATTAGAGTTTTATAATTGACTTTCCTCCATGTGAATATAATTTCTATTACATGAGAAGTGATTGATTCACAGGCTGACTTTCTAGCATTTCAAGTTTGATGATATCTTGTGCAATATAACTGCAGCTGGAAGAATCTTCTGCATGTATTAAGCATGAGTTGGAGTAATATTTAAACAGCCCAAACCAACGTTCACTTTGAACTCAAAACTAGACTAAGAAGTTTGGAACATTTAGTTATGTTCATGTATTAATGAACCGTGGAATCTTTCACACCAACAGGCCCAATTCTAATCTCACTCACTCTAGTTAGATGCATTAGATGGGTTAGATGCGGGGACTGTAAGGTGGATAGAAAACTGGCTAGAACAACGGTTTCAGCGTGCAGGAATCAATGGCTCCATGTCAAGTTGGCAGGCAGTAACAAGTGGTGTGCCCCAGGGGTCGGTCCTGGGGCCAGTTCTGTTCAATGTTTTCATTAATGATCTGGATGATGGGATAGATTGCACACTTAGTAAGTTTGCAGATGATACCAAACTGGGGGGAACGGTAGACACCCTAGAGGGCAGAGACAGGATTCAGGGAGACCTAGACAAACTGGAGCAGTGGGCCAAGAGGAATCTCATGAGGTTCAACAAGGATAAGTGTAAAATCCTGCACTTGGGACGAAAAAACCCCATGTACTGCTACAGGCTGGGGAGTGATCAGCTAAATAGCAGCACTGGAGAAAAGGACCTGGGAGTCATGGTGGATGGGAAGCTGGATATGAGTCAGCAGTGTGCTCTTGCTGCCAAAAAGGCCAATGGCATACTGGGCTGCATCAGAAGAAGTGTTGCCAGCAGATCAAGGGATGTGATCATTCCCCTCTATTCTGCACTAGTGAGGCCACATCTGGAATACTGTGTCCAGTTTTGGGCTCCCCACTACAAAAAGGACATGGACAAATTAGAGAGAGTCCAGAGGAGGGCAACCAAAATGATCAAAGGGCTGGAGCACAAGCCCTATGAAGAAAGACTGAAGGAACTAGGCTTATTTAGCCTGCAGAAGAGAAGACTGAGGGGGGATTTGATAGCAACCTTCAACTACTTGAAGGGTTGCTCCAAGGAGGAGGGAGCTCGACTGTTCTCGGTAGTAACAGAGGGCAGAACGAGAAGCAATGGCTTCAAGTTACAGCTGGGGCGGTCCAGGCTGGATATTAGGAAAAACTTCCTTACTAGGCGAGTGGTGAAGCAGTGGAATAAGTTGCCTAGGGAGGTGGTGGAATCTCCATCTCTGGAGGTGTTCAAGTCCCAGCTGGACAAAACACTGACTGGGATGATCTAATGGGAGTGGTCCTGCTTTTTTTGGCAGGGGGTTGGACTAGATGACCTCGTGGGGTCCCTTCCAACCCTATGATTCTATGATTCTAGTTCTATGCCAGAAAACCTTACTGAAATCACAAGAATTGGTTCTAATTTACACTGGCATGAGATCAGGAATAGGAGTCAAGATCTTTGGCTATGTCTACACTTACAAAATTAATTTGAAGTAGTGAATTCAAAATAACTATTTCAAATTTAAATTGAAATTATTTTGAATTAATGCTACTTTTAAGTTGTGATTTCAAGTTAGGAGCCCAGTGAAGACACTCTAATTCAAAATAAAGTGGGCTGTATTAATTTGAAGTAGAGAATCTTCACCAGACTCCTTAATTTGAAGCAGGGGAAGGCAGCCAAAAGAACAGGGAAAATCAGTTTGAATTAAGCCTATTCTGTGGCTTACAATGACTTAATTCGAGCAAATAACTTCAAAGTAAGTGACTTTGAAATAAAAGGAGGTTTTATTATATCGAATTAGCTATTCCTTATTTTGAATTAACGAACTGCCTAATTTGATATCATAAAATGCCTCCTTGGCCAGGGAGTAAGTTATTTGAATTAAGGTGGCTTAATTCAAAAATATCCTGTTAGTGTAGACATAGCTTTTCATTTTAAATCTTTACTGGAGGTCCCCAGGACCAGAACACGTTGCCATTTTCAGTGACATTGTGGAATGAGTTGGTAGCCATACTCCAAAAAGTGCATGATGGACTGTCTATCCCCCTCACAAAATTACCATAGCACTACACACCTTAGCTGTCTCTCAACTACCTCTCTCTTCTAGCTCAGAGTTAAGTAAAATATTATTGGGACATAGTACAGAAGCTTTTATTATTCACACAATGAAATCCAGTTAGGCAGTGAATTTCAGTCTTCAGCTCTGTCAAGGCACTCTCTTCCACAAGCAATGAACTGACTTTTCTGAAACTCTTGCTCTGTTTCCCTTTTCCACCTGCCTCTGAAGTTCTTGGTTTTTGGTGGAAGCAGAAGCACAGATAGGTAGCAGGAAATGTTTTTTTATACCACTACTAACCTGTCTATACCTCCTGGTTGTGGCTATCTTGGCAGATTCTTTCCTGAGGAGAACAAGCAAGGAGGTCTGTGGCACTTAAAGACTAAGAAATTTATTTATCGCATGAGCTCTCATGGAAGAAAATCTCACTTTGTCAGAAGCTTTGAAGATGGAGTTCCCCCATGAAGATGGAATTTTCTCCCATGAAAGTTCACATGATAAATAAATGTGTGAGTCTTTAAGTGCCACAGGACTCCTTGCTTGTTTTGCTGAGCTAGACTAACATGGCTGCCTCTCTGGAACTTTTCTGAAGAGATTTCTTACCTAGTTTCAGGTTCCAAGAGAAGTGGATGTGTTTGGATAACTTTCAGAGCTTTAGGACACTTAGCTAAACTGAATCTTTGAAGTTGACACATTTCTAAATAATACATTATATACCATATATATGCTTAAGATATTTCATTGTAAATTACATGATGTTAACAGCACAAGGAATGTCTCTTTTGTGACTAGATACATTATTTTTTATCTGTGGGTGTGCATGATTATGAACAAGATAAATTAGCTAATCAAAAAAAAAGAAGGAAAAATGGTAATTACTCATTTCCAAAGGTAAATGAAAAATCTTCATTTCCATAATCAATTCTGTTTCTTATGAACCCACTAAAGCCCATCAACAGTCCTCTTTCTACTTCTTTTTGGCTGTGCTACACTGCCTGCTCATTCTCTATGTCTCTGGAAGTATATCTACTGTATAGTACTAATACTCACTGGAAAGGCTAATTTAGAGACGTTAATAGCTGATGCAACCCCCAAGGGACAATCTTAAGCTAATAATAATAGATTTAATCAGTGATCTGGGTGTTGCTTACACAGCAGCCACAAACAGTATGAGAAAAGATAGTGTGGAGTTACAGAAGGAAAAATATTATGGGAAAAAAAGAATGCACACACAGTCCTGCTACCTTTATAGAATGTGTCTATTTCTGGCCTAAGAGCTAAATTCTGTATTCAGATTCATGTGAAAAACTGCCTGATTTCAGTGGGAATCTTGTGTAAATATCTGAGGTTGGAGTTTATCCTATAGTAATGACTAAACCTCTGAAGATTCTGCACTTTAATTTAGGCTGGATAAGAACTCAAAAGACATAACTGAACTAAAACCTACAACTACAGAACTGGACAGGCTTCTGTGAAAGATTTCCCAAAAGCTTTTACATGTCAAAAAACACTTTAAGAGCTCTCCAATTGGTATGAATCTACAACAATTTACACCAGCTGAGACCCTAACTCTAGTAGATCATTAATTGAGTTCATTTGCAGTCATAATGGAGAAATACATATGAGAGAATTGGAAGGATTTTTCTTTTTACTGGCTACGCCTAAACTTCAGGGCTGTGCATTTTCTTTAGACACCTAAAGTTAGGAAGAGAGCTGTATCCCTTTCTTTGCATTGGTTGGTTGTCAGCTCATCAACCCTTCTAGAAGAATCAGAGACCCCTGAACTCATGTTAAAACTATATGTATTGTGTTGGTTATGAGGTATCAATGCTCTGCTCAGAGTTCAGAACAGAAGTAGGTAGAGCTGCTTTACATTGACTTTACAGGTTTCACAGAGGAGAATCCAGAGCAAAATTACTAGTTATTGCTCTTCTATCTCACACTGCCTTCTTCTAGGTACCACAGGTTTTGACTTTCTCCTCTCCTGTTCTATGTGTACAGGAAGCTTCTGTGAAGTTTAATGAGGAGCAATGCCCTGGGTTTGATGGCTTTTTTCCTTCCAGTACTCTGATGATATCCAAGTCCATGTCTTTATCTTCTCCAATACTACCAGTGTAGAACAGAAACTAGGGATGTCTGGTGACTGAGGAGAAGAAGAGCACTCAAGATCATTCCATAGAAAATAGAAGTGATTTTGGTAGGCTGGGGAAAAGAAGTGGAAGCAATTCTAATTCAGGGAAGGTGGTAATGCAAATTTGAAGCTCAGGAACCTTGTTAAGGCCACAGTTGATCTTGCAGCAGTATGGCCAAGTGAACGCATTCTCCTTTTGGTAAGATGAATGCGTCTTGTTAAGGGTTAAAGTAAGCTGGAATGCACTGGAATGCCATTCTAGGGCCCACCATTTTTAGGAGGCCAGAAAATAGAAAGAACAGCTGGAACACTGCATTCCAGTGCATTCCGCCTTCTACCCCTGAGAAGTTTTAAAAGCTCCCAGCTTGGGGGAAGCTCCTTCAGCCAGCAGGGAGCTTCCTGCAGGCTGGAAGCTTTTAAAACTCCATTCCTGATCCTGCTCTGATTGAGCATGCTCAGAATCTCTGAGAATGCTCAGTCAGAGCAGACTCAGGGTGGAAGGAGCAGCCAGTGGGGTGGTCACTCTGCTCTGGTGGCCAGATAAGGGGCTGCAGGGGCAGGCCTGGGCAAGAGGAGGAGTGGGAGCTGAGAGCTCAGGACTGAGGATGCTCGGGCTATGTAGTGCAGGTCCTGGGGCAGCAAGCTGGGCTGGCACCGGGGATGGGTCTGGAGCTGGCACAGCGAGCAGAGGGGTGGACTCTCTTCCATCAGGCTGGCCCCAGTTGGGGTCCCCCAGCTCCCTGCAGCTGCAGAGATGTGCTGGGTGGGTCAGCAACACAGTGCCCCCTTTATATATAGCCCCAGCCCCCAACTCCCCTTCTCTAACCCTTCTCTGTCCCACCTCCTGCCCCTACCACCCTTTACCACCTGCACCTCCTGCCCCTGCCCCCTACCTCCTGTCATTACCTACCCTGTCTCTGCCCCAATCTCCTGCCCCTGATCCCATGCCTTCCTCCATATCCTATGCCTTCATCTTTCCTGGGCTGGGGCCCACACATGCGGGAAGGCAGCCCCGACAATATGGAAAGGGTGCCCACCAAATTATACTTTAACCTCTGGTTTTGTTTCTGATTGGAGACCCTGCTACATTAATATATCCCTTTGCCAGCTCAAGAAGAGACAACTATAATGCAAAGAGAATCGCCTAAAAGCAATCCAGAAAAATGAAGCTGGTGCTGAATGTACTGTATTGGCAGTCCACGAGTCCCCTGGTAGAATTTAAAGTATTGGCTTTGACTTTTACAGCCCTTAATGGTTTGGGACCCATCTATCTGAGAGATATCTTCTCCCTATGACATAGCTAAAATTATGGAAGACTCTCAAACTGGAGGTTCCTTGATTAAACATGACATAGTTGTTTTCAGGGTGTTCTGTAGACTAGAATTCTCTTCCTCACTTGGTCCGTCTAACTAGAGTCTGCATTTATTAATCTTCCAGACATGCTGCAAAACTGCTCTTTTGTCTAGGGCATTTGAAAGGATGACTTTCATTGTTTTATTATAAGATACCTTTTATGGGGGATCATGGATTTATCAGATGATATTTATTGGAGTGTGAATGGCAGATGAATGTGTGATTGTTGTGACTAATAAGTTGCATGACAGTGTATGGCTCATAAGATGGATGTTCAGACATGTGTTTTTATAAATCATGATATAAAAAATAAATAAAGGAAGAACTGATTTTTCAGCTTTTTAAGATATGCATCTTCCCTGGGTTTAATGGTTTCTGATGGGTCAGGAAGCAAAAATACTGAATTACTATGAAAAATGGTTCTTCAGAACCTGCCAATATAAAGTAGTACTTGAACTCCTTGAAGAAATCCCATGTCTATTGTTATAATTTGAAACCAACTACATATATACTCCCCCTAAGCAGTCAGTCAAGGTCACCTGCTTCAAGCCAAACTACTTAAAAGACCAGTGCTCATGTCTGCCGTCTCTCTGAAGACTAGGATCATGCATTGCACGCACTTACAAGTTACCACGACTCCTTCTAAGCAAACACTTATAGTAATAAGCTTATCAGACATTTAGGACTCTGGTAGTTTTAGTTCTTTGAAACCCAGAATTGAGTTTTCTCCCTGTTTACAAATTCATCCATCTTAAATCCAGAACCACACTGAAAGCCACAAGTCACTTTGAGTACATCTACACTTGCAAGTTATTTCAAATTAAGGAAACTTCACTTGAACTAACTTAGGTCCCATCCACCATAGACTTTCACTAGTTCGAATTAAGGAATTCCTTAACACGTGCATTTAGTTCGAAGGGCAGTGTAGATCAGGATTAAGCCTTAATTTGAACTAAATAAATTCAAATTAGGGAAGTTAGTTTGAATTAACAAAGCACACTAATTTGACTTAAAGTTTAAGTTGAATTAGTGCACTTTGTTAATTCGATTTACTAAGGTTGGGTTTAGTTTGAATTAAGGTTGAATTTATTAGTTTGACTTTGTTAATTCGAACTAACTTTTGTAGTGTTGACACAGCCTTTAAGCTCAGACTATTTAACTAAACTCCCTTCTCTGTCTGTTCATATCAGGAAAATCAAGCTTGAACCAGAATATACAAACATTCTCCAGAAGGTGGTATATCTCTAGAGAGCATAACCTGAATGATTTGCCTTGATCATTCTCTACTCTTTTCACTTTCTGGAGGAGTGGTAACCCTGCCCCCTGTATACAGTCCCTGGCCTACAATCAAGCATAAATCATTCATACACTTAATATAACATGGTGTCCCAAAGATATTGCTGGAAGTTGCCTGTCTGCCATTGCTTGCTATTGGCCTGATCAGAACAGGTACTGAGTATTCATACCCTATTGGTTGTAGTGGGAATAGAGGATGCTCAGCAGCTCTCAGAATCAATCCATATATTTCCAGATAATCAAAGCTCCTATCAGTTCTTATATAGTGAGCTTTTGGACAGCCCAACTCCAACTGCGTGGTTGATATGACACAACCAAGTAGAATAACAGGCTCTTCAATTCTGAAAGGAGCTAGTTACCTAACGAGGAGTCAGCATGTAAAGGCAGCATATTATACTATATTTCTTTTGCTCTAGATGCTTAGTAGTGTGGTTGTTTTTTCACCCACACCAACATAAATCCTAACAATTCCACTAAAGTCAATGCAATTACATAATGTGTAGGCCTGGTATTTCCAAATCACTATATAAATTGGACAGATAGAAAAATGGGATACAATTTAAAACACAGCATTCAGCTACTTGACAGAATGCGTATATGAACAATAGAGAGCAAAGCATTACATAGAAGGGTTTGATAATAATGCAGTGAGTTATGGATGATAATTATTGATTGCAATATAAGTCTTAGAGAGCTCTGAAGGGAAATTATCAAGAATGTGATAATATCTACCAAGAAGGGAAGGCTCCATATGCTGTAGATAGATTGTAGAAGGGACAGCACAGAAATATCTGTGATGAATTTGCATACCTACTTGACTTTTTTTTTTTTTTTTGCAACTTATTTCTAAAAGCAGAAAAATCTCCCAAAACTGAAAATGCATATAAATATTTAGAAAAGGAAGAGACACCTTGTCTGGTCAAACTCCATTAATAAGCCACTCTACTTTAAACAGAATAAGACAAACATCAGATCTGTGCAGGGTGAAATGATGGTTTTCACCTGGTTAGAAACATACAGCAAATTAGAGAATATTTACAATTTTCTGCAAATACTTCCCATTGTATAATAATTGAGAAATTTCTGTGAAAGTCAGGAGCGCTTCTGCCAATTAAAACAACACCTAGCCAGCAGAAAAGACTTCACTTCCCATGTGCTTTAGTTTGTAACTAATACTAAATAATTAAAGTAGCCAGAACCACTGCAGCTATGCCAGCAGATGGACATTTTCTAGAATGCATCCTGTCTTTGGTGAAAAATAGATGTGTATTCACTGCTATAAAAACAACAACAACAAAAAACCACTTGGATTGGAATACACCTCACTTTTGTTCCAACAAGATCAGAATGCATTTCAGAGGATACATATACTTTCGCCACCCTTTATGAAGCCTCTTGTTTTATAAACTACTCTGTGGAGAAAATCCACCTAATTTAGGACTCTTCAGAAGAAGGTCTAAACAACCCAAACCATGCATCCCCTCCTCCCTCAACTAATGAGCCTAATTGTGCAATATTTACTATGGGAAAAGGAAGTTCTTCATTTCCCTGATCACTTTATAGCCTGAAACATCAGTAATAGAAATGTTTATTGTGTCAGACTGATGAAGACAGCAAAAGACATGAAACTTGCCAGAATCTAAATTAAGAGAGAACCAAGCAATTTAAGTAGAAACAAAGGAATTCTGGTGTAGCATCCTGTCTTTGGTTATGTCTACACTGGGGCTTTAAGTTGACTTAAATAAAGCCCTGTCTATATTTAGAAATCAGTAAGTCGACTTAAGCAAGTGCTAAATCAGATTAATAACTCCTGCCCTGTAGTTGGCTTAAGCTTTTAAGCCGATTTTACAGGGCAGGCCCCTTCCCCTTCCCTCCCCCTGGGTGTGATGGGAGTGGAGCTTGATCCGGCCAGGGGGCCTGATCCAGCTCCAGCCCTGCAGTGAGGAGCTGGGGCCGGATTGACTGACAACCCCTCCCTGCAAGCAGCCAGGGGCACGGGATCCGACTTTCAGGGTCCCCCGCAGTGTAGACATAGACTTTGACAGTGACCATTACTAAGTGTTTTAGGTAAGGAATAGAAAACCAGTTGGTGGAAAATTATTTAATAAACTAGTCACTGCAAAAATGTCTTCCTACCCAGTCAGCTAGAGGATGGCTTATGCCCTGAAAGCACAAAGCTTTATATTTTTTCCAGTTTTTTTTTTAATAATCCTCACTATGTAACTCTCAATATGCTCATTATCCAACCACAAGCCAGTTCTTTTCAGAATTTCTATAAGTGCTTTCCCTCAATGATATATTGTAGCAATGAGTTCCGCAGATTTACTGCTCAATCTGGAAATAAATATTTATTTTTATTAATTTTAAATTAGCTTTATGTATGACTGTTAAACTATTTGTGGCCTGATCTATAGAGGTCCTGCACACATCTGGAACGCACACAGACAACTCTTTCAAGAAAACGAATGAGGTCATAGTTTGTTTGTGAGAACTTGCAAGACTGTTCAGAATGTTTTGAAAAAGTAGACTAATAAATGAATAATACTCACTAATAACTTTTTCAGTAATGTGGTTATGTGAGCACCTCTGCAGAAGCTTATATTTCCAGAACATATCAGAGAGCACAAGTATCATTCAAAGGAAATGTGACATTTTAACATGCAGCATTGAAATTTACTTGTGTATAAATGAAACATTCTTTTAAACCTTTAATATTGATTTCTAATATTTGTAATTGGTAATGTAATGTATTTTTAAATACATCTTGATTATGCATTGTTGATAAATTTGTCCTATGAATACATTTTACCAGCATATATAAGAAGGATAGGTCTCCTTCCTCCTGCCATTGGAATGTTTAAGAACATATGCAACGGAAAAGATTTTCTATATGACAGATTTATTTATAACCTAAATTTTGCCTCTTATTTTACTTTGATATGTCAAGTTACATACACAAAAGGTTTGTCCTGAAGAAAATAACTTTCCTAAATAAATGTTATAAAACGTGTTAGAAAAATACTTATTCCCATCTGAAGCTTATTAAAGATAGATTTATCCTTTGTATACTTTCCTACTCTCTATATTGCTGATACTGCTGATAATTTCCAAAGGGATCGCCGTGTCAGTCTAGTCCAGCAAAAACACAACAAGGAGTCACGTGGCACTTTGAGACTAACAGATTTATTTTTCGCATGAGCTTTCATGGGAGAAAATCCCACTTAAAACTCATGCAAAAAATAAATCTGTTAGTCTCAAAGTGCCACATGACTCCTTGTTGTTTTACTGCTGATAATATTGTATATGTCATTTTATAAATGCTGAAACTCATTCTGCTGTCACCATTTCAAACAAAAATTGAGGTGACCAGATAATTCCTTTCCCCCAGGATGCTGAAATGCCCCTTTCATTATTACTATTGGACCACTCTTTATCCTAACACTGGCTTCAGTTTAATGTTGAAAGTGTGCCCTCCAACCATTTAAGATCCCAGCTGAAACTTTGGAGTGCTTATCAAGAGGAAATCCTGAGACCATTTGAAAAATGAAGCGTTCTTGCCAAGTTCCTGAGCATATCTAATTTTAAATTTCAGGCATGAAATAAGAATTAAAGGATGTCATAGTGAGAGTCACAGTACAACACTAAAATAATCGAGGAGAGGATGCTCCATTTGCTAAACAAGCTGTTTCTCATTGATAAATTTTGAGAAAGTCAGTTCCACTTTGGTATGTGCAAGTAGAAAATACATAAAACTTTTAAATGACAATGTAAACGCAACATCAAAAATTATAAAGCTCAGTAAGAACTGAACTCAGGATTTTTGCTTTTCACACAGTTGTTATTATTATCTTGTTCTAATTGTTAACTGAATACAAATGACAATGGCATTTCTTAAGCTTAACAAGAACTAGAGCTGAATTAATCGTTTACAGCACGGCCTCTGTCCTACAGGTTTCTCTGTGCAGGTAGTACCTACAGTCACATGAAGTCCCACTGGCTATATCTACACTGACAAAGTTAATTTGAAATAGTTATTTCAAAATAACTATTTCAATTTTGATTCAAAATAACTATTTTGAATTAGTATTATTTCAAAATTATTATTTTGAATTAGGAGTCCAGTGAAGACTCTGTAATTTGAAATAAGGTAGGAGTTATTATTTTAACATAGAGAGAGTCTTCACTAGACTCTCTATTTCGAAATAGGGGAAGGAAGGCAAAAAAATAGGGCCATTATTTCAAAATAAGCCTGTTCTGCGGCTTCGAATGGCTTATTTCTAAATAGTTATTTCAAGTTAAATGCTATTTTGAATTAAAAGCAGGTTTTATTATTTCAAAATAATGCTTTGTTATTTCAAAATAAAGAAAAGCTTATTTCAAAATAACAAAATGCCTGCATGGACAGGAAAAAAGTTATTTCAGAATAAGTCTCCTTATTTTGAAATAACTTCTAAGTGTAAACATACCCAGTGGGACTCAAAAGTCAGTGACTTACTCCATAATCAAGCCAGGAACTGAACACAGACTTTTAAATCCTCATGCTGGATCCACTGGCCATCCTGCCTCCGTATTCAGCAAACAGTGGCTCTTTGACAGTTCAGAGCAACTGCTCCCGTCATACCTCTCCAGGGCCAGCAACAAGAACCCCTGCTCTCGCTTCCAGCTCCTCAGCTCTTCCCCTTCTGGGGATAGACATGCGTCTCTCTCCCTTCTGACTGGGATATATCCAGTCTGCAGCGTTCTATGCCTTCGTAATGTTATTTCCAGCACAGGATATTACAGATCATCATCAGTCTCTCACTGCCTCTCTTTATTTTGCTCAATATGACAAAGACCATTTTCTCTGGCAGCTCTGGGGCTTTGAAATTTGGCCACTTCCCTTGGTCTGAAAGATCCTGAATCTGCAAACACTTCAGTCTCCCTGCAGAGTTCATCTCTCAGTTTTTAAATGTTTGAGGTGTGGGGGAAAAAAGAGAGATGAAGAAGGCAAATCCCACTTGGGAAATTGTGAGAGGGTGGGCTGAGCTTTTACATTGCCAGGCTTGCTGTTGGTGCATTATATTGAATTCGGTTGCTATGAATTAGATCCAATATGGATTGTTTAGTTATGTTAAGGCGTTTTGTTACAGACTCCTTTCAGGGATGATTTTTAAGCATTTGTGCAAATCCAAATAATAAATTTAGTTTTGCAGTGCTTTGAGGACAGTGTTGGAATTGTAAACTCTAGCTAGCAAACTCTGCATCAAATTGTGTGATGAGAGTCAGTCAGCTAAGACAAACAAAGAGTCCTGTGGCACCTTAAAGACTAACACAGTTATTTGAGCATAAGCTTTCATGGGCTGTAACCACTTCCTCAGCTGCATGAGGAAGAGCCTGGTAAGAGCTATCTTAAGAACAAGGGATGGGGACTTCTGACTTGGGAAGCCAAGTGTTTCTCTCTCTCCTCGGCCCTCTCTCTGTCTTTGGGGTCTTATGTGTAACTGTTGTGTACACTAAGAAAACATTGCAGTGTTACTTTGCAACCTTCCAGAAAAAAGTATTTCTCCAACTTCTCTAGGTATATGCTGCGAACATAAGTTTATGTAGCAGTTATTCATTGTGTTTGAGAAAGCTAAAAAGCAGTCACTCAGACTTGGAAAACAAATCATGAATATGTTTTCATTTCAATATGGCAGCAAATAGGACTTCTTGTCACAGTAGCTGTATCACCAAGAAAGGAGGGTTATGAGTCCCTGTCTTTATACCTATGATGAGCCTGCAGCTGTGATGTCACACTTAGTTCTGGTTACATCAGAAAGGTGTAGTCATATTACAGGATGCTCAAAGTAAAGCAACTACAATACTGGGGTATGTGAGGGGGAGGGAAGGTACAGGACGAATTGACAGGAGAAAAAAATTAAATCCATTAAATGTGTATAATTTGGGAAAGCAATTTCTAATAACCATGTCCTTCAAAGGGATCAATGTAAGTGAGAACTTATGCCCATGCACAGTCACAATGAAGTATTTTGCAGAACTAGGGAATTAGAAGATGGTATCAAGTGAAATCTCTGGATTTCCATATGGTTGTACTGTGCACTGCCTTTTTCCATCCCACTGACTATCTCTATTTCAGAAAATAAACTATTTGTCCTGTTATCTTGACTCTTCCACATTCTACTTTGAGAAAGCTTCTTAGTTATGAAATCATCTTCCATTCACAGTGAAGCAGACCCATAGCTAGACTAATGTTCACCCAGTTATTCTAAGGTCTCCTGAATTCGTCCTTCTTCCTTTTCTTCTTACCTTCTCTCATGTCTCGGTACCAAAGGACACCACTAGACAAATGTTTTAATTCAAAAGCCAATACGAGAGAGAGAGAGAGAGATTTGCTATTCAAAGTTTTTTCTCTATTTGATTCCTATGGTTCTGCAGTTCCTGAATTTTTCTGTGTGTTTCAGGCTCATCTTAATCCAACAAAAAAAAAAAAAAAACAGCCAAAAGTGCCACGATCCACCTGATTTTGTGTAAAAACACAGGTTACTGGAGGTTTTGACACAACCATAAAACATTTGTGTAAATCTGTGCTTGGGGTCCCATTAAAGGCTTGTAAAACTTTTGAAAAACCTGGGCTGAACTTCAAGTTTGTAATAAAAGCCTAAACCAGCAGTGTGTTGCCTTGTTTCAGGATTTACTGTGAATGGTTTGCATAGTGATAATTCAAACCTGCACATAGTCAGTGTTTTCCTTACTTCTCTGGAGCATCAGGAGATGGTATTATATGGAGAACACTAGCAGTGCTTTTAAAGATGTCTGCCAACATTTATCTACAGTGTGACTGGTACTGCCAAGATTTTTTATTTCATTCGCAGAGCTGCCACATCTAAAAGTGATGCTTCCAACCTTGCCATGGCTGCGTAGGAACAGCTGCCTGATTAGTGGTAGAAAGCCATTCTGCCCATTGCCAGGAGGGTAGGTCATTGTTTGTTCTGTTTGTAACTGCTGCAGCGTTAGTTTCACAGTGAGTGGAAGAAAATCCCAGATATCGTGCAGCAAAATCTTTACTAGCAAGATTTTTTAGCCTTGTTTTGCCAACTCAAGAAATTCAGGAGAACATTTACAAAATCTTTATACTGGTCATTCAAAAATTCTACGTTTCCATTCCACACTTGTTTCCATCCACTCAGTTCTTCAAAGCACACTTTGTCTTTGACATCTCCTCAACAGCTTAAATAAAACATGCTCAAGCAGTGAACTCCCTAGCCTTTCTTCTCAAGCCTTCCAAACCCCTACTTTCTGTATGACAGACAACATCCTTTCAGCCAGTTAGGCCCATAACTGGGGGCTACCTTATACTTCTATTTGCCTCACCCTGGTTACTGCTTTTGTCTTTTTGTATGTGTCCCTCACCCTCTTTGTCAATTTTCTTTTCACTTTTCTTCATCCTTAAAGAATCACACCTTGAAAACTCATTTGTTTGCTTCTCCCAAAAAAAGTCTTAAGAGTTTTCTTCCATGCTTTCTTCCTTATAAGTGGAATGGCCTCACTAAACTGATCTGTAAGGCAACTGACTCTACTGTGACATCTATAAAAAAAAAAGACAACCACTGCTAGCTAATTTGTTTGACTCTTGGAGGACAGCTGATTTCATTTATTTATTAGCATTAATCTTTAAATTAAGATAGTGGATAACGTCAAATTAAGCAATCATTGGCTACCATACCCAAGTGCTCTTATTTTCACTCTCATCATCCTTATTCCCCCTCCTCTGCTCTGTTTTGTTGGTCACTCACTTGTTGCATCTTTTCTCAAACAAGATGGCAAGCTGTTTGGGATGCCTCAGTGACTCGACACACTTCAGCAGTGGTGGCCTTAAGCAATTGGGGACCCTAGGCGAAGGCCCATTGTGGGGCTCCCTAGAAGTCCTCACTGCCACTCGCCCCATGGCCCCAGTCCCCCTTGCAGCCCTAACTATGCCTCCCCGTTCCCGCCAGGACTCCTCCTTTGTTTTGCGGAACAAAACTAACAGGACTATCCCTCTGGAACTTGTAAATTATTCTTGGGTATGATATTTTTAAACATCTTTCCATCATGAAGCTTGTAAGTTGATTATTTTTCATTTAACATAAAGAAGCTAATGCTGAACTATGAAGTTAAAATGAACATTTAAAAAATTTTAAAAAGCATGTGCATTAATTAAATAAAAAGTGAAAACAATGACGACTCAAAAATAACTAAAATACCACATTTAAAATTTTGGCAGACAAATCTTACAAATTTTTCATATAGGCTTGGGTTTACATGCACTAGAAGTTTAATAGAAATAATTAAAATAAATAAAAATAAGTGAAAAGAAGGTTTGCAGTGTGTAGCTATAGATGAAAAACACCAAATTTCAATGAAATTCTCTGAAGTACTCAAGCTTATAAGACTCTGGCCCCCTCAAAAATATTAAATAGTAAGTACAAAAAAAGCTAAAAAATTACTTACCAAAAGAAAGACATACAGCACAGACATCACACAGCTGTAAAGATCGCTTGAGGGCAGCACCATACTTATATGGAGCAGCCTATATGGACCTACCTGGTAATCTGAGCTAACCAAAGCCAAAGGAAAAGGCTCACAGAGGCAAGGAGAAGGCAAAAGAAGAACAGGTAATAAGAAAAGGAAAAGGCAAAATTTCACAAGTGGGATTAAAAAAAATGACAAAATAAATGGCTATACTAAGGAACTAAAAGAGAAGGCTATTGGAAAAGTTCCTGCTAGTGTGCTGTCTGTTTGTGTCAAAAGAGCTTGCTCTTGCTGTTTAAGCATGTCAGTGTGAAGGTGATGAGCAGATAATGGTGAAATCTGCAATTCAGACGAAGCACGGATCCTAATGAAAGTTTGCCTTGATGAGTCAAGACTGAGAAGTGCTGAGAATTCCAGCCCTACTGCCTCTGTTAGATGGGAACAATTTCTATATTTTTCTATATTTTCATTTCTGCCCACCAACTAAGGACGAGGCCCCTTAGTGCTTGGGATTCTAGGTGGCCGCCTGCTTTGCCTACCCCTAAAGCCACCAGTGCTCTTCAGCACAACAGGGCCCCAACCTTCATTGTTATCTCTGGCTTCTGCTGTGGCATAAATAAATAATAATGATAATGATGTCTTAAACAAAACCATTTCAGGTTTGCACATTATGAATTGTGTGCCAGGATTAACCCTTCAGAATCTGTTTGGAGAAGAAGGAAGTCTATCAGTGTAGGGTTTTCTGTCAGGCACCTGAAGGCAATTATAGAGAGTGGTTTATGAAATGGGAATCTCCTCACCGATAAGTATGTCAATTAATGAATTGAAATTAGAGGTTACATCATACCATAGAAAGAACTTTGCCTTGTATCCCTAAATCTTGCAAGCTCTTTACAAAGGCAGATAAATATTCATACTCCTGTTTTACAGATAGGGAAACTGAGGTTAAATAAATGCCTTATTCGAAGTCACACAGTGGAAATCTCAGCCCCTTGCTCAGAAGCACCATACAATGCTGAGTTAATTTAAAAGATAACTTTAGATGAGAGAAAGAAATGAGAGTAGAATAGCATTGTCTCCTATGATTCATGTGCAATGTGTATAGTCAACCCCTCCATTTTCTTGTTCCTCAGGGGGTCCATCATCTCTCACCTCCTGTTTGGCAGACCCTACGCTAAGTAATGCTGCACAGTAGGAAGAGAAAAGGAAAAGAGCCAGAGAGAAGGGATGGCAGCTGCTTTGCTAAGGGGGAATATAGCAGCAATATTTTTCCTCCACAATGTATTTAGCATTCACATTTTAATTTTTGGAAGAGACTTTTGTCTCAGTGTCCATCCCAGATGGATGCTAAAGGCAAGAGAGCTGAGAGGAAGAATTTCATAATTAAAAATGCATTCTTCCCAAGACATGGCAAGTTTGTTTTCATCCTAGTTCATTCAGTGATTTCCTTTGCTAACAACTAAATAAATACTTACTAAAATAGCAATAATATATTAGCCCTTTTTCCTGAAAGATTAACCTCACAAGTACATTGTCACATATCCTTCCACTACACTTAGCCAGTTGCTGAGGATGGATAACGACAATGACTGGTGAAGGAGAGCATTCCTTCCAGAGGAATTTTGGGGTTAGTTTCTAGGGACTTAGCTCCGGCAAGGCAGGAACGTGCCTAAGCAAATTACTACAATCTCTATGAAGCTTCTATAGAATTAGTTTCTTTTAGTGTTTCTCAGAAAATAAAAGAGAGTAGGAAAAAGGCCTAACAATAATGATGCCTCGGCATTCACCTGCTGAATTACTTCAAATAGCCCAGGCTTGGGTTAACAAGAGCTGTTAGTAACCAACTCTATTATAGCCTGAAGCAGAGTGTAGTTTGCAGCTGAAAGTAATATTACTGAATGAGGCAACTGTAGTGGCTTGGAGTCTTTCGTTCTATTAACTATGCATACATAACTAGAGCCATAGAGAAATTATTAGTATAACATTTTTGATTAGTTTGTTCATGGTTGCTTTGATTTGTAATTCACCTTTTAACAGACTCTGAAGCCATTTCCTAAAGGTTCCTAGACAACGTTCACGTTTGCACTGAGTTACAGAGTCATGGAATAAGGGCAGATACCATCGCTGGTTCCCAGTTGGTTAACTCAGTGGAATGAGGCCAGATCGTGTCATGTACGAGTAAATAAAATCTCTGGATCCAGGAGAGAATCGTTAGTTCCTCATTGAAGTTTTTGAGGAAGGAACGTCTCCTGGTTAACATCATTCTGTGTTTTTAGAAGCCAGTTTTGCAGAATAATTTATTTTTTAGTTAAGATTCAGTCTTGGCTTATAACGTATGTATTTTATCATATCTAGAGTTCTGTTATTACCTGCATTTTGAAGAATGTTAACAATTAGAGAGGAAGTAATCATTGTCCTAATCCACAAAGCAGATGGTTCCCCTATCCTATTGACTTGTAATCTTACTATTTGTCCTTTCTAGTCTCCTGAACTCTCCATCATTTTCTTACTTTATCCTCAGGTGCCTTTCCCCATGTGCTTTTGAGTCCACTCTTTTCTTTCCATTTCACTCACTCCTGATACCATCTAAGACTGTATTCCTGGCCATTTCTTCCTCTAGATAATCTTTCCCAGGAAATCTTCTTTGATCCTATATCATCAGGTAAAATTTTCATAACTGCCTAAGCGACTTAGGAACTTAAGTGTTATTTTGAAAAGTGAGAGGCAAGAAAGGTACAACTTTTTAAAGCAAAAAAAGCAACAAGTCTTGTGGCACTTAAAGACTAACAGATTTATTTATCATATGAGCTTTTGTGGGAGAAAATCCCACTTTGTCAGAAGCTTTGAAGAGCTCTTCAAAGCATCTGAGGAAGTGGGATTTTCTCCCATGAAAGCTCATGTGATAAATAAATCTGTTAGTCTTTAAGTGCCACAAGACTCCTTGTTTTTTTAGCTTCACTAGACAAACACGGCTGCCCCTTTGGAACTTTTTAAAGGTTCCTGAAGATGTTCCTAGGTGCCATACTCCCATTAATTTCAATGAACCTTATCAAACCAGAACAGTTTGTGAAAAATACTGAGATTTTGATTTTAGAATCCTATTCCTGACAAAACTGAATTTCAAAATCTCAATCTCCCACCCGACAGAAATTATGAATTTTAACAAGTGCTATGAGTTTTTCAGTTTTCCACCTAAACCCTTCATTTCTTGGGATAGGACCCATAGGATATTTGGGTGGCAAAACCCCAGACTTACTAAATCCTGTTTTGGCTCTCTTGTGATCCACAAAATTCCTGTTGAACCGGCAGGCACCTAAATTCATTCAGCACCTAAGTTTTTCTGAAGAGAATTGCCTATAGCAACTGTGTTCCTGCCTCTGGAAATGCATGCTGCCATCTCACTTTAGGCATATGGATAACTACCTCCTGCTTAAACCCTACAACAAATAAAAAATTGGGGGAAGATAGGTGTTTGGTCACTAAGTAGTGTGCAGTGCCTATCCTGGAAGGTGTACTCAGAGGCTGTCTACTGGATCAGATCTCATTCAAAATCCAGATGAAAGGAAGAAGTAGTGGTGCTAATGCCCACCTTGTAACTTTTAGTGCAGTGTTTAGAGCATTTTCATGGAATGTGGGAAATAGAAGTTCAATTCTCCCTTCTCCCAGGGAGTAGAAAGGATTTGAATGAGCCTCTCCCACCTCTCAGGACAGTTTGCTAATTTATCACTGAGCTGTGGGATATTCTGACACAGAGCTCCTTCAAGGCCTTCCTGCTGAAGCTGTTGAACTCTCAATAAATGATGAAAAAGTGGTTGAGCAGTGTGATCCAGGACCTCCCACCTCCTCTGTGGGGGCCTAGACGTTGGCCCACAGAATCATTCCCATTCTATCTTTCTTTCCCTCTCCCCCAATGACTATTCTCAAGGGGCCCAGCACAAATTGTTTTAAAGTCAAACTTGAAAGCTTGTCAGGTTGAGCCCAGTAACTGAGAAGCAGTGGGTCACAGTAGACCAAGGTGGTGATAGATTATGATATCACGGAGTTTTTAAATATATATTTTCCCCTGGAATTACAAAAAAATCTAAATCAATCTGTAACTAATAAAACTACACACATCTGTGGACATGAAACTGAAATCGTCATCTTTCAACTTCAAAAATATCATTAGAGTGTAGAAAAGAACTCTAATGACTACAAAAACAAGCCTATCACTGCTGGCGCCTTGAGACACATCTCTGTTCGGTTCAGTGGAGCTATGCCCATTTACACAACAGAGAATTTGGCCCATATACTTTCTAATCCGCAACTAGTCAGTAGAGGGAACACATACCCAAAGATCTGAGCTTTCCTCCCCTGAAATCAATAGCAAAAAATCCTCCCAATGAAATTACGGGGAGCAGAATTGTTCAAAGCCACCCACAACCAAAATCGTTAGGAAATTTGATTAATTACAGTCTAATTTCTTGTTAGTTAGCCAATGCATGTATTCTCAATAACTTCAAACTTTACAGAAAGTTGGAATGGGAAGTAACAAAATGTTCTTGAATTTGGCAGAGAGAAAGCAATGTTAGACAAAAGTCAAAATTTTAAAATTGAGGCAATAGTTAAATAACCTCTGACTGAGAGACTGTGTGATAAATTATCTTCAAACTCAATGGAAATGTACTCCTCTGTCTTTAGAGTAATTCTGGCAATTTTTGGGTCCAAATCATAATTAGAGGGAGGCCAACATAGGTCTTTGTAATGGAAGCAGGTTATAACCTTAACTTGATATCCATAATATGTCCCTAAAGAAAGGTCCTTTACATCCTGAAAGCCTGTATAATATAACTTAGAAGCTGGTCCAGTAAACGGTATAACAGTCTATGTTGCTTAGTTTACTTTAGAACTTTGATTCATACTGTGCTCAGTTCTTGTCCCAGTGGGAAATATTTATTTTTAAACCTCTTTCTCACATTTATTAAAATAATTCCCTCCTCACCAGGAAATCAGCCTTGGGGATGCCTGTTTTTTCTGCTAATAATTTTGTCTTTTGCAGCTCTTCAACAAATTGTGAATGACAATTGACTGCTCAGAAGCTTAGTTTTTGTACACCAAAAACAAACAAAAAAAGATATAAAATACCATACTCTCAACAAAATCCACTCAGAGAGAATACTGTAGACTTTGCAAACAGGAGGATGACAAACGGATGGATGGACTGTGATGAAAAAAAAAAGCATTATATAAACTGATGTGCACAAAATTGCTGCATCATTATGCAAGATAGCATGTCATTCAATAATCCTAAATCCTGGTGTCTCATCAAGTGTCCCACCGTCACTGCTATGCCTTAGTAGGTTTTTTTCCCTCCCCACCCCCCCAGATAGATCTGGAGAAGAATATTCTATTGTAGCTACAGTCATGGACATGGTACAAAACCTTTTTTAGAGTACACCGAAAAGAATGTGAGGTCACATTGAGCCAGAGTTTCCATAATGGCATAGAGTTTACTTGCCAGTGTAGTTTCCACTGCCAGTGCTGCTCAGATCAGACTTTCGGTTAGTTCAGATCAGAGCTTTGAGCAAATACAGCAAGCAGTGCCTTTTTTTTTTTTTATTCAAGTGCATTGTAGATATATTTGCTGAAGTACACAGGTAGTGAAGCATTAAAACTGGAGTCTGTTTCATTGCAAGCTCTAAATCTCTTCATTTATGATTATGGCATCGCTAAAGGGAATACATAGTGAGTGCTGCTGCTCAGAGTCCAATGATATATTTGGCAGGTGCTGTTGACACTAGACAGCAGAGGGTACTGTAAACAATTACCACTTGCCATTCATTTTGTTCTTGCATGGTGTTTGCAGAGTCCATCCTCATTTTGAACTCTTTTTTGGAAGGTCTCTTTCACCACTACAGCGTGGGTTCTTACCACAAGCAAGTTGGTTGTTCTGTACTATGGATCAGTGCCAGCACTCTCTCACTCAAAGCTGCTTCAACAATGTTGAATTCTCAACCAAATGAGCAGACAAGCTGTCTCTATCTGCCCCCTATGTGTCTGTCCATGATTTTGCATCCCACAGCAGAAACCTCTCTCATAACAGACCACTAATTCCTTTTTAAGCTCTTTGATTCATGGTCTTTCTGGTACCTGTTTGTATAGCACCAAGCACAAGGGCGCCCTGATCTGGTTAGGCCTTTGATCACTCTCATTGGTAGTAAGTTTGTCTAACGTCAGACCTTAAATAACTATATGATCTTGCTCTGTATCACATCAAATACTGCTGCATATCCTCCTTTCTGCTGTAATTGCTTTCTCTTGCTCACAAGCTAGTAAATAATATATGTTCACATTAGAGTGTTTGTCCCTGGGGGAGGACTTTTCATTCACCTCACTGTTTTTTTCAGACATGCTACTGTATGTGACACTATGAGATAAAGAAAGTAAACAAGCAGATTTTAGCTTGAATGGGTGCCAAAGCTCAAATCCACAAACTGTGCAGTTGCTTACTAGAAATCAGATCCTTTCTGGTCAGCACCACCTGACAATTGTTAACAATAGTCTGCAGTTCTATTGCACATCTTCCTCTAAATAGGTCATGGAACAATACCATGGGGAGTATTAATGTTCTATGGCCATTTTACAGGTAAAGAAAGTGAGGCCCACCGAGGTTAAATACATGTATGAGGTCACTTAATGAGGCAGTGTTAAAATGAGAACTATAATCCAGATTTTGGGACTTTTCAAACACTACCTCTCAATGCTTACAGACAGCCCCCAGCCTTAAACAGATACTCACCAGCAACTACAGACCTGACAATGGAAACATTAAAGCAGGCATGTATCCCTGCAATAAACCACACTGCCAACTGCCCTCACATCTGCACAAGAGACACCATCAAAGGATCTAATCAAACCAACTGCTCCATTAAGGGCTCATTCACCTGCTCGTCCACCAATGTGATTTATGCTATCATATGCCACAAATGCCCCTCCACCTTGTACACTGGACAAATAGGACAATCTCTGCAAAAGAATAAATGCACACAAATCTGACATCAGAAATAACATTCAAAAGCCAGTAAGGAAACACTTCAAGATCGCTGATCATTCCATTAAGGATCTGCTAACAGCTGTAATCAGGCAAATGGATAACAAATTAAAACTTTAAAGAGAAACTGCAGAATTGGAATTCATATGACTGTCAATTTAGGGTTGAATATACTATGGGTTATTTTTTCCCTATTACAACATGTAATTTCACTTCCCCTACACTACCTCCATGCTAACTGCTGTACTCCATTTGAATCCAAGAAACTGCTTTGATATGCTATAACAGTCTGAAATGATCCTATGACGTATATTCCCCTACATTTGCTTTGCTCCCGTTCTGTAAGTTCCCCATCTTCAAGCATCTAATGAAGTGGGATTTTCTCCCACAAAAGCTCATGCGATAAATAAATTTGTTAGCCTTTATGTTTATGTCTATACTAATGGCTTGAGTCAATTTAAGCCTGCTTAAGTTGACTTAAGCAAAGCCCAGACTACAGTAAGTTGACTTAAGCATTTGCTTAAATTGACTTAATAACTCACTTTTAAAGTTGATGTAATTTTTAAGTCGACTTTATTAAGTCGACTTAAGCCATTGTAGCCTGGCATTAGGCGTAAGTCTACTTAAGTGGCCTCCTGGCCATCTGAAACCTTCCTGGCAACCAGCAAATGCCTTCCCTGGCCAATCCCACCCTGCTCCCCAAGCAGAGTTAGCCTGGACTCCAGCTGTGTTGCAGGCATGGTGGAGGACAGAGCCAGGAAGGCCAGGAAACAGGCTCCCTCCTGGACCCACCAGGAGATTCTAGATCTGGGGGATGAGTCCATATGCTCCTGGCTCCAGGGGAGCCAGAGGAACTGGGAGGTGCATAGGACCATCTCTGACACCCAGGCATAGAACAGCCACACCCAGCAGGTGAGGGTAAAGATCAAGGACCTCCGTCAAGGCAACTGCAGGGCCAGGGAAGCCATTCAGCGCTTGGAGGCAACCACCACCATGTGCCCCTACTTCACCAAGTTGCACAGCTTCCTGGGCTAGAAAGTGGATACCCATCCAGCCCACACCCTTAATGCTGCCAAGCTTCCCTTCCATGACGCTGACTAGGAGGAGGTCTCAGTGGACGAGGATGTGGTGCTCAGCTGAGTGGACATCAACACCCTAGCCCCAGGCAGTGCCACTCTGGAGTTGTTCCCTGCCGCAACACCAACCCCAGGGACACAGGGGCAGGCTCCCTCTGCTGAGGAAGACCCAGGCAACGGTACGTCACACCAGACCCCTGGTGCACCTGCTGGTGAGTGCTCCATCCCTGCGGGCATGGTGGGGCAGGCAAGTGGGACAGGAACTGCAGGGGATAGGGCCTGGGGTCATAGCCGCACAATCATTGCATGTGCAATCCATCATTTTATTGTGTTGAGGATGGGGGGAGATAAGTGGGAAGGGATGCAGGGGTAGGAATGGATGGTTTGGAGTAGTGACAGTGCTTAGGAGGCTCAGCCTCAGGACAGCCATATCTCTTTGCTGAATAATCTGGTCTTTATGGCATGCCCCATATTGCCCCATTATTACAGCACATAAGCCCAAGGACAAAGAAAGCAAGAAGTAAGCACTTGGTAATCTCATCATGCAGCTTCTACAAAATATTCCCTGCAGTGTAGGATTGTTCAAAGCTGCACATGCTGCGTGTCGCTTGCTGAGTGAGAAAACTAGCTGCCACTCACGGAGGTGGATTGAAAAAAAGCAAAGAAACTGAGTGTTCACATGTTAACAGACATGTGGTGTGTGGTCTCTCTAGGCTGTAGTTCCATAAGTTAGTGATCAGCTTTTCAAATCAGATGCTCTTTAAGCCTTTTTAATTGAGTGCAATGGTCATCCTTGGCCCTAGAGGAGGGCCTTATTTCAATATCTATCAGTGACAAGTCACACCTATTTGTTCCTATTTCTTCCTACTCCATTCCTGTCTTTCATGATCTGCATGAAGGTAAAGTTCTCATTATTCATACACTGTACTTTTTTCCCCCAAATCTCTTACTGGGTAAAACAATGGTACCACTTCAGTGTCTATTAAACACATTTCAATCAAACCTTCGATTTGAGGGTCTCAGAGCATTCTGTGAATGTGAATGAATTAAGTAATACACAACACCTCAGTAAGGTAGGTTATTATTCCACTCTTACAGATAGGGAAACCGAGGCACAGCAATTAAGTACATTTTCAAGTTAAATAACTGAAGTTAAATACTACATCTCTACTTAATTGCCAGTGGCCTGATTTTCAAAGATGAGAAAATACTGAAAGCAGCTTTGACATCAGTGGAAGCTCTGTGTGGCTAGTGCTTTTGATAACCAGTAGCTACTGAAAAAAAAAAGGATTTAGCTGCTCAGCTTTAGGCATCCAGTTTTGAAAATTTTGGCTGAGACAGTTGACAAAGATCACAGAGGAAGTCCCTAGTAACCTTGGGGTTATTTTCATGACTTTCCAGTTCCTAGTTCCATGCCTTAGCACAAGGATAACCAAGAATACGACGGTGCCATGCAAAGTAACCTGCACTGAAAGTACTTATTTCTCTTAATACAGTGTTTCTGGATTCCTGTGTTAATTTATCAGCTCCCATATTCAACCATCTTTCAACTTTAATTCTTTCAAACTAATTGGTTGTTTGTGAATATTCTGTTATTTTTCCACTTTCCCCTCATTTTTGAGTAGGAGTTTCAGAGAGCAAAAGTGATGAGGAATCTATATAAGGAGAATGTGATTATAAAACAACAGAAAATGACTGGGGCTGGGGGACTCATGGATATGTGTAGAACCCAAAACTAATTTAATTATTTCTTTTTTAAAAAGTTAGATTTCTAATTAACAGTGTACTTTAAATTATTAAAGTTTGCACTTATATACTGCATGCATAACAATAGAATAGTTCTCATACGAAGGCAGTAGACCCTGTCAGTGCCTATCACACACAAAAAATACAGAAAAGACTGAAATATATCATACAGCTAGCATCCCTGAATGTGGCAGGAGAGGACCTGAGAAAAGGAAACACAAATGGAAAGGACAAAATCCTCTTTTATGGAGGACATCCCTATGAAAGCCTGCTTCCAGCAATGATTCTGTTCTTTGACTTATAAGGGCTTAGTGATTTAAAGAATCATAATTTTCATAAGGAATCAAAGACTAAGAGTTGCTTGGGAAAGACACTGTAACATGATGTGTAATAGAACGTTCTCTGACATGCTAATGGAGAGCAAATTTAGCATTAATGGGATTTTTTTAAAATGAACTCTTGTTGTTTCCTGTTTTGCTTATTTCAATATTCACTGTAGAAGTGAATGTTTCTCACAAAATAATGTGGAGCTTTTTTATATTTTTAATAATGGTGTGCTGAATTTGGATAGTTTCATTTGCAATTTAAGTAATGCTTTGTTCTGATGAGACCTCTGGAGGTGGTTTTGACATTTAAAAGTGATGTGAAGAGATTCAAAGTGATTAAAGCTGTCAAATGTTACCCTAATTGTGTGACTGCAATCTTTTCAGCCTCTTTCAATGAGTGTATACATTATACACGCTGCACAGCACTTCTGTTTAGATTGAGGTTTTTCATTAATGCCAGCCTGATTGACAGAAATTATTGCAAGATCACAAGTGAAACTAAATTAGTTTGCTACTTCACTCAAGCAACATGCACAGCCATGAACATTCAAGGTACTTTTAACTGTTTACTGGTTTCTTGTGAAAACCAACGTTACAGTAATGACCTCTTTTGCAGTAACCAAACTGACTTTTAGTAACACGGAGTCATTCTTTCTGTTGGAATTATTTTAACTTTATGTTAAAATACAAAGCATGGCTTTATACAGACTGGAAAATGTAAGATATAAATATTCTATAGGGGAAAATATTGCAGGGACAGTGGGACAAAGTAACCTAGCTAGATTTGACAGGCCTGCGTCTATTCTCTTTGAAATTAACATTATGGAAGAAACGTTTACTACTGTGGGAGCAAAATATGCTCCTTGTCTAGTATCTATGATCATGAAGCTAATCTCTTTTGAATGATTCTAAAGCAGTGTAGAAATTTACAATGTATCATGAAAGAAAACTTGGTCAAAGCTTGGAAAGGGTGGAATTATCGGGTTTTTTTTTTTTAATATACAATCATCGTAGTTATTTCTGCATAACACAGAGGTCTACTGGATGTAGGAGTTACCATAAGAGGATTCATTGTAGATGAACCTCCAGGGAAGAGATTATTGGTATAATCTGTAAATGAGAAGGAGGAATGAACTGTGTGATTTTATAAGACACCAAAGTGGTTGCTGTTTAAGCGGAATTATTTATTTTATAATAAATGGGTCCTTTTCATTTGATCTGGCCCAGAGAATGTTTCTGGGAAGAATGTGCTCTCCTTGTATCAGCTTTCATCATCTTTATTTATAAAAGTCTGAAAGGTGATTGAGTCCTTCCTCATTTGTTTGTTTGTATTACTGAACTAGACTAACACGGCTGCCCCCTTTGGATCTTTCAAGTAGTGAAGCTAGTAAGGACTCTGCCATAAATACTCCTGTTGGCTATCATTTCAGAGGGTTTGCTACTGCAACTGGGATCAGAACTGTAAGAACAAGAGTAAACTGTGGTCACCCAGAAGCAAAAAGGCCATAGATGTTCTAATTATAGTCAGTCTACACTAAGGTTAGCCAAGAGAAATTGGCTAAACTGGAGTCATGCTGACAAAGATGAGACAGCCCTCAGGTATTTGAGATTTTCGGGGTGAGGCAAAAGGAGGCATACAGTGCAACTTACTTGGACACTTTTGGGATGACTGATGCACCAGGGAAAGCTGTATATCGACCCAACTTACCAGAACTTCCCAAGTTCTAGCGATATGGAGACACGTAACAGTACATAAGGGGCATGTAGGTAAATGCTCAACTTTTGGCCTCTGTAAACTGAGAAGCATTTATTGTTAAATATTCCTACAAATGTTTATTTAAGAGCGGTTAAGGCCAGATTGTGAACCCTGAACCTGTATTTGTGAGCCATGACCTGTACTGCTGTCAGTGGGACTATTTCTGGATGTCATTGCTAACTGCTTATTCTCATAATTGAGTAACCTGGCCTTCACTGAAAGCAGTTTGCTCTGCTATTTGCCCTCCTGAGTAGTTGGCGTTTTTAGCACATTTTCAGAGACATTTCCTTTGCACAAGAGATGTTTAGGGTACCTGATTAAATTGTCACCTACGTGGACTTGACAAAATAGTCAGTAGCGTGCAATAAATCTTAGAATGCCTGGCTGCAACCATAATCAGACCTTTCCTCATTACATTAATTATATCGGTAACTAGGTGTTTCAGGGTTTAATGATACCACTTCTCTAGATAATGAACGAAGCTTCTGTGGGACTCAAAAGTTTCATATAGCCAAACAAATACTGAACCTGAAAGCTCAGATGACACATAGCCTGATTAGGCATGCTACTGGACAAGCAAGGCAGACATGTAGACACAAAAAGAAATAAAAATGAACCTTAATACTGATAATGACAGCAGCAATTACTGTGACAAGATTATCTCAAGTGGTGTTATCATACCAAGGGCATCGCACTTGAGAAAAGATTTAACTGGCTCCAAGCAACAGAGCAAATAATCTTACAAGGACACAATAAATAGGTATAAACAAGACCAGATATCACCCTGAAGACATGAGAGAAAAAGAACAGAAATAAATAAATATTTGGGTTCATCTTCCACAGTAGGGGGCTGGATGGGCATACAGGCTCCATCTTTACACTGGCACTTGGGTAATTTGCAAGGATTATCTCACCAACCTTGCCCCAAGATCTTTGTAGGTCAGCCCCGTGTGCAGTGGTGTGAGCATGGTAGACAGGAATCTGTTATAATTGTTTAAAATATTTTTGTCAGGCCTCACCACCAGGGCCCAGGCCTCCTTTGTAGAATCCTATGTCTAAGCTCTATTGGCACTTTGCGATAAAATAAATAATTCCAGGCACATTTCTAACAGCTGTCACAAGGAGACAGGTGATCTAGCGACAAAAGTAACCAATTCTCTCTCTTTTGTGCTGGCCAGTCATCACTGCTTCCACCCTACTCAAGTTCAGCAACCTACTGTTTTCAGGGCTGCAGCATACAGAAGAATTTTATATTTTAAACGTTAATTGTTTAGTTGCAAATTATTATGTTGCTTTACTTGTTCTCAGTGATTCATTGTCAGCCTAAATCAATCCCATGTTCTGTGCTAAGGGAATTATCTGTGTCATTGATGCCTTTTTGAATTCTGCAGTCATTTCAGTCGCGTGGCAGTCTCTTGACAACAGGTTAAGAATTAATTACAATTCATAATTATAGCAGTTAACAATGAAGCTCAAGTTTGGATGGCTTTAATGCTTGGTGAGGGTAAGCAATAGAGTTGGGTGAATAATTCATGACAAATAATTTATTCAGTGAATTTGCCAAATAACTTTCATGAGTAATTGTTGGTCTCCAACTTGTTTGTAAGCAGTTCATTGTGATGACAGCCATATTTAAATGTTGAGTTATTTAGATTGAACACACAGGTTGCATGGTATGTTTTTGCTATCTGAACACATGACCTAACCAAATATGCTTATTTATAGAGCTCATAATTTGCTTTTTCAAAAAAATCTTATGTTTGCTTATAGTTGTCCAATAGACTCATTGGCTAGAATGTCCATAGATAGCAAACACAAAAGGAGTGCAAACATGAGCAAAGTGAACTCATTTAAAAATCCAAAAGGAAGGCAGGCTGAATGACCATTTATTATTAATATACCATTCAGCAACTGGAAAGCAGTACTACCTTCTAGTTGCCTTCTGTGGGTATGTCTACAGTGACAAAAATAATCTGAAATGGTTATTTTGAAATAACTACTTTGATTTTAACTCAAAGTAATTATTTCAAAATTAGCACTACTTCAAATTTATTATTTCAAATTAGGAGTCCAAGGAAGACTCTTTACTTTGAAATCAGGTAGAAATTATTATTTCAAAGTAGAGAGTCTTCACTAGAATCTCTAATTTGAAATAGGGGAAGGCAGGCAAAAGAATAGGGCCATTATTTCCAAATAAGCCTATTCCATGGCTTGGAATGGCTTATTTTGAAATAATAAGTTCAATTTAAGCACTATTTTGAAATAAAAGCAGGTTTTCTTATTTTGAAATAGCTCTTCATTATTTCAAAATAAAGAAGTGTTTAATTCAAAATAACAAAATGATTGCATGGACAGGAAAAAAGTTCTTTTGAAATAAGCCTCCTTATTTCGAAATAACTTCTTAGTCATACTGTATGTGATCACAATATTTCCTTTTGGTGACATATGCGTCTCAGGGCGGCTGTGTGACTTTAAAACTTGCCATCCTGTCTAGAATTTTTATCATGGTCTATCTAGGCTTTGGTCTGACTAACCAAACTTCCCAAATTCATTAAGTATATTTCAGTTAGTAAAGTCTTTCAGTCAAGCTGTGCCCTTCATCAACATTTAAACCACCTCCTTAGTCAGTCACTTGTGATGGTGGCCGTGCTTTTACATTATTTCATGTTAACATGGTAAATAACTTGAGTCACTGCTGTGTATGATAATTTAACTCTGTCACTCAGCCTGCAGTGCTACCATTACATTATTCATTCTCAACTGACTTTTTGGAACCAGAAACTGCTGTGTCCTAATGAAATGAAGTGCTTATAAACCTCTTCAGGAGAGAGCTGCCCAGTTGCTTAATAACATGGACTTATAATTAAAAAAAAAAATCTTTTCAGAGTTTGTTTTTCCCAAATTCTTTTTATATTAGCAGTAACTCTACAATGGCAGAGCTAAGGCTGACTGTACACGCATTCATGATGAAGTACATGCTCCACTGACATGAGTTTATCACATAAATGAAGTAATTGATGGTATCTCTACTAAATAATTGCCCAGACTGCCTGCTAATGTATTTGTTCAGTGTTATAGTGGGAGTTATTTAATGTTGAGTGAATATACACCTTAACCACCCTCAGAAGTTTAAACAAGATCCCTCAAAGCTATTACGGTAAAAGCATTTTCACACAAACTAGGGATATGAGTAATTACATTATGCTTGTTGACAGCCGTCCACGTGTTGGGAAGATACGACTCTCAACAGCGGAACTCTGACTTTCAAAATGTTGCAAGATGATTTATGATTATAATTGTAGAGAATGGTCTGAAATCAATAAAGAGCCAGGACTGTCTTAATCATCATTCCTTTATCATTATGCAGATTTCCTGTTGGCTAATGGCCTTTTGGTGACTTTTGAAGGAAAGATAAAAATTCGACTTTGAAGTTTTCCCAGATAAGAAAATTTGAGGACTCTTTCCATGTGCAGCTAAATGAATTCTGATTGAAAGTATAAAGTTATGATGATGATTGTTGTATCATGGAATGCCTCTCATGGTGAATGGAGAATCTAACATTTGTTGACTATAGCACGTCTTTCCCAGACTAGATAAAGTGCTGAGGTTAAGGTTAATGATTGTGATATGAACCAATTAGGTGTAGCATTAGGGTATATTAGGGAAATGGCCTGACTGTGAAACTGGTTCAACCAAAGAAGCAAGGAGTCTTGTGGCACTTAAAGACTAACAGATTTATTTATCGCATGAGCTTTCGTGGGATAAAATCCCACTTTGTCAGACATTTTGAAGAGGTGGAACTTACAGAATGGGATGCAAATAAATATAGAGGAGTATAAGACATGGGATCAGGTCATACTGCAACAGCAAATAAATAAATCTGTTAGTCTTTAAGTGCCACAAGACTCCTTGCTTTTTTTTGCTTTACTAGATTAACATGGCTGCCCCTTTGGAACTTGGTTTGACCATATCTCTACAGGAGAACTCATGGAGGCCCAGGCATGTGTTGCCAACATTTTAACAAGGGATTCCTGCAGGTAATATCTCCCATGGATGGTGAAGAAAATATGGATGCAATTAATTTCTCCTATTTAAACAAATACGCTTTTCTCATAAGTACAATAAAAGAGGGCTTTTGCTATACAAACTTCTATTTAACTGCCCTTTGCCAGAAAAGCTTACATTTTGCTCCAAAAAAAAATGTAGCTATACATACATTCTACAGATTGATAGCACAGCATACCTTTTGAGGTGCATAACTAGAAGAATAGACAGTAATGAAGACCTTATAGGGGACTGGGAAAAAAAAACCAACATGTTTTTCAATATCTGCTATTTGTTAGAATCCAGTCTCTTCCAAAATGGAGAAAAATACTCTTCAAAATACAGTATTTTAAGAGCACCAGGGACAAGCTGAAGCACTGGAAATGCATAATACCCTGAGGCTAATGCAATGATGCCAACTCCTAAGATTTTGTCTCATGATTATTTTTTTACCTTAAAGCCCCTGTTGCTCAGGTCAAGTGGATGAGAGATGACTTCAGACTTCATTCTTAAAGAAATAGAAAGTTTCTAGCCCTTGTTGCTGTGGAGAAAGCTTCAAAATGTGACTTTGTTTCACCCTCAAGGCTTAAAAAAGCAGAAAGCAAATAAAAAGAACACCAAATCTATTATTTTTATATAAACTCGATTTTAAAGTCAGTCTCATGGTTTTTTTGGTGACCCTGACTCATTCTCTTCGAACATTTGAGGTTGGCCACAATGCCAGTGCTCCATTCCATACCCCTGACCTGGACCTGATGGTAAAGGACCCCCTGTTCTCACACCATGAGGCCAGGGCCATGATGTAGGGCAAGGATGATAGGCATATGCAGGAAAAGAGTGAATCCATTAGAAGCTGGGAATTGCTTGCAAATCTTCCTTCAATTTTGCCGTAGAATTTTAATACAAAATGCACCCTTCAAGGCCACCACTATGGTAATCTAGGGGTTAGGGCATCAGTCAATCTGAAGATGGTTCCAAACTGAAAACAGAATCGGTCTCTATTCAAGGAACAAAGAGTCATACTGGACTTAGTGAGGGAATCTGTTTCACCATGGGTTAGTTGCAAGTGCTTGGCCCTACCTTCAAATAGTTAATAATCAAACTAAAATGTCAGGTGGTTAGTTGTTATTTGGGATACTGTCCAGAGACTGTGGTGGTGGGGAGAACATTGGAGAAGAATGTCTTATTGGAATTCTCTATAAAAATGACTAGGAAAATGCTTGTCAGACAAATACTGATCAAAAGCAGGAAACACTGGTGATGCATCAGACCTTGGCTCCCTGAAGAAAGCCCACTCTGTGGGCTGGAAGCCTTTGTTGAGTTTACTGTTTTAAACATCTATTTTCAGTATACCAAAAGTAGCAATACAGTGAGAAGAAGGAAGTTGGATGAAAGGCTAGAGGGGGAGAAGGATTTTGTGAAAAGATAACAATATTTAGCGCTTAGGAGGAGCGTTTCATTTTCATAGCACTTCACAAAAATTGACTGATTAGTAATTCTCACAGCAGTTGGCGAGGTAGGAAGTAAGTTTCCATTTAGGAGGTCGGCAATGTATAGAGCTTGATGGGGGATGGAGAGAAACAACGGCTGTCGGAATTCTCAGTCGCATCCTGGAGAATTATTCCTTATTATTTTTTGAGCAAATTTCAGCTTTTGAAATCAGAGCCCCACAGTGTGCCTCATTAACAGCATTTTTGCTGGCACTGCTCTCACTTTTTATTTTCAATTAAAAGGCAACATATGAGTTCTCTGGGTTCTACTATAACGCCATTCATTCATGTGTGCAATATATCTGTTGTTGTTTCTGGTGGTGGGGATAAGGAGAGGCGAGAGGCATTGAGCACAGTGTAAGTCAGTGGTATGCTCCTAGCAGCTGTCACTGCTGCCAATTACTTGGTTTTCGTTTATGAAAGGCAGTATAGGCTCTTTAGTTTTTATAGTACCCAAGGAAGATGGGCTGCTGATTATTGGTTTTATATAGTCCAGGGGAGCTGCTCACAGACAAACTACGGTGTGCTGTGTGCTTCCTGCCGCTGGCTCTCATACCACTTATTGTTTTCAATTATTTATAAAACCCAAGTTACTCCACAAAGATCAGCAGAGTCTCAGTGACAGTTTGCTATCACAGTGCTCTGTCCACAGGCCCACCATTTTTATAAACAGAAAATGACAAAAGCAAATTGACCCAATGATAGCTGACATATTACAAGGTCCCACCAGCCCTAAACTTTATATTGAAACTGCCTTAGTCACCATGTACCTGATCTCAAGGTTGCCACTTGCACCACAATCCTCATCAGCATGCCCCTGCCACCACCAGCTCAGTCCTGCGTGGTGTAACCCTGACTCCATCCACTGCTATGTTTATCCTAGCTGCAGTTACATGCCCCCAATTCATCTCTACGGCTGTGTTCTAATGAGAGTTTTATTTCGAAACAACAGCCGTTGTTTCGAAATAAAATTTCTTATGTCCAGACGACGTTCCATTATTTCGAAACAACAGGACCCGTTGTTTCGAAATAATGGTCGTTGTTTCAAAACAGTAAAACCTCACATGAAATCAAAATAGCCGTTGTTTCGAAATGGTTGTTTCAAAACAATGATGTTCAGACGTGTTATTTTGAAATAACCATTATTTCAAAATAACACTGTTGCCCTTCTACTTCCCAGGGTAGCCTTTATTGGGTGGGGGCATGGCCCAGGGAGAGCACCATGCTGCCACACCTCCCATGGTGCCCCTCTCCTAAAGTGAAATAGCAAGCCCTGTGTTTGGACATGCTATTTCACTTTGAGTTTTTCCCTTAATTCAAATTAACATTTTCTTAATTTGAATTAACTTATTTCATTTCAAAAAAACTCATTTTGAAATAACAGTTTACATGTGAACATAGCCTACGTGGGCAGGGATATGAAGAGCTGCCTTCTTCACAGTTTAAAAGACCTGCCTTGAGTCTGTACTGAAAGCGAGTCTAGAAAGAGGTAGAAGATCTGCATCTCTGGACTCTCAGAGCCTGGGAAGAAGTTTGAAAAAGGCAGTGAAAGGGCTTGCGAAGAGGACTGAAAAGGGCAGCTAGGGGGCTGGGCATGCTTCCCTGGAGAGAAAGCATTTAGAACAAAAAAATGAAAGTAGCTGTGGATGTAAGAGAAACAAGGAAGCTGTACTGATCCCACCTCATGCCTTCTTGATTTCCTCAAGGCTAGAGTTTGTGACAGAGGGAGGACAGGAACACCCCTTTAATGGGGAGGGACCAGCTGGGGGGGGGTATTGCTATTGTATCCTGGAAAAAGAAGATTCACAGGCCTTCCAAGGAGGGCATTGATCCAGGGAGAAGAGATAGGTGAAGTCTTGAACTTTCATTTAGACTTCTTCCAAAGGGGCAGTAGCGTTAGTCCAGTTCAGCAAAACAAGCACAGAGTCCTGTGGCACTTGAAGACTAACACATTTGTCGCATGAGCTGTTGTGGGAGAAAATCCTGCTTCATCTCAAGTGTAATTTTCTCCTACGACAGCTCATGCAATAAATAAAATTTGTTAGTCTTCAAGTGCCACAGGACTACTTGCTTGTTTTAATGTATATAGGATTTTGGCCTTATAGCCCATGTACGTGCAAAACAACAGGTGTGGCTCTTTCTGGCCATTTTACTCTCCCAGAGCACTGTAAAGAGGCTTAGTGAAAACGAGAATCATTTGGAGCCAGAGTTGTGATTCTCATTTCAAGGAGACATACCCATGATAAGCATCATTGAGATAGTGCACTAAAAACAGAAAACAGTCATCACAGCACAAGCTGCTAGAGAGGTAAGAAGGGATGGGAGGGGGCATGCCCACCCAAGACCTGAGGCAGATACTCAAGAGCAACTAGCCCCTTCCACTGCAACAGCTGCATTATTTTTAGTGTGCAAGTTGGATGAGAGCTAGCACCAGTATCTCTCTTCAAGCTGGGAATCAGACACCCCACCTCAAAGTGTAAACATGAGTGGAAATCCTGCCATTACTTAAATCAGTGGCGTCACTGGTGAGTCTTGGTTCCTCCTATTCTCTGTCTGAGGAACATAATAACATGGTCTTCTGGTGGCTGATCTAATTTTGCTTGTCAGGTTTACCATATAGAAGTCTGACAAGATGATCTGTCCCTTCTAGACTAAAACTCTCTGACTACTTTGGGGCCAGAATTCCACCCTATATTTAAAAATGCCCTGCCTAATCTTATATGATACAGGATTATTGAAGCTTATATGAGAAATGCTTCATATATTTCCTGTTAACACTGTGTGCAGAGTTATGAAGTCAAATGGGAAATACATTTTAAAAAACACAATGACAAATAGTTTTGCAATAAAAACTGATGCCACAGATTGAGACCCTGATGCTTCACAGTGTCTTGCAAGGATGGAAAGCTGGGCCATATGAAGCACCACTGAAATCAAATTACTTCACTCAAGCCAAATGTCCATCCACAATTAGCAATTTACAGTAGCACGTCCCAACCTGGGGCCAAAAATGGCCCACAGGAATTTTCAAAGTGACCTGTGACTCCCCTCCTGCTGGATGAAGAAGGGAGCTGATGCCTAAGGACTCACGTGAAGCACGTTTCCATGGAGCCAAAAGGCCAGTGCAGGCTCCTCGCTGCAGCCAAGGGGACGAGAGATCAGAGCTCCCCTCCCCACAGCTGTTGCACCAGCAAGCCAAACAGTCTGCCTAGGTCAGGGGTAAGCAACCCAAAAGACAAGAAGAGCCATTTTTTGTTTGTTTCCCCAACAAAATTATTTTGAGAGCCACAAAAGGTGTAACTCTCACCCAGAACAGCTGTGTCCCTCTGCCCTTCCCCTAGCCTGGCTGCAGCCCCTTACCTCCCCACTTGCACAGGCATGGCTGAACCCCCCCAATCTCCCTTTCCCATCTGTAGCATCTCATCCCCCCCACCTGGTTTGGAAGCAGCCCTAACCCCTCTTCTGGGACTGGCTGGCCCCACATGGCCAGTCCTCCTGGCTCCAGGCATCTCCCCATGCCCAACTGGCCCTTCCAGCTCCCGGCAGTCCCCCATCCCGTGCCCCCATCCATCTCCAGACCAATCGGCCTATAGCAGCAGCACCATCTCGTAGCTGCCCCTGCTCCCCACCCAGCCCCATGTGGCCAGGTCTTGTTGTCCCCCAACCCTCCCAGCTCCCAGTGGTCCCTTCTCACCTGCGGCTGGCCCTCCCAGTGCACACTCCACCCATGTAAGGAGCCTGCACTGGCCTTTTGGCTCCACGGAAACGTGCTTCACGTGAGTCCTTAGGCATCAGCTCCCTTCTTCATCCAGCAGGAGGGGAGTCACAGGTCACTTTGAAAATTCCTGTGGGTCATTTTTGGCCCCAGGTTGGGACCTGCTACTGTAAATTGCTAATTGTGGATGGACATTTGGCTTGAGTGAAATAATTTGATTTCAGTGGTGCTTCATATGGCCCAGCTTTCCATCCTTGCAAGACACCGTGAAGCATCAGGGTCTCAGTCTGTGGCATCAGTTTTTATTGCAAAACTATTTGTCATTGTGTTTTTTAAAATGTATTTCCCATTTGACTTCATAACTCTGCACACAGTGTTAACAGGAAATATGTTGTGGTGATCCCACAACAGTGGCAGACCAAGGCTATCTGGTGCCCAGGGGCCAAGACACATTTGCCTCCCCCTTGCCATAGACAGCCCTTCCCTGCACAGGGCAGGAGAGGTCCCTCAGTGTTGTTCAGCTGCTCTCCTCCAGCCCTCCCCCCAAGCCTGAAAGGGCCTGATCCAGGGCTGGTGCGGCCTCTGTTCTGCAATGGGGGGCTGGAAACGAAGTGGCTGAACAATGCTGAGCAGGCCCGCTCCGGGATCCCACTGCCAAAACCAGCGGCTCCCTGCGGCTGCTCTCCACCTCCTGGGGAGGGCAGGCGCCAGGGGCCAGTGGGACAGCTGGGAATGGTGCTCTGTGACAGTAGCAGAGTGGAGCAGAAGGAGGGCAGCTCAGCCTCTGTCCCTGGTCACCCCGACCCTAGCTCCAGGGGCCACAGCATGGCCACCTCTGGCATTTGTAGTAGGAGGGTGGAGGCCCCATCAGTCACAAAACTGGGCAGCCTGGGCCAGCCAGGGACCCCTATAATTTGGCTCTGGTGCTAGGGCCAGCTGGGCACCACCCTGGAGCCCCCATCCTGGAGCCACAAGGTGGCTGTTAAAGAGCTACTTGGGGCTCAGGAGCCACAGGTTGCTAATCCCCATCCTAGGTTCATAGATGCCGAGTTTCCTACTGCAGCCAGAGGAAAGGGAGCATTCATGTTCCATCGCCATGCGTGCAGAACAGAGCCTCTGCGTAGGCACACCAGTGAAGTACACAGGGCTACAGGACGCATGCAGTTTCCCTGCTTCAGCCAAGGAGACCGGAGATCAGTAAGGAGGTAACCTCCTCTCTGAAGTACTTCTGTCTGGTTGCAGTGGCCAACGGAGGGGCTCCTGGCAGAGAACAGTGGCCCTTTATGGCTGTAAAAGTTACATCTGTGGCCCTGAGCCAAAAAGTTGGCTGGTTCATGGAGTCAAGGTGGCACTGACATTTCACTGTTCTTTATAAATATATTCAACATCCACTTCATAATATTCTTTATTGCCTAAGTACAAGATACTGGTTCAACTTCATGCCATCATTATCTCTTTCCCAACATGTTAGAAAGCATATCAAGACTGTGCAGAATAAAGAGGTAGGAGAGGATTATTTATGGGAAGGTGTGCTTGAAATGAGCAGGAAATCATGTTCTCTGTCTGTTCATTATTCCTACTTTATCCTGTTTAATATGCTTGAGATAATCATCTTACAGAGTGCAGGAATACTAGTTAATCTGTTTTGTAAAATTTGCTGGAAAAAGTCAGAATATCAGAAAGAAAAGGAGTGCTGTTTTGTACTGCTTTCTTTTGTAAATAATTTCTGGTTGTCAATCCAGATGTATGAAAGGATTATTGGGAAGCAATCATTTTTCTTTAAAAACAGCACCAGACATCTCAGAAAAAAAAAATTAAATAAGGTCCCCCACTTCCACCCCAATGAAAAAAAAATCAGGTATCTGAGTGTATGGATATAGCATACTATGAATTCTTAGATGCTGAATGAAAACTGAATTAGTAAAAAAGAGACATTGAAAAGTTCATCCTTAGCACCTGTAAACCATTACATGTGTAATTGGTATATTCTATGGCAAAAGGCCCCAATCCTGCATTTGATTCAGTTTGACTCTGCACAGGTGCAAGGGTCTGCTTGCATGAAATCAACTGTAGGATCAAGATCTACATAACAAATGGCACATTCAGGACTGCAAGGTATATCTACTATATATGTTCAAGTTCCAGAGGAGCAGCCATGTTAGTCTATTTCAGTAAAACAAACAAGGAGTCCTGCAGCACTTACAGACTAACAAATGTATTTATTGCATGAGCTTTTGTGGGAGAAAGTCCCACTTTGTCATGTGCTTTGAAGATGGGGGAAACTTACAGAATAGGAGGAAATAAATGCAGGGGAGTGTAAGTCATGGGAACAGATTGCACTGTAACAACAAATCAAAACAGTTATAAAGATTCAAACACTGGGGAACAGCATGCAGAGTAAGATGAAGTCAAATCACCTGTTGTAATGAGAGAAAAATCCAATGTCCCTAGTGTTGGAAGGAATTTACTATGTATTAGGTAATGAAGAATATAAAAAATTCATATAGTCATGTCTGCATTTTATGTGTACCATTTTATCTGGACAGTGGTCAAAACATTTTAATAAGTTTTATGGATAGTTTTGGAAATAGAGCAGATTACCAGTATTGGCACACTTCTGTCTACACTGCAAAAGATACTGTGGGCAGCAAGTCTCAAAGCCAAGGTAAATTGATTCAGGATAAAAACAGCAGCATAGATAGGGTGAGTGGGAATATTTACACTTATAGCATGAACTCTGTGAGTCCGAGTCAGTTCAATCAGCATGGAGATTCATTGCTGCAGTGGTTTTTGTTGGCAGTGTATGTGTATCCTTATTAGATATCAATATCACGTCACTCCCTTGATGTACACAAAGCCCCTACTAACTCTTTGGTGAACAATACAGGTGTATTAAGGGTGAAACCCTGGCCCTAATGAATTCAAAGAGAAAACTCCCTGATGGTGGGTTGCCTTGTCAGTAAGGCATGCCATTCGACACTTGCCTGCGAGACATGAGAGATCATGCTGTGCTATAAAACAGCATCTTCCATGGCTATTCAGGAGTCAACCTCTGGGCACAGCCAGTCATGGGCAGTGCAAAGCATGAGTTGTATATGAAGACAGCACACCACTGCTCACTGACTTCCAGGGGGTCAGGATTTCACTCTATGGGCACTTTCTGAATCTCACTAACATAGCTACATTGTTTTTATCTGTGACTCCCAGCAGAGCAGATAAGAAGTATTTGGTTAGCGCCTGGAGTTTTGTTGTTCAGGGTTAGAAGTGAGGCATATGTAGTTAAGAACATCTCACCTCTGGAACTCATGCTGCCAGTTCACCAGAGCTTGCCTTCAATGATTAGAAAGTTAGTTATATTTGTCTACTCACACTTAAACATGACAGACACTGTACTTTAAAATCAATAAGTAGCTCTCTCTGATTGAGGAACTAATTTACATTGTTTGTAAAGTTCTTGTTTCAGTGTTGAGCGATGGATTGTGCATTTTGTGTAGATAGTTGTATTCAACATTAAAAAGTACGTGGCACGCATGACAGGACAACGTGCTGCTCCTGTCTTCTGCAGTCTACCCACATTACTCTGAGATGTTCCAATGTTAAACACCATGGTGCAATTGCTTTTCCCATCCCGACTGATCCATACCAGAGCATTCGCAACCTCAGTTTCTGCTCTTCTCAGGAGAGGGAAAAGTCTCACAGATCCTTCTTGGTACTGGCTCCACTAATCTGCTTCTTTCCCCAACACTTCTCTTCTGTGTTGACTTCTACACACTGAACTAATGGACTAATTTGCTATTATGTCTTCCCGGGCTCAGTCTAATCCACTAATTAGGCTACCAGGTCTCCCAAGGGAAATTAATTCACATTTAAAGTGATCAGAGTGCTGGTTCAGCTGCTGATTTCCAACACACTTTCACAGGATGAGAGGATGCTTTAGGCTATAGAATGACAAAGAGATTTGATAAAATATGTTGATTCTCACATGCTGCCCACTCTCTGACAGCAAAGTTAATACCCAAAAAAATGAACCTACACAAGTAGTGTAGTGTAGTACCTGTCAGCTGCACTAGAGAATAGGTATGTTAAGATTCTAGTGAGTCCTTATTTAAATAAGTCTAATTGTCAGTATCCAAATTGAGGGCCATAATGAAAACAGATGCTTATCAGAGAACATGGAAATGGAGTAGTGTGTGCAAACACTCTTGAAATGAGTTAGATATACAAGCCCTTCAAAGTGGCATGGCTCATGTTTACACAATTCAAATCTAGGGTTTTATGTTAAAGAAGCTTTAAAAGTAATGTAGACCCTTGAACCAGTTTACACCAGTTGAGGGGCTGATCCTATCTCCACTGAAGTCACAGAAGTTTGTCAGTGGCAGATCTGATCTCTAATAAATATACAGCTAGTCCTCACTTAGTGACCTACTCGTTTAGTGACCCCTCAGAGTTATGACCGGCTCTCTGATGAGTTGGTATTATGGCGATGTACGAGAACTCGCATCAACTCTCTCAGATTACCTATATTTACAGTACACTATGCAAACTAAGTTCAGTACATTAGAGCTTAAAACATTTAAAATATATATTAAAAATGTTATAAATGATGCAAAGGTGACATTAAAACTATCTACTGATGGTTGAAAAACCCACTACCAGTAAAGTACATTATGCCTGAAATACCGGTAAGGGCTGCTCCTCGTTTTGTGACCAATTCGTTTATCAACCAGGTTTCAGGAACGGAACCCGGTCACTAAGTGAGGACTACCTGTACTGCAGTTAGGGTGACCTGCTGTCCCCATTTTATAGGGATAGTCCCCATATTCAGAATGGCACTCATTACCCCCCACCTCATCCCAATTTTTCTCATCTATTATCTGGTTACCCTACCGCCGCTCCTTTCATAAAAGTGCAGTTCTCCATGAAGAAAAGCAGGGGTCATTAATATTGAAAGAATAAACCAGTTGAAGATGTCCTGTCAACGAGATGTAGGGTCAGATTCTCATTTGAAGAAAATTGCCATAATTCCATTAAAGTCACTGCCAGTTTACACCAGCTTTTATCAGGATCAGGCTTTTATTTCTTTAATTAAAGTTGATCCCAAGATATTAGTCATGGCTTTATCAGGCATTTAGGATTATTGTGCAGCACTTACCTACACTTAATCAACTGAGCCCAAACTGGTTTTATTAAAATAGATTAGCATTCACCAATAAAAAAAAAGAGAGCTTAATGTAAAACAAATATGCCCTTGAAGCATAAAGCCATTATCGTTTCACTACATGCAAAGATGTTCAACAAAGTTGAATGTCCTATTTAAATGTTTGCATCACTGTGGAAGTTCAGATTAGGAAATGGCTTTTATTAAGACCATTGTAACATCTTCCTTCAACTGCAGTGATTAAAAGAGGCCTAACATTTATCTTAAACTGAAGCAGACATCTGGGGAGTGCCTCTTATTTGTCTCCCTCAGCTAATCAATGACATACAATACATTAACAATAAAGAGACTAGAATTCAGAGCATTGAACTGGAGTACATGCTTATGACATGATAACTCCTCCATTTCAAGCGCTCAAAAATGGATGAAGAACAAGGTTTTTAAATTTGAGAACCTAGATTTAGGCACTAAAGTCCAGATTTAGAAACTGAGATCGTGCCAGGATGCACTAAAGCCAGTGAATCTGGCCACTTGAGGATTGACTTGAGAATCACCAGGCACCACAGTATCAGTCTGTAATACCTCTTACAATACTCTTCTCCCAACATGTAGGACAAGGGTATTATGCCTTGTAATCATTTACATACATGGCATGCAAATAAAGAAGTTTTAAAAAAGTTGTTTTTTTTTTTTTAATGTCTCCAGTTGTAACATACTTCAACACTGTTTCTTAAAATCCAAAATTCTTTAACCCATCAGAAACAAACTGAGAAAGAGCAAGTAGACTTCTTCCTAAGGCAGAGAAGCACAATCTACTCTACCTTGTTGCTGGCTGGATCCTAGGAGACTTATTCTAATCCCTACAGAGCCTACAGTCTGCAAACAAGACTAAGAAATTCCTTATTAAATCAAGGTGACAGACTACAATTCTGACCCAGTTTTCAATACAACACACCTAAGTAGCATAAAGCCACTTCTCAATGAGCTGAAAAGCATTAGGTATAAGCATATTTTGAAGGCCCACAATAATGTGCAGATACTATGTTACCTCAAAAGAAAATTAAAAATGGAATTAGTTCTGCAGACTGTACAGAACTGGCACTGTGCATTAGTTGTCTTAGGCTATGTCCACACATACATCATTATTTCAAAATAAAGTCCTTATTTTGAAATAAGTTACTTTGAATTGAGGGAAAGCCTGCTTTCAAAACGGTTATTTTGAAATAAGGCCTTTTGGACATGTTTCGAAACAACATGTCCAGACGGCGTTATTTCGAAATAACCATTTCGAAATAACAGCCATTTCGACATGAATGGGGCTTAAGCTGTTTTGAAATGATGGTTCTTATTTCAAAATGACAGAGCCTGTCATTTTGAAATAAGAAAACGTCATGTGGACATTCAGTTTTTTATTTCAAAACAACCAGTGTTGTTTTGAAATAAAAGACTCGTACGGACATACCCTTACTCTCTTCTTAACTGACAGAGAATAGGAATCTTTTAAACTCATCAGCCACAGAGACTCACACTTCAGCTATCACTCTTCAACCTTGAATAAATCTACCTGGAATATCTTCATTTAATTCCCTATCTTTTAGTGAGTAATCTCTGTATACAATACACAGATGAGTTCCAATACTGCTGTTTAATGAGCGTGAAATGGCTATTAAATACAAGGAAGAGTTGATCTTTCCCAACATCCTAAATTATGAACAGGCAAGATCCTAAAAAGAAATAAATTAAACTCTCTGCTGAGCAGAGTGATTTTCGTTCCAATGGATATTCTCCCATACATTTCAAACAGTATGTATAGTGATTGCTCCCAACATACCAACTACATTTCAGTTAGAAAAATATTTGTCAGTTTATATGGCTCAAATAAGAGGTAGAATTGGCTAGGACATAGCAATCCAAGTTTAGCCACAGGTAGTTGTTCTGCTGGCAATCTGTGCTTTTTCATTAAGTGACCTTGCAGGTAAAAGTCATGACTGAATGGCTCAAGGCTCTCTAATATACAACTCGACATAATAAGAGAAACTCGTTTTATGTGCCATGATCTCTGATGTTAATGGTACATTGATCACAGATAAAAAGCTAAACCCACAAGAATTAACAAATGGACAGAGATAAGCAGGAAAAATTGATTTTTCTTCCTGCGACACTCCCCCTGTACATGACTAGACATTTCCTCCATCCATTGTCTTTAGTATTTCATATCTGTTAAGCAAATAAATAACAAATGAAATTAACAGAATTTTAAATATTTAATTTTTAGTATTAGACCATCTTCCTTTAAAGACACAAAATATCTAGTTCCAAGCCCTACCAATATTTTTCTAGCTATAGGTTAGGTAAGATTTCAAGCAATTCTAAATCAAATTTAGTAGATTTCTGAAGATTTCCCTTTGAAAGTGGATTAATGCAACCTGACGAAAAATATGTTTTTTCTTCCCAGTGAATAATTTATTTATTCATGCTGTGAAGTCCAAGAATGGGACTTAAATAATAAATACAAGATTTGCAGTTGCTGGGGGATGGAAAACGCTTAACGGATCTTCCAGTCCATCCTCCTGCTAGAGTATGACTGTGTTTGGATGGACTGCAAGGAAGAAATAAGAAATGCCTTTCCATCATCCTACACAGTAAACTGATACCACTGGGTCCAAACATCCTTGTTTTAGTTCTCAGTATGTGCTTCAAAAGAAATAGACTGGAAAGGCCAGTCACAAAAATCAAAACAAAAACCAGTGTTAGGACAAAGATATCATCATTGGCTGCTGAAGTATCCTTTTGGGAGTAGTTTGAAAGTCAAAATTACCGTTTGAATAAAAATCCATGTCACAGCTTCATGGGGAGGGTGGGAGGGGAGCAGGCTGAGAGAGCCTATGTCATTGGGTGGAGCCTTTTTTAGGAAAAAATTTCAGGAAGTGATTGGGGACTTTGCCCACGTAAGGACATGAGGGAGGAACTGAGTATTTGGCTCACAGAATGTACACACACTCAGGTTACTGGTTGAACATTCCTGACGTTAACTCTGAATTTAGACAAGTCTCACAGTGGAAGTCACCCAGAAGTAAAGAAATCCCATGCAATGAAGGAAGAATTTTAAATGACTAGGACTGCAACTCATGTGATTTTAGCAGCACTGCAGAGTATTATTTATGTTTCCAACACATGACATCTAAAATGGTTCCCTTGCAACATCAGGCACTCATAATTGTAATGTTATAGAATGATTCTACGGCTGGGAATAAGGAGATCACAGTTCCTAACTCTGCCTTGCAGTGGGACTCTAGGGGGAAAATAAAAACAAAACAAAAAACAAAAACAAAAACAAAAAAACCTAACTAAAAAACAATTCAAGGACTGTTTCCAGTGACATTCAGATGACTAAAAGATACAGTTTGCAGACATTTTACCATGATCGCCTACCAAAAATGGAACATGCCTCCCTGTTTCTGTCAATGATCTGATCTTTAAAAGGGACAAATACTCCCAGTTTTGGAAAACGTCCTGGGATTTAAGCCAGTGCTTAAAGTGAAGCACATTCATAAATGTGTTCCTGAACTGGAACCATTTTGAAGAAAAAACAAACAAATATGTTGAGGAGGTTTGAGACTGAGTAATCACTTCATTATGAATCAGATTATTAAAGTCACAAGGCCCAAAGGTCTTTCTCAATACAAAAGACCTGCTTTGGCTCTGCTGTACAAGTAGCCAGGTTCCAACATCAATTTGTCAGCTTTCTGACCCAAATTTTGTACTGACTTCAGCCTAGGGCAGGGGTGTTTCTGATGCTGGGCTTATAGGGCTTGGGCCCCAAGTCCTAGCACCAGAGCCCCAGGTTCACCGTGGTGGCGGCTGCAGCAGCAGCATGCTTAAAGTGCACAAGCCCCAAATCCCTGTGCCCAAGCCCTATGTCTTTTTGCAAGCCAGGGGAGCTCCTGGTCTAGGGGTTTATGTACAATTTAGCCAGAATTTGGTCTCAGGCATGGTGTTCCTGTAGATTCAGACTTATAAAGTCAGAAGAGAACATATGATCACCTAGTTGGCCTCTTGTACAACATAGGCCACAGAATTTCATTCACCCACTCCCCTAACCATTCTCAAACTGTGGGTCGGGACCCCCCCGAAGGGGGGACACAAGCAACTTAGAGGGTGGGGTCACACAAATTCATTATTTTAGGGGGTGTCACAGTATCGCAATGGTTGAGAACTGCTGTCCTAACCTAAGACAGAGTTACTAAAGTTCTCAGATAATGATTTAAAGGCTTCAAGATATGGAGAATCTACCAGTAAATGACCTGTGCCCTGTGTTGCAGAGAAAAGCAAAAACTCCCAGGGCAGATAGGAAAAATTCCTTCCCAATCCCAAACATGACAATCAGCTAAATCCAGCATGTAGACAAGACTCATCAAGTTCATCTTTGCTTCCTGTCCAGATCAGTATTAGAAGACATGTAACTTTAAAAAGTTCTGCTTTCATTTTTCAAAGAGGTAGTGTATGTGAAAAGCATATTATTTCATAGCATTGACTCTTTTCATTCTCCAAATCAATATTTCAGGACTTAAAGCCAAAAATCTGTACTAATTTACACTCTGAATGGCACAATAAAAATCAGTGGGATGACAGGTCCCAGGTCAGCACAGAATTTGGCCTTCACTTGGCTTGTATACCTCCTTCTATAAACTCCTTCCACAAATTAAGATATAAAAGAATAGAGTTAATTATCTCTCTTTTGAAACAAACAAAAACCACACATGCAGGTAATAAAAATCAAAACATAGAATCATAGAACCATAGGGTTGGAAGGGATCTCATGAGGTCATGTTACATAATCTAGTTAACCTTACTTGCCAAAGCATGGTTTCTTCTGCAATGTCCTACCATTTAGTGAAATTGTTCCAAAAGAAAAATCTCTCTTTTTACTGGGTTAAAATGAATTGCTAAAATGCATAAAACAAGACAGTAATGTATAATGTGGTTTGTGATAAAATTTACTGTAACCTTAACAGTAATTATATAAAATATATTGATTTAAATTTCATAATCAAATTGCTCAGGTAACGATTCATATCTTTGGTAATTGAGTTGTGTGTGCAAATGTAATTATAGTAATGATATAAAATTTTGATGATGCCAGCTAGATTAGATTGAACTTTGGGTGTTCTTTAAAGAATATGCAGAGATTCATAAAAATTAGTTTATCTGGAACTATATCAGAAAATAGGATTGATATTTCCTGTATAGGGAAGCTTGATCTCACTTAAAGATGTAACTTGCTGAATTCTAACCAGGAAAGGCTTTTCATTCTTTTACGCTCATAGCAATGTACAGGACATGGCTACAATGTATTTTTAAATGGGAGGAAAAATTGCTGTTTTACATGGAGACAGAATATATCAAGTGGTTTCTAGCTGGACTCTTGTGGCAAGCAGTATCTTGCACAGATGCCAAGAAATTTTATTGATGGAAATTATCCTATGTGAGAAGATTTAAAGTGACAATACATAGGAATACATTTCGTGAGGTAACAAAAGGAAATCATTTCTGAATTCTGTGTTGATGGTGACAACCTCCAGCTAAAAGCCAGTCCCAGAGACACAATAGAGCACCACCAAATGACCAGTGATCTGGGGAGCTGCCTGGGCAAGGAGTCAAGACAGAATTCTCCCCTCCATGATTGCTTCGGTAAACATGGGTAAAGAATGACATTTTAATTGTGACCATGGTCCAAGGGAGTTGACAGAGTCACACATCTTTTCCTTAAGTGCTAGACAGCAGTGCTAAACAATGTTGAAAAACTTCAGAAAAAACTTTTTATTTTTACTTCTAAATTCTCAAGAGTGTTTTTTTCCATATTTTGCTTCCAGCCTCCCTTCTGTTCTACCAATCAGCATTCTCATATGGCTCCCACATCTCCCATGTTACAGCTACGTTAATATATCAACCTGGGTCCTGATCTGAAGTCCACTGGACTCAATGGAAAGCTCCGATTGACTTCAAATGAGCTTTGAATGAGGATCTTAGTGAATCAAGAGCTGTTTTAACCATTTTTTCATTAATGAGTGCCATTCCCCCCCATACAGTCATAACTCCCACTGAGTCCAGAAATGTCAATAAAAGCTGCATGCATATTCTTTTAAGGGCAGTTTTTTGGCTTCAAATGTTCTTTGAGCTCTCACTGAGCCAGTGACAGTCTTTCCTTTGGCTTCATGTGGAGTTGGACTGGGGCCTAAAATAAACATTTTTATACAAAAAATAAAGCCTACAACTTTTAAAAAAATATTCTGGTAAAAGAATTCTTGTTAAAACGTTAATGTGTACATATGCAAACAAAGGTCTGCATTTGTCCTGTTAATAGATTCTCTTTCCACATTAATCTATATTTTATTTGATCTCACACTTACCTATAATATTATCACATAGACAGGGCAAGCATTTTAGTTGTGCCATTGAAAATCCATGCAAATCTGGATTGTCTGAATTTTTGCAAATGCTTCTGAAATATTCAGAGAAATGATATTTTGGATTAACAAATTTTGTTTCTACATGGATTTTAGATTCAGAGGACACAGTCAAAACTTGACTACTTGGAGTTTCCTTGTGCCAGCTATGGACAGAAAGATTTTTCTCTCAAAGTTGGATATGCATTAAGCTCATGTGTTTCCTAATTAGCTGATTTATTGGAATTAGGGAGATAAATACCATCATGACTATTTTGTCCTGGAAAAATCTCACCATTTTATACAGACCATGGACAAACACAAGCTAAAACTCAAGGGAAAAGAAAGAAATTTTAAATTGGTATTTTAGTTTTTTGTTGCAGTTTCCAGTATGTAGAGATGTATGGCAGTGTAAATCCCTCATATAGCTTCCATATTATTCAGTCTGAGTGATGCTTGAAAAACCAAAAACAGTAAAATCCCGAAAAAAAAATTTCTCTAACTACAACTTCTTAAAATTTTTCAAATTAAAAAAAAATCCTCTCTCAAAAAATAAAATCAAGTGGCAAGGACACCATGAGATCTCACACACATTATTATATTGTTAAAACAAGCAAGGAGTCCCATGGCATTTAAAGACTAACAAATTTATTTATTGCATGAGCTTTCATGGGAGAAAATCCCACTTTGTCAGATGCTTTGAAGATGGGGGACTTAGACTGCTGAAGACCATAACTCTAAGTGTGTTTTATATTTAAAAAAATACGAGATTTTCAAGGTTTCATTCACTTCACATACCAGATCAGTAACATTAATTTCCAGTAATAAAATACAAAAGCTGTTCGTATAAATTAAAGTCAATGACACACAGTTTAGTAATGTAATGCAGTGTGTCTATTCAATTAGAAATAAGGACATACTTTATTTATTCAGGTTAAAATCTATTTGTAGGAGGACGGCAGACTCTAGAACCTTGCCAACAGGAGTGATACAAGGCTCTTCTGTTGTGTCATTCAGGAACTCATCTTATCAGGTGCTTGAACCCTTCATGAAAGTGCAGTGCAATTACTGCTGAGTTATAAGTGGAATAAATTAGTTCCAACTGGAATATAAAAGATTTCCTCTGACCATGAGGGAGAAGCAATTAGGGGCTAAGACAAAGGTCCTGCAGAAAAACTAGCTCATCCTGCAGAAAAAAAATGTAGGTTGATATTTATGTGTATGTTACTATCATTAAAGTAATTTGTAAACCCAAAATCCATGAAAGGGTAAATGTGAATTGTACATAGCATACTTTTATTCTGTTCAGAGCAGGACTGGAACTCCCCAAGCTTACATTACTAAACATTAATGATTCCAGACTCATTATAGAGTTGTGAAAGCACAATTACATCCCCTGTCACACACTATAAAATATAGCAAAGAAATAATGCTTTAACACATTCTATGCTTCTGCATTCCATTGCAGTCTATTTTTAAAAGTTCCATAGTGAAACTAAAATTGGTTGATTGGGGATTTATCTGAGCTCACAAAAGGACAGGAAGAAAAAAGATCATATTTCTCTAATACACTTTAAGTATTTGCCATAAAGGAAGTTTAGCTAGTGACAATAGCTTTAGATTTAAATGGGTATGGGAGCCAAGATTTTAATAGTGGAAGTTTATAGTTAGGCTTTTAAGTCTATAGACAGACTCTGAACAGATTTTTCAAACATGCTGCACATGCAATACCTCTCATTGAGATCAATGGGAGTAGCTGGTGGAGTAAGATATTACTAACTATGAGTAAAAACAGAAGAATCTGGCTCTTATTGATTTGGTTATGTGATGCAAAAAACCAGCTTTTCTGTTTCAGAAATGTGATTTTTTATAAGCCAAGCCTAACAATAACCAGGCAGCTTTTGTCTGTCAAAGAATTAAATCACAGCATTTTCAAAATTAGTTTCACTCCCAAAATAATTAAAGCTGACATCTGAAATCCCAACAGGTAACATCAGAATCACCAGCCCATAAGCGCTGTTAATTCTCATCCCATGCTCTCTTCTTTATATTAGCAACATTATTCAGCACAATATAACTAAACTATCAGCAAAACTAGGAAATCTGACTTATTTTTAAAAAATTACTTGTTTTGTTAACTTAATTTTGCTTATGTTGCATTTTGTCTGCCTCTGAAGTGATTCATCAGTTGTCAGAAGGAAAGATGATGTATTATTATTGTGTTTGAATTCATTCCGTTCTATTTACTGATCCACCTATAATTCTTACTAATGTAGCTTGATCAGAATTTCTTTTGTGAGCTAAAGAATGAGGTAATTTTTTGCACAAAAAGAAACACTTTGTGAGGCAGATGCACATACAGTTAGTATATTACTAATTGAGACTCATAGTATCAGAAAACAGGAAGAGAGAATGGAAGAAAAACACCCCTCATTTATTTACAGGCACAAGTTATTGAAATGTGCATTTCAATGAGAAATATTGATCTACATCTTTTTAATGAAATACATCATATGTGCAACATGATTGTGCAATTCAAACTAAGGTTTTCTATAGCAAATCCTAGAAACACATTTTCTTTCTTTTAGAAGTAAAATTACAGCCTCTAATTTCTTCAGCCAAAAGCTTCCTGAATGAAATTCAAGATCAGCCTCTCTGAAGAAGCAGTTAATGATCTAGCTGTTCCCAGTGTAGTTGTATCTTCTTTTATCTGATGGGTAATTAGAATATTTTAACAATTTCATACACCAAAACCAAAACAAAAACCAGACCAACTTATCTCAATTCTTGCTGATCATTCAGTTTCATAAACTGAAATAGAAGCTATGAATACTACCCTTTATTTTCTGGAAGTTATCTTTACCTTCCAAAGTGTCATGCTTTTATTGCCCATTCAGTAGAAATAATACACTGTGTGCACACCTCAAAAGACTAAAGCTGTTGAAGATTTCATACTTAAGTTATTCTTTGGAATACTAAACGCAGGTACAGAATGAGGTTTCTAAAATTCACAAGTGTCTCTGCGGTAGCTGCTTTTTGAGTGACTCATGGAAATACCTTCTTTGCTATTTTAGGAACCTTCTGCACAAGTTCATGTTCAGTGATGCTTATACTTGCTTCTATCCTATCTCTCCAGGCCCACAGAGCAAGGCATTTAAGCACTTGAAGCCCGTGAATATTAGTCAGACTAGTGGGATTCCTCACATTCTTAAAATGAAGCTCATGCTTAAGTAATTTACTGTATTGGAGTTTTGGTGTAGATTTGTAACTGGGAGGAATTACTAGATCAAAAGATGGACAGTGTTCAGCTCACACATTTTAACTATGAGAACCCTAACTTTGGTTTCTGGAGACTGAATAGAATCTCTGGCCAATATGAGACACATCTGAGCATTTATTTATAGTTCATTCACACTTGTTGTCTGGGGAGGGCCAGCAGTGTAATGACTTGGCTAAAAAATGAAACATGTTCTCTTGCTTTACAGACAGCATGACTGCACATGACATCTGCAGCCTAAGGGAAGTTTGAAGCAATTGTGGGTCATTACAAAGGCACAGCCATAAAAATGACCTAATGCATTTTCCAAAAATGTCATTGAGAGATGAGGAAAAATTGTCCGTGAATATCAGATCCATTACTTGTACAGAGACAAACACTTATAGTAGTGTGAAAACAAGCTCAGTAATGGACTTGGAAAAAACAATTCATAAATCACTGACTAAGCACCTACATTGTCTCACACCCAAGTTATTCCATATCAAGTCACTATGCACTGACTCACAACCGGCTTTTATGTGAATTTGGGCTTCATTCTTGTTTACATTCAGGATCCTTTACAGCATTCTAGCCTACAAGTAAATAGAAAACCAGTCCCCTTATGCAGTTCACAAAATCTATTTACATTTAGTCAAACACTGACCTTTTCAGAACAGACCATGAAGCTCTTGTGACATTGTAATGCAAAATCTTCAATCCAACCTCTAATGGGACTTCTCTGTATCTTCCAAAACCAGAGCAAAAATAAAAACATAGGAATAAATTTGCACAATCAATCTTTTGCAAGTGCATCTGTCTTTTTCAAATGTTGACCCTAAATGCATATGTTTGTAAAGCTCAAAAATTTAGCAGGTCTGCATGTGAAGGCTAAGCTACACTTTAAGGTCACATCCTGGCTCTTCTGAATCCAGCTCTAAAGGTGCATGACAGTCACTTACTGTCATCTGTGCTGAGTCAAATATTCCAGAGGATAGCTAAATGTGGTGCATCTTCTTTCATAAATTCAAATTTCAGAGCTCAGTATCCAAACTTCATAGTCTGAAGATGGCTTCTGTAACAAGGGAAGCTAGGTATTATAGACAGAGCCCTTCTGTTGTTACCTTGTATGCTCCTCCTCCACATGCCTTAATTGTCTGCAATGCTGCCCCACAATAACAATGCAGGGAGGAAACTAGGTGAAGCCCATGAATGGTCATAACAACTCTGTTTAAGTCAGAAAGAAATCTATTGAGCTTGGCTCAGGATCTATGAGTAAAGAGGAGAAAGAGGCAGGTGTAGTAATGAACTAATGAGTTTACTCTTAATGACATTTTAGAATTGCAAGTGCATTAATGGAGCCTGTCATCTGACCCTCATTATTGTAGGGGACTGGAGTATAGGCAGACTGACACAGCAGTCACAGCTGGGCTGGAGCCCACACATCAGGGATGTTAATCAGCAAGCAGGGGGTCAGAGGATTTGCCAGAGCAGGATTAAAGTCAGGCTACAGTTGGAGACCAAGATTAGAGATAGTATAGGCTGGAAATGGAAGGCAAGAGTCAGGGTCAGGCTGGTAAGAGGCCAGAAATCAGGAGGTGAGGTGATGGCTGCAGTTACCAAAAGCCCATAATCTGTGTTGTTACCCAGAACACTCCCTAGTGCACCCTCCAGGGTTAAATACAGCAATCAGAGGGCCACAGGGTACTGTCACTCTGATTCATCAGAGTAGTATGTGCTGCAGTGCTTATTCTCCACCACACTCCCTGATGGCTCTTGCATAAGCTCTCTAAATAGCATAGTGGAAGCAGCGGCTGTTTTAAGCTCTGCAGACCCAGGTTCTGGTACCAGTGGATTTATAGTGGCAATTATTCAATCAGTGAAGGTCTTTATCTTTCTTGACTGTGAAAGAATTAGTCAGTGGACTAAGTAAAAACCTTGTCTTCATATCACCATTGATTATGTGGATGACTAATATTGCATCTTTCTCTAAGACAATTGACTGACATTTTGGAAAAGTTATTGTATGCACAGTCTTGAATCTTCCCAAGTGAAGGCCAGATCCTGCAGAGCAATTGTATGGCTTCATGTCTGACAAGGGAGTTATATACACTGGTACTGTGTGAGTTGCAGGACCAGGGCTGTAGACAGCAAGCACTGAATTACTGAAGTTCTAGCACTATCATTGATGACTGTGTTTATTTTTAGCTATTATTAATCAACAAAATTTTCAGTAGAAGAAAACTATTGTCTGCACGTTGACACTTCTTTTGAGGAATCTTTGAACTGAGTACTACAATCTTTTTTAGCTAAGGAGACTGACCTTTAGAATGAAATATGTAAGGTGTGCAGCACAATAATGTTATCATTGAGGCCTGAGGCCTGCATCTTGCAGAGCCCTGTGTTACCTGTTCATGATTTCAATGAATTCCAGGCTGCAAGGGGCTTTACCTAAGTCCATACATCAAGTGGCTTTAGTTCTATTCTCTAACTGATGTGTGTGTGTGAGCACTTTAACCAAAAAAACAAAACAAAAAAAGCCTGATACAGAATACTGCTTTCCAGCTTCCTGCCTGTCACTGTTACTAATATTATTATTTTATACACCTAAAAGCCTGACCCCCTGTACACATTGTCACTGCTGCAATGAACATACAAAGTAATTATAAGATGAGAGACACGTAAATACAACAAACAGCTGGGAAGAGCACTAGGTTAGATGATGTCACTGAGCAGCAGCTGTCTAAACATTGTTTCTACAGCATCACTAAAGACCTATCCATATAAAAGAGATTTCTCGTTAAAGATAGACAAGGAGGTTCTCCTACTATTCAAAACATTCTTCAGATGATGCATCAGGTCAAGGCTCATCTGTTTCCTGGACTTGGTCTTTATTTATAAAGCAAACAACAATAGTAATATACCTAAACAGCAGCCCACCCCTTCTCTTCAGCCTTGGCTGCTCTAAAGTTTCTCACCTGAAGACTGTTCAGTTCAGACACCAGGTTCTTCCTGTACAAAAAGCCAATCCCATTCCACTTTCCCCCCACAAAACTCAATGAAGCCTGTCATCTGCAGTGAGTCAGCAGAAATTCATCAGCACTTTCCAAAAGTCTTCTGAGATATGCTAAACTGGGTGGGACAACAGAACTCCGCCACCCTCTTAGATTGTGAAATTGCTGTCACTTTTCCTGTCTTACAAGCACACTATTAACAGAAGAGATGCAGCTGACTGGACCCAGAGTGAATGTGATTCCAAATTTTCATACCAAGTTTTAATGTGGTGTCCTGGGAATGGGATTTAGACTGGAATTTTCCATGCATATGGGGGGGGGGGGTTAAAAGGAGGAACAGCCAGCAACTGGCTGCTGGCTGGGAAATAGAATAGATAAAATATTTTATGTTTGTCAAGGATTTTATGGTTGTCATGGAGATGACATCCTGGCATTATGGCTAGAAGTGCCATTGCAGCAAATATTTCTCATGTTCATCTGTATTTTGTATGGCCATAGGCATGATGTGACTTTCCAGACAAGCCACATAACAGAGCCCAGCTCCTTTGAGGGCTTCAGAGTCTTTTGCATAGTCAAACAGAAAATAGCGAAATAATCAAATCTTCAGCCCACTCAGACATAGTCTTTAAGCCTCATTTGCAGACTAGTCCCCCACTATAATAAATCATCTAAAAAACAACCTGGTACCTAGGTTCCAACCTTACCAGCCAGCATGCTTTTCCCCTACACCAGGTTTTCATACAAGCTGTTAAGTCACATTTGGGGTTGGGAAGGAATTTTCCCACAATGCAGATTGGCTAGGGCTCTAGGGTTTTTTTGCCTTCCTCTGTAGTATTGGGGCATGGCTCACCTACCGGTGAATTCTCTGTATCTTAAAGTCCTTAAAACTCAGTCATAGATTAGGGTCTTAGCCTTAGTCTACACTTGGGCAGCTTTTTGGCAGCTGTTGACCAGCATTTACACAAGGCATGCAAAATGCCTTGGGTAAATGAAGGTGACTTCCTAAGCCACCAGCACACATTGAGAGAAGCTGACTGCAAATGGCTTGCAGTCGGCTTTCCCCTACATCTCCTAGAGGACAGGACTTCTGTCACCGACCTTCTGGAGTGCAGCAATGAATACATACTTGCTGCTAAGTGCTCCCAGAATGTTGGGCTGATGGGGGCAATTTTGCTGCCATCAGAGTAGATACCCTTATTGCTGGAGTAGGTGGGTCAGGTCTTGAGGCCTGCATCCTGCAGAAGGTCAAACTAGATGATCATACTGGTCCCTTCTGACCTTAGAGTCTATGAGTCCTCATCAGCTTGGCTCAGGGTGTCAGTTTTGGTTGGACATATTCCTAATCACATGACATACTCCCACCAAGTGTGAAACAGTTTGCTAAGGGGCAGTACTAATTAGGGGAAATCACTGATAAGCTAGGCCTTTGTTCTTTTTTTGATCATATAATTCATATGTTTGGGCTGTTTGAGATTAAATAGAATAAAAAAACTGGAGTAGTTTTACATGGCCTTTTTCATACTTTTTAATGTTGGGGGGTGGAGGGTTGATTATAAAATTGAAGCTTACACTGAACAATTACTCCATCTGAATTTTTTCCTGAAAATTAATTACAATATATTCAATACTGTCAATCTGTTGGGCTGTCATCAAAATTAACTACAGAAAAGACCCTAAAATTAAGACACCCCTCAAAATGCATTCAAAGAAAAAACAATCTAAAGATTTTTGTGATGATTCACAAAGTAAACTGGGCTTTGAATGCAAAGACCATTTTTAACAAAAATAAGAAATACTGACATTTCTGAATGCTGAATCCTCATGGTGCTCTCCAAACTTGTGCCCCCAAATAAAGAGTAGCACAGGAGACTACACATATGACTTATAACATTGTGATATGAAAATGATGGATTGCTAATTGATGAAATTAAAAGCTTTGTTAATTATATTTAATTATATATAAGTATGGATAATGAATGACTGCAGATGGGGTGACACTTAAACCAAGACCTCGTTGTCTTAAGAGTGGATTAGCCAATTCTTTTTTTTACTCAGAATTGTTAGTCTGCTTAAAATGTTACCGGTATTCTGTCAGCAATAATGTGATGGAAGATGTGAGTAAAAGATAAAGAAACATGTAATTATAAATAAAAAACTCATTTTTTCTGAGAAAATCCAGGGCAGGGTGACACCAACATGACCCAGAAGCTGCAGCTCCAGCAGGAAAAACACAGAATTTGGGTAATTGGAACTTGCATGCATAATATATGAGTTCAGTAAAATCCAAAAGGATGGTGTACTAAAAGCCAGTTGGATACAGATTAAGTAATCTACTGTAGAAATGGGTAAAAGACATAAGTGAACATGGGCCCAAACTAGAGAAATATGAAAGAAGACACTGAAAAATAGGACTGATGGATCAGGCCCAGTGAGCAGAGAAGGTGATGACTATAATGGGAAGTCGAAGAACTTCCAAGTTCCACAGTATGTGGTAGCTTGGGACCATTTACCAAATTATATCTTCCATGTTATTTTTCAGGCATATATATATATGTCGAGATGCTATTAATGACAATAATTCTGTCTGGACTTGTATAAATACAGATGAAAACTGATTAAGGCTAAACTGAATTGTAACTCAGTCTCCCAACTTTTACCTCCACCAGGTCCCTTACTGGTCTCAGGGCAAAAAGCAGCTAAATGATCATTTAAACTCTTTACTCTAACGTTATCTATAGTACAATTTATTTAGAATTTATAGGAGGGCTTTATTGTGATAGATTTTGTTAAAGAAGGACTGTTCAAACAAATTATATTCACAAATTTTACACAAAATTTTTAATGACTTGGCAGTTGCCACCCTTGGAGGATTATTATTTATATTTCTGTGGTATCTAGCAGCCTTGACCAAAATCTCTGTCCATTCTGCTAATTGCTATGCATAGATGTAGAACAGGGGTTGGGTTCTTAACTTTGTAATGTGTTTAGGAAAGTGGGGTCCTGGTTTGATTAGGGTTTCCATATACTTGGTAGTGGTTCCCAACGTTTTTGGCTGAAGGAACACATACAATTTTTACAACCCTGAAAGGCCACCGATCTTCACCAGCAGCCTTCTACCCACTGAAGCCAGATGGAAGCAGTTCAATGTGGAGACACCCTTGCTGATCTCCCATCTCCCTGGCTGCAGCAGGGAAACCACATGCATCCCGTACCTCTGTGCGTTCCATCTTCCATTCTGTAGCCAAGAAGATGGAAGATCACTGCTTCCCCTCCCTCTGACTTCAGCAGGGATCCTAGCACCTATGGACTTATGCAGAGCACTTTGTTGTGCTCCCTGCTACAGTCAGGGGAAGGGGAGCATTGATCTCTCAGACCCTTGATCTTTTAGCCCTATGGAAATGCACTCCTTTTGGGTCCTTGGGCAGTGATGCCCTTCTGTAGCCTTTAGGAGAGAACCCATGGGCCACTCTGAAAACCCCCATGGGCCACTTTTCGCCCCTGTGCCACAGGTTGGGAATCACTGTGCTATGGTGATACAAACAAGAGATGCATAAAATAATAATTTAAATAGACAAGGTTGATAAAGGAAAGATTATTCCATTTTGCAGAATGGGAAGGGAGCAGAGAGAAATGACATGAGATCACACAGGAACTGAACCCATATCTCCTGAATTACAGTCCAGTACTTTATTCACTAGATACCCTTCCTTTCTAAATAAGCTGTACTAACTTCTCCTTAACACTTTCCATTTACCCAGATGTGATTTCCTGTCTAATTAATATGAATGACACTAAACTACTTGTCACTGGTCCATAATTTCTGGTTTCATCTTTCGCCTGTATTGAAAACAAGTGACAGACGTCACATGGCTCACCCTTGTATGCTCCAGAATAACAGGAGCTGGGAATAGTATATTACCTAATTTCATTAGTAGCTAATATACTTTGTTTTTGTGATTTTTCTGAACTCTTAGTTGGATGCTGTTAAGTCTTGGTAGCTTACTACTGTTGAGGTTTTTGAGGTGATTCATCACCATTCCTTTAGAGACCTCTGCTGTGGATAGGGCCACATCTTGATTACTTGTGAAAAAGTAAGATCAAAACAGAATTTTTTCCTTCACTGTCAGTCATGAAGACCAATGCTAGGTATTCATTTTGCTCTCTTCAGCCTCCATATCTGCTTTAATTACACCTGTTATACCAGCAACCCTTGGTATCTGAGTTGAAGAATTTCTTATTTTGCTTGATAGCATAGTTATTTGTTCATATTTCCCATTTGCCTGCTCTCTGTCTCATTCTCACATCTTGTCTGGCAATGACCATTTTCTGTTCTGTTTGCCTAATTTGGACTGAATTTCTACTTTCAAACTTTTCTCTTTTAACCTTGGTAGTCTCTTTTATATTTTATTTTGAAAAAAAAATGTCAAAGTGAATTTAGCAGGATTAAGCTGAGCTTGTTATTTCTTTCTTATGCATTTTTTGTCTACATTTTTATGAAGATGGAGTTTCATAAATTTATGAATAGCACTATATCACAGAGTTGCCTGCAATAGCAGGGAATAGGGCTCAGTGATTTAGGAGGTCCCTACCTGTCCTATGTAATTCATGAAAAGGCTTAAAATAAGAGGTTATTACCTATGGATGTGATTTTGGTGCTGTTACAAGCAGTCATTACATTGCTAACAAACTTTACTTGAAGTTAAGATTCAGTAAGTTGTCTACGTTTCAAATCATGCAACTTGGCTGAAGCTTAATTAAATCTCTGCCCTTCAAAAGCAATATTTAATTTATTTCAACATATTTGAGTATACTGTGTTAATTAAGCAACAAAAACGGCATTATAAGTGGACATTTAGTAAGCATTATATGCTATTGAATAATAGTGCAACAGCTTCAATCTGATGTAGAAGGTGATAAAAAGAAGAGAACATAGTGAACTCTAGTGGCAGAGTGTATATGGACTATACACAATTAAATCAATGAACCACTGAATTTGGGACTAAGGCCTGGTCTACGCTAAGAATTTATATAGGTAAAATGAAGTCTTTCATGGGTGTAAAAAATGCACGTGACTAAGAGACATAGCTATACTGACTTAACCCCCAAGAACACACAGCACTAGGTTTATGGAAGAATTCATCTGTCAATCTAGTTACTATCTCTCAGTAAGGAGGATTACTGATGGAGAAGCACTTTCATTGGTGTGTATGCTGAAACACTAGCATGGTGCTACTGCAACTGCACTGCTGTAACATTTGAAGTGTAGCCATACCCAATTGTGTTTTCTGGGGAAGTTGATGCTAGTGTGGGAGTGTCCTAGAGAAGTTAGTGGAAGGGTGATAACTGATGAAGTTAGGGCTGGACTATGTCATACACCCCAGAATAACAATTCCAAGACGTAAGGAAATGGAAGCAAGACATGCAGGTAGAAGGTCAGTCAAAACATATAACAACCATCAACAAGTTAAATCACAGCAGCCCAAACAAAACATAACAGTCCAAATGGCATGCATGTAGCAGGCACTGAGTACCTGCACAAACCCAGTGCTATATACACACATACATGAGAACACCATGTTTTGGACATACAAACCAGGAAACAACGCAAGAACCGGAAGCAATAAACATGAAGGTGACACACCAAGCACCTGAAAAATCTGTGATGAAGTTTAAGTTGTCTGTCTAGATGATGAAAACATCATTAGTTTTGTTGTGCATCTATCCATTAATTCTTCCTCCATGTGGCCTGTGAAGAGGTTGGCATATTGGTAAAATTTCTAGTTCCCATGGTTTGGACAAAGTATATGTTGCTGAGTGTATGAGTGTCATGAAGTCTTATCTACAGCCAGGTGCTCAGACTGAGGACCACGGAACGTACCCAAGAACTTGGTGGGGCTATACAGTGCACTTTAAGTACAATAACACTGTCTCTTTTAAGAGTCATCCATTTTTGTACTACAGAAGCAGTGTGGCTTAGGATGCAGATGAGTAGGTATTTCAACACATCAGCTCCTATCCACATTACCTTGAAGTGCTGGAGCAGTAAACTGAGCACTAAGATGGGTTACTTGTATGAGCATTAGCTCTAGTGACTTGAGTCTTTACTAGTTTGCACTGTTTGATCACATATATCTGTGCTAAGTGAGTTCATTGGTTTCCTTCCACTTCACACTGGTTTAAAGGTTTTTAGCTCCGACTCCTTGCTGATGGTAAATGGCATTTACATTACCACATGGTGGCATTATTGGCAGAGATCCAGTCGATAAAAGCAAATTTTTGGGTAAGTCTTTACCTGCCCAAGTTCTGATGCACAATGTAAACTGTTGTGAATTTTCGTGTTTTGGAAAATATTGCATTTGTCAGATATAAGATGGGGTAAAAATCATGAAGCACATACTGTAACTCAAGTAATTTTTTCTACAAATGCTTTTTTGATAGCTGAAATGAGAGCAAACTGTTCTTCTCCATCACATTGGTCACAAAACTGTTCATTGGGTCAAATATTATCTGGATGTATAAACAAGTCTTAGAGTGCTCACCTGGTTGATACCTTAACACCAATACCTTCATGGTCATAAATCCTTAATATTCCTCCAAATAAGCTCTCTGTGATCTTATGGTTTATTGTATTGACTATGGCCTGCCCCTCAATACACTGTGTTTTATAATATTTCTTAGAAAATTGGAATTTATTCCCCACCCCACCCACTTTCTTTTCATGAAGGGACTGTTTCTGATTATACTTCCTAGGATTTAAGGCAGAAGTATAGAGAAGGGGAATTTATTTTCATTCAGCTCCAGAGAAAAGAATTCTTCTAAGGGTATCTGAAAGATTGTTATTAATAGGCTGATTGTGTTAAAAAATAAAACCAAACCCACCGTTTTCGGTCCTTTGATGTTGTTTCCTTTCATTATTTGCTTATTACATACAAGATAGGAACAGAATTTTCTTACCTTCCAATCCTTCAGTTCACATCTTAAGGAAATCCTTGAATCAAAGAAACAAGGCATTATAGCAATAACTAGATTTTTAAAGTAGAAGAGGCAATTTATTCACTGCAGTACCTTTCTAAAATGAACAGCAATTTCTCAGGAGTTTTCAGCCTATTATAAAATGAAACAGCTCTTCTTATTTTGAAGAATATATTCTCCCCTTGTGGGATAGATTACTTATACTAAAGGACATGTTTCTATTAATGTCTCCTGGAGCCCAGGATAAACTATGGTACATCAAAATAGTATATTAAAAATCAGAAGATAATCAGAAGATATTCCAGAGACTTACTGTCTTCTTTACTGCATTCTTTGCTGACCTTGAACTTTAACCCTGCCATGTAAAAATTAAACTAGTGAGCATATTATCATCTATCATGTTGCATTTCGTCTTTTTTCCCCCTTCAAACACCATCACATATTTTGTTTTGATGTTTTTGAGACAGATACTCTGTCAGACAAACCAATTACCCTAATCATTGTCTACCAAGGATAAAAAAAAAAATGTTACAATGCTGAGCCAATAGGTGACCTTACATGGCTATCTATGAGGAAAAATACCTATTTTTAATGCAGTTTTGAACCATGCTGCTTTTTCCCTAAGCATGATATATATGTTATTTATAGTTTCCGTGAAAAACAGTTGGTGCTCAAATTTCAGCAATTCATGTAACTGCCTTCCATCTTGAGAAATCACTATTATACTCAATGCAGTAAGCATTGGAGTGATTTAAACAAATGCAATAATGAAAGTAATTAATTAACATAATGGACATAAAATGTGTAATTTCATACGAGAGGTGTTTTTTTAAAAAAACATTTATGGTGGGAAGTGATTTTCAGAAAACTTCAAAATTAGACTCTATCAGAACAATTTCTCCACTTGTACATTCCCTGTTACGTATTTGAGTGGGAGGCACTGGGTAAATGGCCAGACATGTAAAATTTCAGCACTACCCACAGACCCTTCAGTACTCGTTCAACCAGCTATGTGAATTTAACTTAGAATTCAGATTTGCCATAGCCTGTTATAGGATGCAAGCTTTAAGGAGCACTTCATATGAGACAGATACACACATCAATCTCTATGCACCACCTGCTTGCTGCTTTAAGTGCTAAAAAGTAACCCAGATCTGGTCAATTACTAGATCTTTAAACTGTCTTCATTAATGTTAGTCAGGTAATTGAAACCTGTTTTAATTACCAGAAAATGACAGGCTTGTCTCATTAATTTTGTCATCAACATTCACTACCCTGGCAACAGAAACATAGAAGAAATTAAAAGACAGCAGATTTTTTTCCACGACTCTGTTGCCTGCAGAGGTGGTCAGATTACAGATTGATCACAGTGGCCTGGAGATGTTCTTCAGCCTTGGCCTGCTCAGACTGAATTTCTTATAAGTGTGTCATTTGTGAAGCTGAATACTGTCATGGTTAGTTGTTTCTAGGAACCAGGCTAAGACACCTCAACACACAGGTCATTAAGTAGCCCTTAGATGGGTCATGAAATTCAACCACTTCAGATTATATGGTCCAGTGATTTCAGAAAAGTTTTTCTTGCATCATTAATTGTCTCTTGAGCAAAACAATTCATAATTTCACTAATATCAGATGGACTGCCTAATGAGCCTCTCCATTTGTCTGGTAGAGCACAAACTCCATTCTAATCCTCATGCCAGTGTGCGTGGACCAGCAATAACCTGGCCATTTCCCCTAACAAATATTGCTTGTCTGATTGCTTCACATTTTTGCTATGATAGGTGACCAGCTCATGAAGCTGCTCCTTAAGAATTGTTCACCTACAAATAACAGATTTAAAAAAAAAAAAAAAAGAGGAAAAGTTCTTCCTGCTTTTTTCTAGATGTTTGTGAACAGAGTGGTAAATTAGAGTGAGATTTACATTACATAATGTAAATCTGACAGCTAGAGCTTCAGAATCACAATGGAACAGCTCAATATCCTTTTTCTCAAATGAAGGATTTCCTTAACAAACCTGCATCCTTCTTGCTTAAGGATATCAATGCAAAGCCACCACAGACAGGAAGACCTTATCTCCACTCGTCACTTTTTTTAAGAACCAGCATAACACGGGCAATTGATTCTTCTCCCTATGGTCTGTAGTCAGTCAATGCTACTTCCGTCCTAAATGGGAGGTGGAAATAATGACATGCACAATGTACTGCCCATGATTCAGTAGTAGTTTGTAGAGCCAGATTTACCCTCACACAGATCCATGGAGGGACGAAGGAGAAGAAAGTTACCTTCCTTCCCTCACCTTTGTGTGCTCCATGGATGGCCAAGAAAAATCACACTTTTTGTGACTGAGGGAGTGCTGAGATCACTTCCTCCATACATCCGTTCTTATAAAGCGTGTAGGTTAACCTGTCAGTGAATGGAAACCATAAGAGGTGATGTAGATGACAAATATATGGTGTGAAGGATTAATCAATATTTATGGCTAAGCAACAAAGATCACACCACCACCACTTATCTTCACATTGGCCCATAAAGCTGGTCATCAGAAAGCAAGCTTTATGCTCATAAGAAATGGTATAGCTTGCAGGTTCCCTTGATTGTCTGGAAGCTTAAAGGGTAATATTACCACAATCCCTCCCAAAGCTCCCTTCGGGTAGTGCATCTAGCTCCAAAGAAGGTTGTGTTAGGGCAACCAAGAAGTTAGCCAAAATTTGGACCAAGCAATGTTGTTTCCATTTGAATGAGACAGGGGCATCCCTCAACATTTTTCACATGGTACACTCCAATGGCCCCATCTTCTGGTGTTGTCCATGCAGGAGTTCTTCACATTGTTGCTGAACATGTCCTGTGGGCAGAGCAGAGGGGGCATAGCCTACTAGAAGCAGGGTCATGTCAGGATTTGACAAGAGTATTCAGGACCAAGAGTTAGAGCAGGCCTGAGTCCAAGAATAGCAGAGGAGTTTATTGTCACGTTTCAGGCGAGGGTTGCTACCAAAATTCAGTCTGAGTCAGGTATCATGTTCCGGAGCAGGAGGCAAAGTCAAAGGGAAGAATAAGGAGCAGAAATAGTCATGGCAGATATGCTATTACAGGGACACTTATGGAAATGCCCTTTGGGTTTTTATATAGGGTAGGAGCTGATCAGAAACCATTAGCAGCTGCCTTCAGATGGCCTGAGGTGGGGCTTCCCAAGGTCAGTGTCCAAAGCAGATCATAGATATGGCATGCAAGGTGGTTATAAGTTCTCAAGAGGCAGCTGTGTTAGTCTAGTTCAGCAAAACAAACAAGGAGTCTTGTGGCACTTTTAAAGACTAACAAATTTATTTATCACATGAGCTTTCATGGGAGAAAATCCCACTTTGTTAGGTGCTTTGAAGATGGTTATAGTTGCTGCTGGAGATGTCTGCCACCTGGTAGCTTTGCAGGCCTGGGTTCAAGACCTCCTGAGCCTTGCAAGTGAGTCCAGAGAGCTCTGGTGCAGGAGAGGGGAGTGGCAAGGAAGATCATTGTTGGTTATTCCTCTACCTATTCTGATTTGGTCCTTCTGTCATGATAGAGGAGCCATGGAACCAAATTTGAATTGGGTAAGTCCTTCTTGCTGCTGCTCCCATTGGGAGGACCCAAGGCTGATGACTTGGAGCTCCTGTTAGTGGTATATAACGTACATAACGTGGTTATGACTACAGGTGCTGATGGGATGAGAAATCAGTGATACAAGTCAGGTATATTTTAAAATCTTGTTTATACACAAAAGGATTTACACAAAGTCCTGTTTCCTGGAACACATGAAAAGAACTAGCAAGTAGTTTTCCTGCTCAAAAATCCACAAATCATCCACTCCAGTGAGCTCTGTCCCCAGGAGGCTCCATCCCTCTGCATCCTCTCTGGGTCATGCTCACAACATTTTCTGCTTGGATTCCATCTGTACTTCCAAGGAAATTATGTGAAATTTGTGGTTACTGTCAGGTGAGACCATAGATCAGATAACATGAATACCAGAATGCTAAGGTAAATTGTTACCTGAATATTCTCATTATGAGTTTAAACTATGCCTTGCATAAGGGCTTTAAACCCACAAACCCCATCCTACACCCTAATTTGTGGACCTCCCAGAGAGATATTAAACTCAAATGTCTATCTGTGAGGGCCTCTGGACAGTTATATATAGGGACACCTATGTATTTTTCAGCATAATTTACTTTAGCTCTACTATAAATCATAGTATTATAGATAATGGTGGTTTTCATGTGTTACTAACAATTATTGGGTACCACAACTTTTTGGTGCTCTACTGGAGACTCATTTAGGGGACTTGATTTTCAGAAAGTGCTTAGCACCTACCTTTGGAAAAGAGGTCTGAACGTAGATGCCTAAAATCATCAGTCCCCTTTTTCAAAATCTTGACTGGGATTTAGATATTTCATGAATTTTATGGCAATTTATATGTCATAACTTCAGCTCTTTTCTTTTTGATCCCCCTTTTACATTTTGATTAAGCATACTGCATTTTACACAAGCTTCCCTGGAATCTGCCCACCCTTTAGGGACATGTCTGTAAATGGAAAGGTTTAATGAATTGCAAATCAGAGATATCTACAATGCAGGAAGAAAGGCATTTCACTCTTTTCCTGAGCAAATTACATGATAATTACATGGAAATAGGTCAATTATAAATTGAGAACAACAACATCAACAATAAAAACTAAAAAACACTCTCTAAAAGGTTGAGAGATACAATGACAAAAGCTAGAAAATTCAAAGATACAGGTAGGGGAGTCAAGAGATCAGCAGCAGATTCTTAACATTGATTTTCTCTTATGTATCTTGGTTTCCAAAGCACCCTTAAAATTATTTCTACACTCTTATGATTCTGTAACCCCACTGATTATAATATGGTTGGACCAATGTAATTGTGAGCCAACTATAGACCATGTAGATTGTTGTGTTTACTGTCAAATGTTGTGGCCTGTTACCAAGCAATTGTGGTGTCTGTAGTGTGATGGAATTTGCTGTGTAATTCACCTTGTGCCATATGGTTGAAGTGTGCTTAAAAATATAAACTGTAATTTGAAAGACAAGAAACACCAGGAACATAACTACTTTTAAATATTCCCAACTGGAATTAACAGAAACCAGACTCATTAGTCTATAAACACATAAACATGGCTATTAAATTTCAGACTGAAAGATATTTATGTTGTGCTTTGAGCAGACACAGAAGAGAAACAACAGCTCTTAAGAACATGAAAACCTGAAAAACAATTAAAGGCCCAAACTATTGTGAGTGTTAAAGGTGATTTGAATTAAAAGAAACAAGGAGTCCTGTAGCACTTAAAGACTAACAGATTTTTTTTTTCTCATGAGCTTTCATGGGAGAAAATCCCACTTCATCAGAGGCTTCGAAGATGGGGGAAACTTGCAGAATTTGTTTGTTTGTTTGTTTGTTTGCTGGACTAAACTATCATGTCTGCCCCTTTGGAACTTGAATTAAAAAGCCATATTGAATGGAGTAATCCTCAGAGGAGAACCTGTGAAGTCAGCAGAAAAAAAGATGATCCTATACATTGGTTCAAATTTGAACTCCAAACCCAAATTCTTTGAGTACTTTCTTTTTCTGTAGGAAGGAAGAGACTAAATGAAAGCTCAGCTTCACTCCAAGAAGGCAGAGAATTAGCAGTATACTTGGTTTAGATCGGGGTCTCAAACTCATGGCCCATAGGCTGCAAGTGGTCCCTAAAGTTATTTCCTGCAGCCTGCAACAACTCTTAGAATTTCTCAAATAATTGATAATGCCAAATTTCAAGTGTGTTTACTTACTTGCTGTTTGTCTTCCTGATGATACCTCCATCTTGAAAGGAAGTAATGCTTACTTACTTACTTTTGACTTATATATGTTACTCTTCATTTTTTTTCATTTTGTCTATAATTTATATCATTGTATGAAAAGGTTACAGTGGTGAGGCCCTAGGGCTAACGTACTAGTCCTTATGCAGCCATCATGGTGATCTGAGTTTGAGACCCCAAATGCAGATCCCCTTCTTTGCTAAAAGTATATCTTTTCCCTTCTCCCTAATGAGAGAAGAGAGGTTTGTTCTAGACTAATTTAGCCCATGGGTATACTAGTCTTTGCCTAGTCCAAACTAAGAAATTTCTCAGTTCAAACTAGGCAAAGCTTAGTCCAAACAAGTAAGACCCAGCACTAGTCTGGACTTCCATGAACTAGGCATGGGCAAGACCTGGACTAAGGCTTAGTTCAAACATAAGAAGTTTGAATTAAGCCATTAGTTCAACCTAACTGTGCATTCTAGTTCGAGCTAAGCATTAGTTCAAACTGGAATGCGCATTTAGTTCAAAGAAAAAAGTTGCTGGTTAGTTCAAACTAGCAGAAGGTTAGTTTGGACTAACCTTGGACTTCTTTGGTTTCGACTAGCAAGTCTGAATTAAAACTGGAGATGTAGACATAAACTTAGAAGCTGGGGAAAAGACACAAGCTGTCAATAAAATGAGAATTTCTAAATTAATATTTTGTAGTAAAGAGAAGGTAACTGTATATTAAAAGTTTAAATGTGTTGTAGTTGCTAGTAGACATGATCAGAAAATTATCTTTTACATTCTGAATAAAAATAGAAATTTTGAAAAAATGTCATTGCAAATTGGCCATAGACAAAAATTTCACAAATTTTTCATAAATTAAAATAATACAAATGAAGTATTTAGGATCAATTAAAATATATAGTTTTGACAAATTTGAATCATTTCATTTTGATTTCTATTGTTTTTAATATATATATATATATATATATTATAGCAAATAAATTTCAAAGCAAAACCTCATTTTAAAATCAAAAATCAAAACTTTTTCATTTTGTTTAGTCTTGAAAAGAGGAATCATGATAACAAGATTCAAGTACCTAAAAGGTTGTTATGAGGAGGAGGGAGAAAAATTATTCTCCTTAACCACCAGTGATAGGAGAAGAAGCAATGGGCTTTAATTATGGCAAAGGAGATCAGGTTGGACATTAAGAAAAATTCTTAACTGGAATAATTTGCCTCGGTATGTTGTGCAAGCTCCATCACTGGAAGTTTTTAAGAGCAGGTTCGAAAAATACCCGTCAGGAATGGCTGATGAGAGTACTTTGTCTTGCTGTGAGTGTAGAGGACTGGATTCAATGACCTTTCATGGTTCTTTTCATAGAATCATAGAATCATAGAATCCTAGGGTTGGAAGGGACCTCATAGGTCATCTAGTCCAACCCCCTGCCAGAGGCAGGACCACTCCCACTAAACCATCCCAGTCATGGTTTTGTCCAGCCGGGCCTTAAACACCTCCAAAGATGGAGACTCCACCACCTCCCTTGGCAGCTCGTTTCAATGCTTCACCACTCGCCTAGTAAAAAAGTTTTTTCTAATATCCAGCCTCGACCTCCCTAACTGCAACTTGAGACCATTGCTCCTTGTTCTGTCCTCTGTTACCACTGAGAACAGTAGAGCTCCATCTTCCTTAGAGCATCCCTTCAAGTAGTTGAAGGTTGCTATCAAATCCCCCCTCAATCTTCTCTTCTGCAGACTAAATAAACCTAATGCTTTCAGTCTATCCTCATAGGGCTTGTGCTCCAGCCCTTTAATCATTTTGGTTGCCCTCCTCTGAACTCTCTCTAGCATGTCCCTGTCCTTTTTGTAGTGGGGAGCCCAAAACTGAACACGGTATTCTAGATGTGGCCTCACCAGTGCAGAATAGAGGGGAATGATCACATCCCTTGATCTGCTGGTTTCTATGATTCCAAAAATATCAAAACAAAATGTTTTGATGGTTCTAAATCTTTTTTCCAATTTTTTTTCTAAATGAAGTTTCATCAAAATCAACAGGATTTCATGAAAAAAGTTAGTTTTGTGAAAATGGTATTTTCTAATGGAAAAACATCTTGACAAAATTTTTCAGACATGCTTGAGACTAGTGCCCCTTATATGTAGATTATCTATCAACTAATGTTTTCAAAGCCATGTAATAACAACTTCCATGCTTTCTCTCATTTTGTCTCCACATGCTTGGGAGGAGCTCTCTGTAAACATCTGCAGACAGATAGATCTTCCTGACCAATATTGTCTCATTGTTCCCGTGTAATCACCCATCAGTCTGTCTGTATCCGCTTGTTATCACTTAGATTCTAAGCAATTTGGGATGAGAACTATCTTTCTTGTGGTGTATCTCTAGCATAATTGTATCCTCATCCCTGAGTAGTGGTTCTAGGCTCTGTTTGTATGTCCACATGCAGGTTTTAAATGGAAATAACATTGGTTATTTCTATTTTAAAATGTTTAGATTTACACAATGTTTATTTCAAAATAAGGAGTACCCTTATTTCAAAATAAAGAAAATCATTTCAATGTAATAAAACCCAGTTTTATATCAAAATGAGGGTTATCTTGAAACTGTGGTTTCAAAATAACCCTGTGTGGCTGTTTTATATTGATATGACCCATATATCAATATAAGTTTGATCTTCTTCATCCCAGGGTGCATGGCACCCTGGAAGGAAGCCCCTCTCCTCAGAACCCTGGCCAGGGAGGGAGGGGAGGTGCAAGAGGGTGAAAGGGGTGCTGGGGGACCACCCCCACTCCAGATGGCTGGGCCAGTGGTGGGGGAAACACTCCGCACCTGGCTTCCCTCAGCAACTGCTGGGCAGTGGAGGCAGGGAGTCTGCGCACCCCACTTCCGCACAGCTGCCCAGCAGCAAGGGCAGGGAAGCGGCATGCCTCACTTGGCTGCAGATGCCAGGCGGCGGGGGATATGTGGGGCACCGGGCGATCCCTTCCCCACCACCCAGCCAGCAGTGGGGTATGCGTGGTGCCCAACCGTCCCTCCGCCGGTGCCTGGCCAGCAGCAGAGGATGCAGGGCACAGGGGGATCCCTGCCCTGGGGGCTTTTTTCCCTTGCCTGGCTCCCAGGGTACCCCTCTCCCAAATCGAACTAGCAAGTCCAGTGTCTGGACATGCTAGTTTCATTTGGGCTTTATTTGTCTGGACCTGTTAAATCAATCTTACTTAAATTGATTTAACTATTTTTATATCAATTTGGTTAAGTGGATTCAAATAGAATCGATTTAACTGCCTGTGTGTGGACACAGCCTAAAGATAAGACAAATACAATAACAGCAACAAATACTGCACCAGAAAGAAGTTAAAGATTTATTGTACATCTTGAAAAGAATGTGAGGTCTTAGCTATCATTTGTTCATTTAATAAAACAGATTGCATTGCTGAGGTTGTATATCTGACCTATTACTACATGCATAATGACCATAATTTCTATCTGATGAATCAGCCATTAAATCATACGTTTACAAGCTGAATTGAAAGCACAACATAAAACAAAATTCTATTCTCTATGTAGTATTCCTTTCAAAAATGGTAAGGGAATGGACAGGAAACAAAACTGTAAATAGGTTACAGTGCTTCAGCTCTTGGTAACCATTTCAAAAACATATCAAATGCTCTGTGCCATGCCTCGATGTGTTCACCATGATTGATCAGTGACCTAAGTAAAATAAGTTGGTGATCCAGTTGCAAGATGAAACCTTGAAACGTGTCCAACTTCTCAAAAAATATCATGGCAATTAGAATTTTGCTAAAGGTTCTGTCCATTCCTCCCCCTTCCCACCTTGTGTGAGTGTTTCTAGTCCTCTGTGCCAGATCTATTCAGCTTGTAAAGGTGGTGGAGATCATGAGTTCAATCCCTGGTTTAGCAGCCAAGCTAGCAGCTGTCACATACAGGTTATGTCTACATTACCACTTATGTCAGTATAACTTACACTGATCTAGGGCAGTATTTCCCAAATTAATCTGGCCATGGAACTCTTTTCAGTTTTGAATATGTTGGTGGAACACATGCATGTTTTTCTGGGGGCGAGGGGGAGACTGCTCATACTGATAAATTGCTTCATTCATTTCTCAAAAGTTGATTTAAAATATTTAGGGTATTTTGGGATGTCTTTTATTTTACAAAGAATGAAAAATAATAAAGAGGGAAACATGGAGGAAAATCATCTACTATTCAAATAACTTAGTATTTTTGATACACATGTAATTGATACACATATTTAATATTTTAGAAGGAAAAATTGCTAGCATTGAAATTCTTTTTGTGGAATATCTATTCACATCATGTGGAACACCAGTGTTTCATGGAACAGTTTGGGAAACACTGTTGTTCTTCGAGCACTGCTCGGATGCATTCAGTAATAGGTGTCTCTGTGCCAGAGCGCTGGATTGGTCAGAAAACTTTTGTCCCAGCCTGTCAGGAGAGGGCAGGTGGCCACCACCCCTCGTGTTACCCTGTGGCTATATATATGACTGCCTCCCGACCCCTCCTCAGTTTCATTTCTTCCTCCTTGCACGTCGGGGGGATCTGGAACGTCCGCTCCTTGCGAACACGACCAGCCTGACCTCCTCTTTATGGGCTTTTGGCCAACTGGAAGCACCTCTTCATGGACATAGTTCCACCACAGAAGGCCTCCACCATCAGACCGGAACTTCGTTCGATCATGCCAGGGTTCAAACCCTGCGCCGAGTGTGGCAAGGCCTTCCCCTAGGATGATCCCCATGGGAAGTGCCTCAGGTGCCTGGGCAAAGACCATATGGTCTCAGCCTGTTCCCTGTGCCTCCTTTGAACCTCGAACCATCAAGGAGAGGGAACAATGGCACTGTGCCCTAGCCTCTGAGGAGGCTCAGCACTCTCCATCCGAGGCTTCGGGTTCCCTGCCAGTGCCGAGACCCAGCTTGGCACTGGAGCCTACATGGCAGCGTACCATTGGTAGCCACGACCACACAACCTCGGTGCTGACTCCAGCACCCTGGCACCAAGCTGGCACCCTGGCATCACTCGAGGTTGCCTTCAGGCAGCCTGGCATCACTGGTGCCACCCCAGTGACACAGCTCGGTACTGCCAGTACCCAGATCACCCTGGCACCATTTGCCGTCATCTCCAGCACTGTTGGCTCAGTACAGCCTTGCCCCACCAGTGCCAAGTTCACCCCAGCACTGGCCACAGTCACCCTCAGCAGCACAGGCTCACTATAGCTTGGTGCCGCAGGAGCAGGAGTCCTCCCGACCAGGCAGTCCCCCTTCCCTGGCGAGGACTTGCCATGGGACCGTGCGGAGTTGCTCCTCGTGCCATCCACCCCTGAAGCGGTGGAAGCTGCTCAAGCCCTCCTCCTACTCCCCACACCACCTGCCCCAATCCCAGCTAGAAGGGCCAAACCGGCCTTTATGTCTAAGGCCTGGACTCAACATGGTCGCCGCTCTCCCTCGCCATATAGCTCCCTGTCTTCCACTCCACTGGAGCCCAGTACCATAGGGCCATCCCCATGGCAACATATCACCTTGCCGTTGCCGGTGCCACCTCTGGAGTCTCAGTCTCCTTCCCCTGTTTCCAGCCTGGAGGAAGGGCCATCAAGGGGCTCTAAGCAACCCCAGAGCCATCACCGTTCCATTTCTGCCCACAGGAATGGTCCCCTTGGGAGATCCCCTCTCCATCACAACAAGCGCTCGGTACCGTTCTGTCCCTGGCACCGGAGTCCTATACGGGGAATCTGTTGGCACACTTTGATTTGTTGCACCAGGCTACAGCTCATCTAGGTATGGAGGTGCAGCCCTCGGGTCCCCCTCTGGATACCCCCTTCGGGCTAGCCTTTGCCTCCACAGAACCCTTGACCTCCACTTGAGTGTCTGGGACTTCACATGTTCCTGATGGCAGAGTCCAAGCTCTACTGCCCCGGTTTTGGACATGGCGGGCATTAAATAACGGGTTTCCAAATCAGACTTGCCCTCTCTTGCCGATCACCCGGTTCCCCCAAGGGACGTGGTGCAGATGGCGCTAGGCCCAGGGGAGCCCCCCCAGTGACACCCTTCCATCTTCCAGGGAGGCCAGGGAATTGGACTTCTTGGACCGCAAGGTCTACTTCTCCTCGGCCTTCAACTGCGAGTGGCAAACAACCAAGCCATAACCAGCAGATATTTGTTGGATGTGTGGGAGTCAGTCATGAAATTCCAACGCTTGCTCCCACCAGAGGCCAGAGAGGAATATGATGCCTTCCTAGAGGAAGGTAATATAATTTCCCAAGGCCTCCTCCTCTTGGCCCGTGACACAGTTTATACAGCTGCCTGCACTATGGCCTCGGCGGTAACTATCCACCGAGTGGCCTTGCTCAGGGAGGCTAGAGTGCCCCCTAATGCACAGCAGGCAGTCCTTGGCCTGCCTTTTGGAGGGGATGCCCTGTTTCCCTCAGAAACCTTATCTGTGATGGGCACCGCTCGGGACCCCAGGGAAGAGGCCAAATACTTCGGCCTTCTCCCTCCCAGACCCTCCCCTCCCACATAAGCCCCCACCCTCAAATTCCCACTCATCTACATCATCGTGGGAACACAGCGAAATTTTCCTTTCCACCATCATCACCCTGCTGCAAAGTGCTGAAACCTCTCTCCTTTCTCACCTGCAGTAAAGGTGTCCACCCAAATGGCTGCCACCCTAGTTTTGAGTTATCCGGGGTACAAAAGACTTCAGTGCATTGTCGCAGTGGACAGTTGACGCCCTCTCCCTTCCTTGGAAGGGGGAACAGGTCTCAATCAGGACCAGCTTCCCTCCCTTGCTACTGTGATCACGGGCACACTAATTCTGGACGTGCAACCCCCCCCCCCCCGATCTCGGGCGAACAAGGGCCGCACAAACCAACCCCATCCCCTGCACCGTTAGTACATCGGTACCAGGGCCCACCCCTACATATCCTCGGCAGCTACTACCTCGGGCACTTATGGGGAATCCACCCCTTAGTCCCCCCCTCCCTCTTTCTCAGGTACCGTTCAACCAACAACCCCTGTGCTGTTCACGTCAGAATGGGTCTTGCCAGGGACGAGAAGCCTGTCTCATAGTAGCCCCAGCCACTGCTGCAGAGACTCCGACATGTGCATACGCGGGGTTCATCTGGACGCAGAACCACTCCTGTTTACCCAGATGCCCTACATCAGGTAGGCCCCATTCTCGATTCTGGGTCGGGAGGGATGAGACACCTTCGCTAGCCATACCATCGACATGCCAGGTAGCCAGCTCTACTGGAGCTCTTGACACCTCGGCTTGATGAGAACCTCCACTACCCTACCCGTCAAGCGGGTCGCACCCACATCATCATGGTGAACCTCAGCCTACAAGGAAGGCCAAGGCAGAGCAGTCCAGCCCCTGTCACCCTATATCCCCCTTTTTCCTCACGGAAGCTGAGGCTCCATAACAGCCCCTTCCCTAGTGGGCAACCTCAGGTGCTAGCAGGACACCTATCCTAGGAGTCCTCATCCTAGGCCCACCCTACCAGAAGTGGTGGTCAACCCTCCTTATATCTCCCTCCCCTTCAGTTGAGAAGCAGACACCTAGTGTACCTGACTGGAACCTTCCAGATCAGGGAACCCACAGGGACGGCACCAACGTTGCCTTTCCCTTGGAAAAGGAACAGCGGCGGGATACCTTATCTTGGGCCTTCCACATTAGTGTCCATCTTTCAGGCCTCAGTCCCCTGTCATAGCCGGGTAGAGGGCTGCACTCCAAGCCTGGAAGCTCCCCCACCTAGCCTCCCTGCCTTTAGCACACGTATCCTGGCAGGGCACCATCCATAGGGCGCGCGTCGATCCGCTAGATTTGCTTGGGGCCCTACAGTTCAACCATCGGGTCACTTCCATGTGATGTTGGTGACAACCTTACCAGGACCATTGTTCCCTTCACTGCCTTGAGGGACCAGATGATATATGTTGCTCATATATATATGTAATAAACAGAGGGAAACAGGTTACAGTTCCTGTTTCCGAAACACTCAGAACTCAGAGGCTTGTATCCCACATGAGGAATGCTATCTGGTTCCTTGACTGGAAATAACCCTCCACATCAGGTTCTTTAAACCCAGGATACCTCTGGGATTCCACGGTCGATACTCTGCAGGCAGTTTCGCTTCCTAGGTGATTGGAAGATGACCTCCCTGTCCCCTGACAACCATATTTGGGGGGGTAGTTCCACATCAACGTGTCTTCCCCCTGGTGCTCACGTTGGCGCAATGTAGCTGTGAAACTATCCTTTTGGTGGTGCCCTAGGCACATGAGACCATATCCCTATATGACATCTCTACGAGCCCTTTGGCCACCTTGACTGGGTAGCCAAGCAATAGCTGGCATCCTTCCCGCCCTCCCTTTCCCCTTTTATGTGTATCCTCGTGATGCTGGAATCCCACAGGATTACAGGACAAGAAGCAGGCTCTCTCTTGCTCCCTCTTCGTGAGTTCTCACGTTACCCAGGCTCTTATAGGTACCAAACCATCAGCATCACCCCAGGCCATTCCACCACCTTGTGGGTGCTAGTGTCCTGGAGTACCCCGCTAGTTAGAAACCCCGGTTTCGGTACCATACTCGGTTGGAAGCATACACCTTGCATACTAACTTGAGATCCTGTAGCTAGAATGCCCTGTGCCTCCCACCGCATCACTTTTGGCTTTGGCCTTCAGTGCACTGGCTTGAAGTGTCTTGCCCAGACCCTTCTCAATCGATCTCAGGGTTCCCTTTCCCCCTATGCAATACGTAATTTCACTACTACTCTCATTGACCCGACTCTGCTAGGGCTGGTCGTGGTCAGTCCAAGGGATAAGGTTCATCCCTCCTGTGGCTCCCTGCCTGGCCGGCATCTGCCCAGGCTACACCGTGACTCTTTGAATCCCGGCTCGAGCCCTAATGTGCTCAGCCCATGGGATATAGTCATCCTTTCCATTGTTTCCTGTGCGGGCCACAGTCATTATGGCTAACCCCACTCCCGTTGGTCTCCAGCGTTCTCTAATGTCTCGGCGGGTTTGGCCCTGCCCCTGCCCCTGACTTTGGGTTGGCCCTCAGTTGTTGTTTCTTCTGTGCCACGTCAAGAGCCTAGTTCATCTCTTGTCTCTGGTTAGAATCTTATTTGCTGGGCTTCTTCCCTTCTGGGGCATTTTTGCTGTGCTGAAGGCGGAAGACCCAACTCTACCCGGCATCCATCAGCATGGCTAGTAGTTACCTATTGCTGAATGTATCCGAGCAGTGCTTGAAGAAGAACGGTGGGTTACTCACCAGTGACCATCCTTCTTTGAGATGGGCTGCTCAGATCCATTCAGGTGCCTCCCCTCCATCCCTGCATCTGGAGTTGGTGACTCTGAGGAACTGAGGAGGGGTCAGGAGGAGGCCATATATATAGCCACGGGGTGGTGTGAGGGGCGGTAGCTGCCTGCCCTCTCCTGAGAGGCTGGGACAAAAGTTTTCTGACCAATCCAGCGCTCCGGCACAGAGACACCTATTACTGACTATATCTGAGCAGACCATCTAAAAGAAGGACGGTCACTGGTAAGTAACCCACCCCAAGTGACAATACTATGTTGATGGTTCTCCCGCGACAAAGTTGTCACCTCTTGGTGGTGGTGGTGGATTAATTAAATTGGCAAGAGAGATTTCTCTCATGACCTTAACACAGCTACACTACCGAGTATGCAGCAGCATAGCTGTTATCAGTGCAGCTGTACCACTGTAAACTCTGTGTAGCCATTGATTTAGATAGGACAAAAAGATAATCTGGAGAATACTAAAACACTTCCTCAACCCTAGTAGTAGTCCTGGCTGTGGAGTGCAGTTTACACCAACTTTATCAATACTGTCACCACTCTGTGGGCAATCTTGGTTTCCAGATTTCAATTCATCACCTTTCATAAAGTCTAGGTTTGCTAAAACAATAAATAAAATCAGTAAAAGTTTAGAATATCAAAAATTATTTATTAAAATAATGCCTGAGACCTTATTCACAAAGTTCTAGCCTGAAGTGAATTTTATAGCTGAGTTATAAACAACCAAAAATAGGAGTTTATATAATAAAAGTGCTGACACTATCTTAACTGCAGCTTAGAGTTGCAAACAGCAATGCTATAATGAGTCAGGCTCATTGTGTCTTTCACAGGTCTGGTTTCATTTTTAGAAGTACTATAATGCTGATGGCCTACATTTGCACTACACAAACCTTCATGATGAAATATCTTTCCAGTTATCTTGAAAAGAGGACAATAAAGATAACTTTTGTTTAATTATCTCTTTGTTTGCCTACAGGCTTTAGGAACCAGAAAATTTGTAGGCTTGTTTTTACAAATTAATTGTGAAAGTAAAATGCGTCTTTTCTGTTTCTCCATCAAGGTAATGTGCATTGCTCACATTTATCATTTTTCCCCCTAACGAGCTGTTTCAGATAGTCAGCGACTTTTTCTGCTCTATAGTTCACTGAGGGCAGTGTGTTATCTGCATTATTCATTACTGAAACTGTGGTATAGCTTGGTTAGAATCTAAACACAAAACAGTTCCCAGGCATAACCCTATGTCTTCTATAAAAATCATGAATTATGTAATGTGCAAATCTTTCCACAATAACATCACTTATTTTTTTTCCTGGCAAGCCAGTCAGCTATTTTTATTAAATATTGCTCATCTGCCATATGGACTCCTGTATTCAAGTTAATTATGAAACTGAAATGTGGAGACACTTTATGAATCTGTAAAGTCTTTTTCCAATTAAAACTATTTTAGGACACTTCACATACAGAAACAATTCTTACATGATTATGCATATCAAGAACAAGGGTTTGTTTTTTTCCCGTATACCACAACATTACACAAGTTCTCTCATTTGTCATTATTTTTGGTGTTTCATCCAGAGTTTAAACATGCCTCAGTGAGCAAATTCTATTATCTTTCAGTTTGGGTGGCATAGTATGAAAACTCCACAATAACTGCAGCAACAGCAAAGTGAATATCAGTAATGAATGAACTTCAAGAATCTTTATTCCTATTGCTTGTACTCTTAGTTTGTTCCTAGCCTTAGGTGATTAGGCTGTATATGTAGATATGGGTGACCTCTGTAAAAAACACTATTCTTCATTAGACATTCATTGTGACTTAACACCATAAAGTTTTAGAATTCCTTTGTGATCAATTTGAAAGGATCATTTGCCTCTAGAAAGGAAACTATGAATGAGGACAGACAGTCATTTGTGATGATAAATTAGACAAGCCCTCTGTCATGGCATCTAGTTTTCTCTCAGTTTCACCTCATACCTTATGATGCTGTAGATGAGCATGACATGTAGCAGACTCAAGATCAGCAGAAGCCTGTAGTCAGGAAAGTAGCAGTGTTGTGTATGCTATGAAAGACAAGCACAGGTTGAGTACTACAAAATCTTTTGAGCATGTTAAGAAAGGCTGTTCATTGTTTTTAAGCTATGCTTTCAGAAATGCTTCTCCCAAAGGTCACTTGTTCAAAAAATGCACATTTTTCTCATATACAGGAAATGCTTTTTTTCTTTTTAGTTGTTGTGTGAACTATGTGATACAGATGCTTTGCTAATTCCAAGTGACCATAGAAGTTCTAAGAAAGAGGAGTATGCAACATTCTACCTTCACAAACAGAAAGATATGCTGATGCTTTATTGTAACATCATATTTTCCCATTGCTTTTCCAATGATATTCAAACTAGTACTAAATGCTAAAAACTGTGTAGGGATGAATATTCTCACCATCCTTAAATTGCTGGTTGATGGTCAACTACACACTACATCAAAATAACATTCTTACATGGTTCGATAGTTGATTAGAAACTGATCTGTATTTTTCTTCCCTTCTTACCTTCACCCTACTCTCTTGTATAGTCACTGGGTGGAAACAAAGGAGGAAGTTGTGGTAGGTGGGGATGGTCTGTGATAATGGCATTTGTGGTCTCCCTCTGACATCAGAAACATTTCTGCTTGGCCCCTGTGACTTCATCTTTTGGAAACTTGTTGGGAACATTGTGTTACTTATAGGCTGGAGAATTTTCAAGGCTGGTAATAAGAAAGGCCTGTTAGATAATCTGTCTGATAGTTGTTTTGAGGAGAAAAGAACCCCACAACATCTTAACCCTGAGCTCTTCTTCTGTAACATCATAATGTGTGTGACATCCATGTTCCAATTGAGCTCACACTTTTTCAAAGCATTCCCCTATGGATTATCTTAGCACAGAGATAAAGGCAAAGGAAGCTTTTGAGAGTGGCTGAATTGGAGCTGTCTCCTCTCTCTCTTAATATAAAGGAAAAGAATTTATCAAAGGGGTAGAGATGAGGTCAGAGGCTTTCTAGAAGCTAATGGCACAGACATTCTCCCTAGCATTGAGCCAGTGGCATAGTCAGCTATAATTACCAGCAAGGTTATTATGCATCCACAATGACAAGCCTGAATTTCAACCAACAAATATTTAAGCTTTAGGGAAATCCTAAATTAGCCCTTTCCCCCTAGAAATGTGGAGAAACAGAAAACACTTTGATGAATGAAAAATCTGGTGCAAGAAAACGGAACAGAAGCAATGAGTCACTCCCAAGAGAGAGCAGGAAGGCTGTCAGTCCTTGTATGGGAATCTGAATGCAACGTCTAGGACAGATTCTGTGAACTGCTGAACCATTCCCTCTAACAATTGTGAGCATTTCAGACACTCAGCAGGTGCTCTGCACGTATCAGGATCTGGCCTTCTGATTATAAACCATTGCAGGAAACACAGATGACAAACACTCCAAATTTCCTGTTTAACTTACTATCTATTCCACAGCTGAAATATGGAGTGTGAATTCATTACTTCTTATGCCTCTCCCTTTAGCTGTGTCAGATTCATTTTTGAAAAGGGTCTTTCCATCTTCATGACTAGAAATGCACCTATGTACAATGTAGGTAGCTTAAGTACTCCTTGTGAAGCTAATGAACAGAGGTCACTTATTTTAACCACTATGCCATTAAACTCATAGGACAGAGTCTCCTCCTGCAGCCCTTTCCCATCTGAGTAGTCCCACTGTAAGCACTTAGTTTGGAAGTACTGTATTCCAAGTGGAACAATGATGACAGAAAGAATAATAAATGACCCCGTACTTTCAGCATTGTAGGAAGATTCATTTCCAGGGTTTAATTGCCCTTCTGATGCACCCATCATCTTTGAAAAAGCAAACACCCTCTGGCAATGGGCAGGTTGATGATTTTATTCACGTTTCAGTGCCTGGCATCAGTGGAAAACTACAGCTGTCTGCAAACTTCAAATGGTTGCTGGTCTTATCAGAAAGCAGAAAAGTCCACATATTTTCAGTGTGGTGGATCATTTCTTCAACTAATATTTCATGCTCTGATTTCATGCAGTATTACAGGCAATTATAATAAAGCACAATTAAGTTGAAAATGTGATACTTTGAAACACAGCAAAAGAACTGGAAAGCTTGCACGTCTTAGCTGTGCTGGTGGATACCATTTTATCTTACACACCAAGGAATAAATGGGGGGGTCTTTCAGTGCTAAAAGCATGTTCATCTACAACATGACTTAAACAACTAATACAGTTTAGCTAGGGCTGCAACAGGTTCTTAACCTCGTCACATTGGGCAGAAAGGGGTTTTGATGTACATGCTCATCTATGCCTTACAGTAGGAAGATACAGTATTAGTGGCTTGAGCCACTAATTCTAGCCTGGTATTCTGATGACTCACTTGTTAACATTTCCAAAACACATTAAGAATGCCTTTGTAGTTTGAGGCAAATGTTCAAGCATCCATTTTAACTATTATAATATTCATTGGGTCTAATAGAAAGCATAAACATTCTAAAATTCTCATGCTCATGAATGACAACCGTTTTGCCAATGTTAAGATCATTATAAATAAGGTTCTTTCCCCCATATATGGTGATGTATTACTGCCATTATTCATAAATCCTTATTTGAACACATTTCAACCATTGCTATAGATAATCTGATAATACAATATTTATTCTTCTTGCCAAGTTACAAATGCATTGTTAATGTCTATATAGAAGTAGTCATCTGAAGTATTGGTTAAGGGCCCGATCTTGAATTACTTCACATGGGCCTCATTTAGAGCCCACAGAAGTTGATTCCCCATCAACAATGATGCAGGTACAAGTTGGCCTTATTGTACTAAATGTTTGTGCAAGTTACTTGTTTGTTATCCCAAGACATCTACCAAAAGATAGTGACATGTTAAGACATATTGGAGATAGATAGATAGATTTGTTAAATCAATGGATGAACAGTATGGAAGGACAATATTAATACACATCCCTTTTAAATTTTAGCTAGGTTTTCAATGGTTAAATAGCTTAGTTTCATTACATGCACTCAAGGAAATACTTTAATACTTGCAAAATAGTTTAAATTAGATGTTTAGAATATTTATTTGGGAAAAGAGAAATTGCATTAACTGATGTAATATGGTAGCACATAAACAATCCTGAAAGCCCTCCACGTCCAGAACAGCTTTCATTGCCAAACACTGGTGGGAGAGAGTGGGGGGGGGTGTTCACATGGAAAGGGACTTGAATAATCAAGACATCATGTTGCAAGATAATAGTGCGCAACTAGAGCAAAGAATAGGCAGTTGATATCAGGTCCCTTCATCCTAATTTGAAGCTATAAAAGCCAGTTCTTCATTTTTTTAAACTGTTCTTCTGGGTACAGGTTATACTCAAAGAGGCACTTTCAGTCAAAAATAAAACCTCTAAAGCTCCCAGATGAAGTTGTGAGAAATCCAAGGTGTTGGCAGTGATGAGGAGGAAGTGGGATCTTCTCCCACGAAAGCTCATGCAAAAAATAAATCTGTTAGTCTTAAAGTGCCACACAACTCCTTGTTGTTTCTTATGAGACACGACAACATTTTGCAGCTGGCCCTGCTGTAGCATCTTACTTTTAAAATATTGTTCATGTCTTTTGGTGGCATCCCTGCAGCAAAGTCTTTGTCACATGGAATGGAAAATCCCTGCTATGCATGATATTCAGAAATCTATCTGCAACTAAGATGAAACAGTTCCCTCTAGCTGAAATGAACCTGGAGAAGCCCACCAAGGCCAGATGTCTTCAAATCAAAAACCAAGACTGCTAAGGGTGAGATTGAGATTGACCTTAAACAGGTGAAGAGAACTGGCAGAGAAGTCACAAGAAGCTTCATGCCTCATCTTGTGCGAAGACTTTATGTGATCAATGAATCCAGACACTGCATACACATCGGCTTGGTAGCAGAGTAACCTCGCAGAAAGGGGTCAGGTGAACACAGACTTCTACAGCAGCCTGCAGAGCCGATTGTGAGGGGCGTGGATACTGACAGTGCATGTACAACCCTATGAGTGACACACCTACTATAGACTTCTGGTTCACATTTTGAATTTTCACCTAAAATTTGGGTATAAAATAAAACCCTGAATTTTTTAATAAAAAATTGGAAGAAACTGGGGCGGAGGTGAGGTTTGGGAGAGTTTGACCAGCTGTGGAAATGTTAAAATTTTACTTTTCCGACCAGTCAGAATTCGCTGTGGAGGCTCTCACTGAACCACAGACCCTTCCACTTCCCCTCCATGGAAAAGGATGGGCCACGGTTTTGCTCCAAAAGTTTTGGCCAATAAAGTTGATTTTAGTTCTATTTTCTCTTTCTTTCACATGAAGAACTTCACTCTACCAGCCAATCACATTGAGTATGATTCCAAGCTACAATCTAATGCACACGCATACCCCTGGCTGATTCTTATCTCAGTTACATGAGTGCAAATCAAGCATACCTCTCTTCCCTTTAACTGTTACCCCATGCTTTAATAAAATTTAAATAGTTGCCTTTACTCAGTCCCTGAACTTGTATAAACTGAATGATCTATTTTGACATTTTGTAGCTAATATTTATTTTTAAAATATTTTTTCATAGAGAACATCTCATACAATATACTTCTCATACTGTGAGGATTCCAGAAGGCAGCAGTTATATGTTATTACTCAAAGAACACTTTGGTGACACAGAGTAAAATCAGAAGAAGATAGGAACATTTTGCAAGTATTCACTGACATTAAATGGTTTTAATGAATTCTCAAAAAAATATCCTTTGGTGCAAATTATTCTGCAATACATTAAAATATCATTAAAGGTGGCCTCTGAAGAAATTAAAAATTTATGGTGTATGGGTTTTTAAAATGGTTTATTGCTTTTTTCCTTCAAAATATTTGAAATGTTGGGTGAAGGCCTGATCTTGTTGAAACCAATGGGTATTTGGCCATTAACTTCATGAATTAACTGGTTAAAGATAGAAAATAAAGGCTCGGAATAAATGGTTTCTTCTCAGAAGTTTACAGCAGGGTCTCCTCCAGGATCTGTACTGGGACCTCTACTGTTCAGTATGTTCATTAATGATCCATAAAACAGCAAAGTGGCAAAGTTTGTAGACCATATAAATTATTCAAATGTTAAGTCAAAAGCACACTGTAAGAAGTTAGAAAGGGGTCTCTCAAAACAAGGTGAGTTGGCAACAAAATGGCAGATGAAATTAAGTGTTGATAGGTGCAAAGCAAAGCACATTGGAAAAAAAATCATAAATATCCATAATAGTGATAGGCTCTAAATTAGCTGTAACCATCCAAAAAAGACATCTTGGACTCACCATGATGAGTGTTCTGAAAGCTTCTGCTCAACGTGCAGCAAGGGTCAAAAAAGCTAATGTTATATTAAAAATTATTGGAAAAGCAATATAAAGGACAGAAAATATCAAAATGCCACTATCTATATCCATTAGGAGTCCACCCCTTGAATACTGATTCCTGTTTTGGTTGCTGCATCTCAAAATGGATATTACAGAACTGGAATAAATTGAGAGAAGGGCAACAAAGATCAAGGGTACAGGACAGCTTCCATTTGAGGAGAAACTAAAAATAGTTTTGCTGCTCAGCTTAAAGAAGGATGACTAAGGAGGGATATGATAGAAGTCTGATTTCATGACTAATGTGGGAAAAAATATGTAAGCATGATGGGCCATGGTGGGACCTAGTATGGCAGCTTTTATGCTTTTCAGATTGGTTTTGTTGCAGGACTCATCCAGGCATTGAGAGATCTCTCTATTTAATCTTTAATTAAGGCAATAAAGAAAACTAGATTTAAACATTCTGATAAAAATGTCATTACATTTATTATAGCATTACCTGCCAGTTCTCTAATTATCCTTTGAGTCTTTCAAAAATAAACATTGAAGACAAGGATAGCAACTTTCAGGCCTTTTTAATTCATCACAAAGGAGAACACCAATCCTTTTTACTTTCCCTAGCAAGTGACCTTTAATTTCTCTCTCTCCAGCAAGAACCATCTTGGGTCAAATTCTGTCCTTTTTTGCAGGCTGATACTAATGGCTGTGTTCACACAGCCTCCTTATTTCGAAACAACAGAGGTTGTTTCGAAATAAGGTTTCAGCTGTTCACACAACGCACGGTTGTTTCGGAACAAGGGAAGCCGTTGTTCCGAAACAACCGTGTTGTTTCAAAACAAGTAAAACCTAGTCCGTGGGCGAAACAACGATGTTTCGCAACGGTTGTTTCGAAACAACGCCGTGCGAA
>ML682014.1:4546475-4707008 GCA_007922195.1 Podocnemis expansa
GGCAGCGCTGAAGCCCGCCGGTGCCTGCAGCCCGGCTATGCAGGCACTGGCGGGGAGCAGTGCTGGGCAGTGCTGAAGCCTGCCGGTGCCTGCAGCCCCCCTTTGCAGGCACCAGCAGCGTTCAGCACGGGGCAGTGCTGAAGCCTGTCAGCGCCTGCAGCCCCCTGCAGAAGCAAAATAGCAAGTTCACAGTATGAACTTGCTATTTCGTTTCCCGCCCTTTTCCTTATTTCAAATTAACATTTTGTTAATTCGAAATAAGTTGTTTTGAAATAAGCGTTATTTCGATATATGGTTGTTTCGAAACAACCGTATCGAAATAACCCGCTGTGTGAGAACACAGCCAATGGAGTTGTAGGCAAGCAACTGAAGGCAAAATTTACCCTTCTGTGCGTAAACTAGAAAGTTATCAGTAGTGCTACAAAGAAATGAAAAATTGGGAGGAAAAACATTTTATGTAAGGACACACCATTATAGGATAAGAATTTCAAACTGAGATAGAAGGGAAAATCCTCAAATGGATTTATCAGTGAATGACTCTGATCAGCTGTGATCCATCACAGGAAGATCATTACTATAGCCATCAGTGTTGTGAAGGAGACAAAATGGGCAGGAGATTATTGACACATTTTATTAAAGTTTATATATAGCTGGGGATAAGAGAACATAGAACCAGAATTATGGATTTCTTTTATAAACTCCAGTGATTATATCTCTGTAAAACTTTATGAAGGTTTTGAAGTTTGGGCTCCTCATAGTATTCCTTTCTAGCAAATAGCATCTAGAAGCAATGCTCTAATTTCTTGTCGCTATTTATATTTTAAAAGTATTTTCATTTACAATTCATTCCTTTTCTGCAGAAGCAAAAGGCCCTGAACTCCTAAAAAAATAAAAAGACTAGAACTCTGATTCAGCAAGGCAGGATCTAACTGCTTTGCAGAATAGCACAATCATTTAAGGACCCATCCAGAAGATTATTGCTTATTCTGAGGGCATAGAAGAGTCCACTAACAGTCTGTTTGCACTTGTTAGGGTCCTCAGCCCTGCTTTTGGCCCAGTTAGGCCCTTTGTTCATGATCTTAAATAAGGCCAGTCTCTTTACTCAGGTTTATGCCACTTTACCCGTGGCCAGAACCTGGCCCTTCCTGCTGCTCTGGGTTCCAGCCCAAGGACCTTACACACTCAGCAGCCACATACTGCTTACTTCATTCCTTCTTTTGTTGCTAGTTCCCCTGGACCTCTTCTGACCAGGGGCTTTTTATCTCCAGCACTGTATAAGGGTCAGCAGGTCCGTCTCCCTCTGCAATCTCAGCGCAAGATCGCCCACCATAAACTGTCAGGCTCTTTTGGCCAGAGAGGAGGTCATCTTTACTTCTTTGACTCCAGCCCGGAACTGACCTACATATTCCCTATAGCTTCTTTTAGATGAGCCTACTGGACTCTGACTGCTTTAGTGAGTCCTCCCTAAGCAAGCCAGGAAGATGCATCTTTGCTGCTCTATCACTTTGTTGCTTCCTGGGGCAGGGCGTGGTGAGGGCATGGGGCTTTCTGTAGGAGCTGCAACAGCCTGGTGTACCTCATTACATTCTTCTTCTGGGCTACCATACATATCATTCCTGCTCAGGAGACTGTCATAAAGCACTGTTGTCCCTGTGTTTGACATAGATCCCAACACTGGATGTAGCTCCTTGTAGGAGAGGCAACGATGCTCTCTGAAATGCATTTCAGATATGTGGTTTTGTGATAGGTGGTCTTGAGACATTTGAATTACTCCCAATGTTAATAGATAATACAGAAGATCTCCTGCATTGCCAATCTCTGAAATGTTTGTGTATATGTGCTCATTTTTTGTGTTCTTGCTGAAGTCATGGGTCTGACTGTGATTCTCTAGGCACCTAGATGTGCAGCTAGCGCAGGGCTTCTTAGTGATGGGAATAACTAACACACAACAGGGTTAATTGGGCTTACAGTTGAGCAGGCCACATGGAAAGGAAGGCTTATGCCTGTGCATGAGTCCATAGGCCTGCATCCTGAGAGGCCTTATGCCTATGCCTCTGTGTGAGTCCCTAGGCCTGCATCCTGAGAGGCTTCTGATGTGTCAGGCTGCTTTATGTGTCAATGGCATTGTAGCTTAAGCCTAAACCTGAGTCTGGGTTCACAATATACTGCTCTGTGTTTGTATAGTGCCTACTTCCTGCTCTTTGTTGGTTCCTAAGTACTACTGCAATAAACATGTTGTAATTAATGAATTAATTCAGACCCAACTGCAGCTCTAAACCTTGTTATCCCTTTTTCATTTCTATACTGTCCAATAATAGTAGAACCAAGCTTCACACAGTGAAATTAAAAGAAATCCAATCTGGAAAAAGGAAGAAATGAAAAAACTATTACAATACTCAGAGCAACCAGCTTCATTCTGCAGTATTTTATGTAGTAGATTCAGTATCTCAGGAAGTCAAAGCACTGTACAATAAGCACTAAACATAGCAGTTAGGATTTGCAGAATCAGCCCAAATTAACAATTGGTTTCTAAATCTGTACAAAAGCTCAGCTAACATAGCAGTAGGCATAATTTTTTTTTAAAGCAGGTGCCAGTGTATCATAGCTGACCTTAATAGTACCATGCAGCATAGCCAATGTAACCCTTTTGCCAGGGCAGGCTGGCAGGACAAGGGCTGGGTTCTATATCTAGGGGTTTCTCAATGACACACCACCACCAACTGGCTTGAGCCCCACCCAGATTTCTGGGAATCCTGCACTGTTCCCTGGGCACCTCAAAGGGGTAAGGCTTCCCCACTCGCAAGCATGAGTCTGAGTGTAGTAAATGGAACTTTAAATAGTAGTAAAACAAAATGCAAAAAGCCAAAAAACAGAGATCAGCACTAATCTAGGAAACTTAGTATAGAGTGAAGTTCCCAATAACCCACACCGCATAACAAAACATACAGACTTAATGGCAAAACGGGCACTGATCTGGAGAATCAGTGCCAACTAGGCTCCCAACCAACCCTAAGATATATAGGGAGTGTCTTTTACACCAACTGTTCGCCAACACCATCTACCGGTCATCGGCTCCGCCTGCTGTGCACCGGCACCGCTGTCCAGTCCCTCATGTTGCCCAGTTCACCGCTGGCTGATCTCACTATCTGCTGGCTCTGCCCGCTGTCCACTGGCGCTGCCCTCCAGTCCCTCATATCTCCCAGCTCATTGTTGGCCACTCTCATCATCCGCTGGCTCCACCTGCTGTCTGCTAGCACTGCCCTCCTGTCCCTTGTGTCACCCAGCTCGCCGCTGGCCACTCTCAGAATCCACCAGCTTCAACCCATCACTGCTCCTCTTCAGATCAGAGGGAGAAGGATTCCCCACCAAGCTCAATGATAGTCAGCTTTCTTAGTCTTTAACGGCTGTAAATTAGCTATTTCCATAACAAAGGACAGAAGATGCAATAGGAAGGAACACAAGAACAGTATTTCATATTTCCCTTTAGTAAAATGACAGACATTAATAGATTTGTGGGCAAACTAACCCCAAATACTATTATCTACTATGCTTTGCACCCAGGGCACCCAGTATGCTAATCAGCTAATTGTGCTCTTTGTACCCATGCAGATTAGTTGCTCCCCCCTTTCAGTTCAGAAGCTGTTAAGCAGAGCTTCTAAGCCTGCCGTACACCAATAATGGGGTAGCTACATATTTTGTTATTAAATAATAGTTTATTTTCAAACATGCAGTGTACTTTGATCTGACATGTAACTAATTAAGTTTCCCATTTCAAACCAGACCTACCTGCTTTTGCAGGTGCATATGACTGTTCTATGTAACTGAGACCAAACCATTTATGCAGAGGAGAGAGGGAGAACATTTGACCCATTTCAAACACAAGTAACTTCAGTAGAGTAGCACAAAGACCTGCTTTCTGTAGTTTCCTTACTCAGATCTTACAGTCAAATGAGAAGAGATTGTTTCTGAAAAACTGACCCAAACCTTACTTATTCTGGTGAGATGCACAAATCAAGTATTTGACATTTTTTATTATGACAATATACGACTGTGTAGCTCTGTTACTTTTCAGACTTCTCTGGTTTCTGTGTGCTATTCTTCCATTCTCTTATCCTCTTTGGAAATGGAACAGGTTTCTTTCATTAATTTAATTGGTTTTCATGGAGGTTTCTGTTTAACTGTTTAATTGCAGGGTTCTTGAATTCTTTTCCAGTAGACTTATATTTATTGAATCCCTAAATTAAGGATTGCACAGTGCTAAAGAACATGAGATACTGCACTGTAAAATAGAAATATCTCCTCTTGGTGCATTTTTTTCAGTAATGCAAACCAGCTACTTTGGAGAGATCATCAGGCCAGATTCTCTACTGATGTAAATTGGTATAGCTTCAATGAAGCCAGTGTTGCTAAGACCATTTACAACAGCTAAGGATCTGGCCCTTGAGTTCAGAGCTGACCCATGCTGCCAGCAATTATTACTGTTTTCATTATTAAAATGAGTTCTCAGTCATCTTCCCTTTCTGAACTCCATTGACAATCATGGGTTCCACCATCCTGTCCTCTACCAGCTGCTTCATGCATTTATAGCTTTTTTTCCTCCCTCCTCACTGATTACAATGAGATCTCCACTGGCATAGAGTGCTTTCCTCATGCAGAACTACTTGAAGATTTAGACTTTACCCGAAAGAAATTGTACAACATTTTGCTAAATCAAACCTTCCCTATTTTAACCCTATATATGTGCTAAATCAGAAGGATGGAAGCTATAGCATGAGACCTCCACATTGTAGAGTACAAAGCAACAGGGACAGGGTCAGGGGTGAAGAGAGGAATGGAATAATTCTTAGGGATCTAACAAAGCTATAAAGGAATCTTTTGTGAATAGCTCTTCTGCTGCTGAATATGCTTCTCTTCCAGTCCCATCACTCACTTTTGTGAATAATGCAGATGCTCATGTCCAGAAGACAGGAAAGTCTGACAACATCTAATGGATTTTACTGAGCATGCTCAAGGAACTTATTGTTATTCAAACCAAGAAGTGAAAGAGTAGTAGCAAGCCACCTGCTTGTTAGTCAAGGATACCTTCAAATGACAATGGGCTGGCTGAAAGGCAGATAGTAGTGCCTTGTGTGATTTCAGAAGGGTGCTTTCTGAAAACCAATCAATAGATTCTAAAAATGAGCCCCCCTCTATCCCAAAATCTACATGCCAATTTGGCAACTGTTGAAAAATATTTCAGGGTTGTATGTTTAAAATGAACTTCAGATGTTTAAAAGCAGATTTTCAACTGCCTGGAATAGATTGCAATGAATCAGGCAAATTGCAATAAAATATAAAAAGCTTTATCAACTCATTACTTGTTCAATAAAACTTCAAACTCCACTAAATTGGTTGCATTCCTTAAAGTGTGGTGGATAGATCTTTGCAGGGGAAGGGACTGGATTTTAGCAAATAAATAGATTTTCTAATACCTATTTACCTGCCTTTGAATGAACTGAATAGAATGTTGAGAGTTGATTCAATCAATAATAAGAAAATACTCCAATATCTGAATGTGCTTTAATAATATTAATTCACTCTTTCAACACTTAATTGAAATCATTGATTGGCTACACATGAAATTACTTGTCAAGAAATACTTTATAAATATAGTAGCAATTAAGGATCTGTCCCTGGAAAAAATGTATGCATGCAAATAATTACTTGCATGAATAGACCTTGTAACAGTATCATGTCAGAGGAGGAATCAGTGAGAAGTCAGTGTGTTTCCTTAATACAGTTTGTCTAGTTGCATGGCATTCACCAGTCCTTGAATAGAGATGGTCATTAACAACAGATAGGCATTAAGGTCTTTCACAAATCTCAGCCCAAATACCTATGCCAAGTTCAGTCGACTCAAGATAGAGATTTAGTAGCAGAGAGTAAACTCTTACTATTTGCAACAGCTTCCTCCAACATAACTGAATCACAAAACTAACGATGCACCATTTCTTTAGACTACACTACTCACACGCGAAGAAAAAGCACTTGTGACTGTGTAGAACAGCACCATCTTGTGATTCCTGCAACAATGAATATATAGCAATAGCAAATAGCAATAGCAACCTGAGATTATTGCAATTCCTAACAACAAGGTAATGACTGTTGGCTTCATATCAGGATATCAGCTCTTCCATATTTACCAGTCAAAATGCCATAGTCATTAATCTGTAATTAAATTTAGAAAATATTTCCATCTGCAATTAATAACTGATCATCAATTTTCTAATATTTTAATAAATACCATGTTGAAATTTCCAAATAAAACAAGACATTTTTTTCATTATCAACTAAAGCCCCTTTTCTCTCTCCCCCTACTGCTGCAAAAATCTACCTATGAACCCTTGAAAACTGATGCAGTGTGATCTGAACAATGAAAAAAATGTTGGTTGACAAGCACTGCAGGACATAATTTGGAATAGGCATAATCTTTTCAGGGTAAAGTGGAACATAGCTTGGTTCATAAAAGCAAGTACATTGCCCCTCCCACTGCTTAAGGCAGGCAACAACAGAATGGAAGTTGTTTTCATGACAGTCTGGCTAATAGGACGCAATCATTTTTTTTTTTTTTTGGTTTTCAACTGATATACCATGTCAGACTGGTTTCACTACAATTTCCACAGCTGTCTTTGACCTGCTGCTGTTACCACTAATTGGAGATTTGTTTTTGGTGTTTCACTGAAGTCACAGGAGAAAGGAGTTAATTCTGGATGCAAAGAGCAAATCTGTTTCTTAGAATGACTCTAAACCAGGAGTCAGAGCCCTCTGGCATGCCAGCCAAACCTGGCACGTGGGCCTATACACAGCGGCGACCAGGGCTCCTGGCCCTGCAGCTCCATGACTACTCCCTGTGCTGGCCCCAGTGTGCAGCTCCTGTTGCTTACTGGCCCCACTCCTCAGCTGGAGGGTGGGGTCACCAGGGAAAAGGAGCGTGTGGCTCCTGTCCCTTGCTGCCCCTGCCCCTGGAATCTTTATGACCCCATCCCCAGCAACTTTCCAGCTCCACCTCTGGCACTTGCTGAGTGTTCGAGGGACAGGGTTGGCATGAGGGCCTGAAAACGTTGCTGATCCCTGCTCTAAACTAAGCCTAGGGCCAGTTCCCTATTTGTACCTGCTGCCACTTGTGTAACCATAGGCTTAATAGAGATTCTGGTGCAGCTGCTGCTTCTTTGGTAATACTACAGATTTTAGATTTAAGAGTCCTGGTTGCTATCTTCTCTTCCTCTGTATTAAAAATACTCACAGAAGATAGTTTGAGGCCCAAGGGCAGACATGGACACAGTCTCCCATATGGGTTATGTAGCTGCTCATATAGTCCTAAGTTCTGCAGTTGCAAATACTCCTATTTTTATGTGGCCCTTAAAACCTGATGGGAAGGCTAGAACTATCCTTTCTCTTGCCATGGTTTCTTTGGAGTTGCCATGTCTAATGTCTTTAAGCCTAACTCCTACTACCTTCTTACATATCTGGGTTAAAGGAGAGTAGACTTTAAGAGTTCCCTGTAGTTTGACAATACAATCATGGTTAGTTTTCTTCTTCCCACCTAAGCTCCTTTGAAATGAGTGATTTTCCTCAGCACATTGGCACCCATTCATCTTTGCTCTTTTCTTCCAGGGTCAAGCCAAACAAACAACAAAGTGAGAAATAAGAAATGCCTCACTTACCAGACCTTCATTCTCTGAATTCATACCATGTGACATGAATCCTTGATCATTAGAACTCCCACCTTCCCTTTGCTGTAGTTCACAATAGGAGAGAACAAAACTGACACAGCACTAAGTGTATCAAAGGTAGAAGACAATTTGGGTGAAAGTTATCTTGAAAACATAGGCTTCTTGATTTTAAGGAAGGGAAGAAGTGAGAACAGCAGAATAAGGAAAATGGACTTCAAAAGAGCAGACCTCAACAGAGCAGACCTCAACAAATTCAAAGAACAGGTAGATAAAGTTTCATGGGAAGAAAAACTAATGGAAAAAAGAGTTCAGAAAAGATAACTGTTTCTCACTGAGGCAATACTGAAGCTACAAGAGCAATCTATCTTGATGCAAACTGCAGAGGAAAGATAAGAAGAATAGTAAGAGGTCAATTTGGCTCTATCAAGCACTCCTTAATGACTTGAAAATCAGAAAGGAATCCTACAAAAACTGGAAGGATGGACAAATTGCTAATGATGATTGCAAAAGAAAAGTGCAAATGTGTAGAGACAGATCAGAAAGGCTAAGGCATAAAATGAGTTACATTTAGTAAGGGACATAAAACACAATAAGAAGAGGTTCCCTAAATACATAAGGCACAAGACAAAGACAAAGAGAAGTGTAGGTCCTCTGCTTAGAGGGGAATGAACACTACCAATGGGTTGCATCAAGAAGACTGAGATATTTAATGCTGACTTTGTTTCACTGTTCAGTGAAAAAGTTAATAATACTCAACCAGGTACTCAGCTCAACTAATATGGAGAACAAAGAGGAAGGAATTTAAGACAATATAAGGAAAGAACAGGTAAGTTAGATGTATTTAAATTGACAGAGTGTGATTAAATTTATCATAGGGTATATAATGAAATATATGAAACAAACTCAGAACCATTAGCAATTATTTCAGGAAGTCATGGAAAATGGCTAAGGTCCCAGATCCTGTAGAAGAGGATACATAGTACTTTAAGAAAAGGAATGAAGAAGACACAAGAGTTGTTATTGATGATTCACTGTCAAATTGGGATGATGTATCTAGTGGGATATGCCTCAGATCTGGTACTATTCAAAATTTTCCTTTATGACTGTGATAGTGGAGTGAAGGGTATGCTTATAAAATTTATGAATGACTTCAAGCCTGATTGGGGGGATGGTTGGGTTGCAAGCACACTGGAGGACAGGATTACAAATCAAAACAGCTTTGACAAATGGGAGAATTAGTCTGAAGTCAACAAGATAGAATTTAGTAAAGCCAAATACTAAGTATTGTAATTTAGGAAGAACAATTAAATGCACAACTAACAAGGGGGAATAACTGGCTAAGCACTAATGTTGCTAAAGAGGATGGGAGAGTTATAGTGGATCTCAAATTGAACCATAATGTGATGCAGTTGCCAAAAAAGGTCATATTACTGGGTATTAACAGAAGTTCATATGTAGAACAGAGGTGGTAATTGCCCTTCTCTAATAAGCACTCTTGAAGTTACAGCTGGAGTATTGTGCCCAGTTTTGGTTGGCACATTTTAGGAAAGATGAAGACAAACTGGACAAAGTAGAGAGGAAATCAAGAAAAATGATGAAAGATTTAGAAAACCTAATCTAGGGGGAAAGGTGAAAACCAAAAACCAACAAACAAATCCAGACATTTCTAATTTTGAGAAAAGAAGACTGAGAGGATGTCTGACAACAGTTTTCAAATATCTTAAGGGCTGCTATAAAGAGGATATGTATCAATTGTTCTCTAGGTCCATTGAAGGTAGGAAAAGAGCCGGATCAAGTTGTGGTGGCAACAGCCTGGGAGCAGGGTGGGATGGCCTGGCACAGCTGGAGCTGGCGGCAGAGTCTGGGGCTGAGAGGGTTTGGGGCCTGATGCCAGCTGGCAATGTTGGGGGCAGGAGGCCCATAGCATGGCTGGCTCTGTGGGGGGAATCTGGGTCCCACATCCTGGTGGTGCTGTGGGGGTAACAGGTCTGAGGCCTGTGACTTGGTGGGACTGTGGGGGAGTAGGGTCTGGGGCCCATGGCCTGCAGCCCAACCAACCATCAGAGGACCCTCAGGCCAGAGTCAGTGGTCTGAGGTGCTGCTGTTCTACTCCTGGGCTGGCTGATCTAGAGCAGACCAGTCAGAGTCGCCAGGGAGATGGCTGGATTTGGTGGGGCTGTGGGGAGCGTAGGGCTGAAAAAGGTTGAGAACCACTGGGTTAGACAAAAAAAGTGAGGAGTCCTGTGGCACTTGAAGACTAACAGATTTATTTATCTCATGAGCTTTCATGGGAGAAGATCCCACTGCCATAAACGCTTTGAAGATGGGGGAACTCATCCCATTCAGTAAGTTTTGCCATCTTCAAAGCATCTGACAAAGTGGGATCTTTTCCCACAAAAGCTCATGTGATAAATAAATCTGTTAGTCTTCAAGTGCCACAGGACTCCTTGCTTTTTTTTTTGCTGAACAAGACTAACACGGCTGCCCCTTTGGAACTGGGTTAGACAAAAACCTGTCAGGAATGGTCTGGTCCTTTCTTCCCATGGGGGCTGGGCTAGATAACCTCTTATGGTTTCTTCCAGCCTGCTTGTATCTGATTAGTTTTATTCTTTTTGCAGAGGGGTAGCCATGTTAGTCTGTGTATAGCAAAAGCAGCGAGAGTCCTGTGACACCTTGTGGACTAACAGATTTCTTTGAGCATAAGCTTTTGTGGGCTACAACCAACTTCATCAGTTGCATCTGACGAAGTGGGTTGTAGCCCATGAAAGCTTTTGCTCGAAGAACTCTGTTAGTCTATAAGGTGCCATAGGACTCCTGATTCTTTTTGCAAAACTTCTTGCACCACTCTTTTTGCTAGTCCAAGATATGTGCAGAGTTACCAGTAGCACCTGTTCTAGAATATAGATATTTGACTAATATCTATAATGCTGCTAGCATAATTTACACAGTTGTAATATCATATATTTGTTTATTCACCGCTGCTGCTTGTTAACTTTTTGGAAGTTTACAAATTGTTTTCTTAGCAGTTTTCACCTTCTCCTTTGTTCATAATCACTGGTTCACTCCTGCTCAGTAGCTTATTAAGTGGTCAGTTGATGTCACTGATTTACAGTACCTTGAGTGATTAAAAACTGAATTGGTAAACTAGATCTGTATTTAGGAAAACACCACATCAGAGTTGAAAGGTGGATTTTATAAAGGGATATAATGAAATAATAATGCAGACCCATTACTTTAGGTGTGCAAATATTATCATTGAGCTATCTTACCCACTGCTGTATCATTGTTAGAAAAAACTGAAGACAATGTGTAACCCTCTCCCTTTTCTCCTTGGGTTACTGGGGAGCAGGCAACACTCACGTGTGCACAGGTGCCTAAGTTTGATGACAAAGAGATCCTGAGTTTCCCAGTGGTGATGTTGGGAATGTGGGAATCCTCTACCCACTCTTCTGCTGCAGTCTCTTTACTTTACAGGAAATTAAGCTTGGTGATGCCTCCACCTGGCTGGGTCTGGTACATGCTCAGTGGCATGCCTTGGGAGCCTCCAGGACTAAATCCATGTAGCTAAGAATAACCTGTGGGATGGGTCTAATCCAAACTTACTAATTATATATATAATACATTCATAGTGCTTAATTGCCTGTAACAAACCTTTACTTAACAAAGAAACTTATCATAACAGGATGGAATTGAATATTACTACTAATTTAAATTCACAGAGGCAAGTAAATAAATCAGACACAGAATACAGTTTACAGGAACTTATCTAACTAGCATGTTCACAGCCCTTTTTCCAACTCAGAGGGCACATTTCCCAGAGTTCAGAACCCCAACCACTTGCTTGCATGGGTGTGCTTGGAGGGTGAATGAAGGCGACAAGGCAGCACACTGATGATCCAGTGTGTCCGCTCAGAACCATGCTGCAGATCCATATTGAGCCGAACCAACGGTTTGTAGTCCTGGCCTTGGTTCAAGGGGACTGCCACGCTGCCTCCCTCAGGCCCAGGCAGTCTCTCAGCAGACTCTCTTGCTTTACAAGTCCTGCTCCAAATTGGAGGAGGGAGACAGACACTCACACCCTTACTGTAGATCTAGCTCAGCCAGCTCTAGGCTCAGACCCTGCTTTTGGGTTGAGTAAGCCACCAGCCTGTGAAGCTCCCTGCTTGAGTGAGCCTCCACCAGCCTCAGGAACCCCAGGAGCACTCACAGCAGCTTCCAGATTCAGACATGTCTTTCTCTCTCTCCCTCCAGACCCCTTTTGTCCCCCTCTCTGCTTCCTGGAGGGCAGCCAGGATCCCTGTTTCTCTTCCAAGAGATCATGGGAGTTGTAGTCCCTCAGTGGAAACTTACAGCACATAGGAACTGCTTAAATGTTAACCTCCTACTTGATTTCAGAGGCCCCTAAAGTACAGGGTGCCTACAAAAGTTTGTCAATTTTTTTTTAAATGAATGGACAGGAAAATGTCCTGCTGAGTGAAATAAACTTGTCTTGGATAATCCGTTGGTTTCTCAGTCAATGCTACTTTCTCTGATGGCTTACAGTCCTCTCTCAGACAATGCTCCCATTGAAGTTAATCTATCGTCACAAAGTCACTGAGAGTTTTGCCTGTTGTAGACTCAAGGAACAAGCGCTAAGGTAGCTATCTCAGAGCCAGAGAATAATGGTTTTACTGACCGTTTTTAATCATATTGTCTGAAAACTAAATGCTGAGGATGCTTCTGTGAATTTATATAGGCGGTATGGTTGAAAGCTGCATCTGGGAGCTGCGGAAGTTTCAAATTAAGCACAGGACACAGTTTAGGACCCAGTTCTGCAACTGACCCTCACTCAGGGCTTTCAAGAGACTGCTGCACTGGGAACAATTGCAAAAGTGGGTCTTGTGATCTAGTCTTGTGAGGTGCTGAATGCCCCCAATTCCCTGAACAGCTAGTCAGTACCTGCTTAAAGAAGGTGCTAAATAACTCTGAAGGCTCAAGCCAATAGTGAATACAAAAGCACCGGGAGGACCAGTTCTCCCTATGCTATGGTTAATCCTCTCACAGGGATTTGAGAAAGGAAATCTCAAAGATCCTCCAGTGGAGTTTATCCCAACTATTCATTGGATTGGCAAGGTTCATGGGGTAGAATTCGATTGCATTGTCAATTATTTTAATGAGTAAGTCCCTGTAATTTCACAAATGAAACATAATTTAGTAATGAGCCATCAAAATGGTATTAGATTCATACCAGCTCAGCTAAAGTGAGTTTACTTCCTATTAATGCTGTTATACTTTGATTTTCTTCACTTGTAGTTATTAGCATAACGTTGATGGCCTTTCTCTATAATTACGTTTGACACAAATATACAGTTCTTACCATTGATTCAAATTTCCAAAACAAACATGAAAACCACTCCTCCAACACAGGCCTCTCCCCCTCCCCAACAACTTTGGTAATTCCCTGAGCCAAAGTTCTAATTAATAGATAAAATTATTCTTGACATCAGATTGCCAAGAAATTAACAAATGTCCAGGGTGTGTTTTAAATGGCAGACAAAATTAATGGCTGAACCTAATTGAAAGTTTCCCTAGTTTATAGAAATATTTAATGGACTTAGAATCAATGAAGCTTTAATACTCAGTAGAAATAAATTATTATACCCTTACTGTCAAAGCAATTTCAGATTGCATGTTCACCCTCTGTTAAGCCTTTTAGTGTATTTCAGTTTTTAAAATCACATACAGTACAGCTTTAGGGGCCTGCATCTCTGTGATTTATTATACAAAAGAACAATTATTTCTGCAGGTAAAACTGTCCTTTTTTTAAAAGGTAAGATAAACAGATGTGCCTAGAGCATCTTTAGAAAATCAGAGAGCTGGCTAAATATATTGCAAATAGCAAAAAATAAAAAATAATAAAAAATATAGCCATCAACTGTCTACAATGCTGTGTGCACATTTCTATGTTGACATACAGTATCCAAGGCCTCTGCCTGAAAAAAAAGCCTCTTTAAGCGCCCCCAAAATAAACAGGAATTAATCAAACTGTTAAGTTTCTGTTGTTATGAACAAAAAAGCTGAAGCAAAAATGAATGAATAATAAGAGCAGTCTTGGGAAAAAGTAACCTTTGTCTAAAAAAGTGTTAGCATCCATTCTGAAATATCTTAAGTCATACCATTTGCATTACACCAATAAATAAAAAATGTTTAAGATGTATTTAGATGGGGAATGGAAAAAATCTCTAGTTCTTTTTTCTCAATTTTCAAGAACTGCTTGAAGAAGAAAAGTTCTCTATTTTGACCCAGCATTCTCTTTGGTAAAGATTTTAAAAGCATTAATAGCTGCTCATTTATATGCATCGGAAAAAATGCCTGTAGCACTCCAGAATGTGAGCACTGTGCTAACTACATTGGAACACCCTGAAATAGCATAGACTTGGAAAGAGGAAAAAAGTTAGCTAACGCTTTCCAGTACTTTGATATGTTTGTAATATATGTTAATACTCCCCATGTTAAATATCACATTAGTGGATTTTATGTCTCTTTTGTACAAAAAAGCTAAATGACAGAAGATGCGGTTTTTGTTTTAACTCTTATTTGTTATTGGACTAGTTTGTGCTAACTACCAGTTAAGCTCAGGCATAATCCAGCCCATATCCCACTGTTGTGCGGTTTGAGTAAGGAACACCCCACGAAAGTATGTTTCACGGTGGTCAGGCAATGTGGGCCCTTATCTGAGCTTCTCATTTCCTGATGTAATGAAATTGCATCATCTGCCCTGCAACCAGATCCCACAATATCATGAATAGGTAAGATTTGTTCCTGTATTTCAGTTGCATAAAATTATCTCATCCTGGTTTCTAAATTTGCCCACCTAAAATTATGCATCTAGGATTTGTTATGCAAACTCTTATGCAAAGAATAACCAGTTTGCTACTCACACACAGCAAGAACTTTAGGTGTGAATAACTCTGAGGTCATTCCTTTTTTGTGTGCGCTTGAACTCCGCTTTCACCTTTTCTCTCCAACATGCAAATCCTACTTTGCATGATAGTTCCAGAGGAAACATCTCCTGTATATTCATAAGTGTCAGAGGCATAACATAAAAAGATTTTACTGACAAAGGTTCCAGTCACAGGGTTTTTAGATTTTTTTTTTTTTGGACCGATTATCCTTATGTGACATGCCAGTCCTCCAAGCTAATTTTCAAAGGATATATTACAGGCCTCTGTTGATTTTGCCCTAGCAGTGCTGAAAGTCACTTTCTTAGATCCTCTCTTTATGAAAAGGGAGCTTGTTCTGACTGCGACCTTTGTATGAAGGCTTTGTTTATTTGACTTTTTTTCTTCCACGTCTGGAGTTCAATTGTCCTAGGTTGTGGTCATACAATCCATCAGCAAAAGGAGGACCCTCTCAGTCTGCAGTGGCATTTCTTCTAAAGACTACACAATTAGAAATTTTCAAATAGATTGTGCCACATCAAGTCAGGCCCTCTGACAGCTGTCATTCAGGAACACATTTTCTGAGTGAGAGAAATGCATAAGGGACACAATACGGTCTTTATTATTTGTGTTTAATTATGCTCCAGTGGGAAATAATGGCAGTAGTCTGCCTTCTTTTATTTGTGTCTGTGCAACTTTGAGTCTTTTAATGACATACACATTTCTAACTTCTTTAAAACAGTTTCCCACTTGATCCCAGTTTTGCAGCCTCAGGATAAACTCTACACTTCTCCAGTATTAATTTAGACAGCTGAAATTTCCTGTCTGAATAATTAGTCTACATGTGATAATTTTTTTACATAAGCTACATATAAAATAAATAATTAAAGTTTCTGTTAAATCAATACTATTGATCTACGCTCTCCTTGAAATCAAATTGTAAACTAGAGACTTCTGTTGACTGGGAATTCTACAGCATGGAATGCTTCAATTGACATTTAATGTTTTTATTTGCCAGATTTTTAATTTTTAATAATTGTAAGATTATTTCTTCCTGTTTAAACTTTCATGGGAGTTGAACAGGAAAAAACCTAGAGTTTTCTGACATTTCAATCATTTTATGATACACTTGGAAAAAAAAGAATTAAGAAGTGAAGCTTATTTATGCTGTGTAGGAAAATAGAATTTCAGTTTTCAGACCATACATTAATTGACTCAGGACCATAGTACGCCACCCCTGGCTGGATGTTGATTCTTGGCGTATTATTCAAGATAAAAAATTGCAAGCATACCTTGCTATTTTCTAGTTGCAGTTTCATCTATAGCCAGGATCCTGACATTGCTACATCTCTCACTGTAAAATTGTTCCCCAGAGGAAATGACATTTAATTGTAGTCTAGAATTACATGCATTTGATCTGGTGTATTGGATAACTCTACAAACCAGAATATCTTCTTTTATAATTTTTAATAAGATTTAGTAACTATAACATTTTGTTTATTAGCATGAACGTGACAGCTTTGTTTTTGCATAACTAAGGCATTATTTAAAATCCAGAAATGTCAGGCAGCTTTGTAGCAGAACAAGTACATATGCCTGTAGGCGTTCCCACTCTTGGTCTCTTTTTTCCCTTTCCAGAAGTGTGACAGATGATCAGTGGTTCACCTAAAGCTAATGAGCCAGCTAAAAGCTACACACATGAAGTCAGTTGAAAGTTACATGATTCTACTAGCAAGTGAAGACTTATCTTCTATAGTTAGTGAAAGTCTATCTCCTGGAAGGTCACTGATCCAATCCCTTCATTCTTGAGCTTGATGAATAAAATACAGCTGTGAACATTTGCAGTTGATCATTAAACACTAAAGTTTTTTTTTTCAACCAGCTATCAAAAATGAGTAATATTTGACAGTATACTCTATGTATTTATCTGGGTAGGATATAAAATGTTTCTGGAGAGAGATGCAGAAAAAATGCATAGGAAGTTTTCCTTGAATCAAAAGTGATTTTGCTTCTTTTTACTTAATACAGTTCATATTCATTCTGCCAATTCCAGATTCTCTCCTTCTTCAGACCACAATTTGGACTGTTCCACAGTGCCAATCAATCCTGATGTTATCATAAGCAACTCAGGGAGCCTCATCCCATTGCAAATGAATCTCAAAGTAGTGAAGAGATACAAATTCTTCCCTCTCCCCCTTTCTTGCAACCAGGGTAGGGGTCACACCTAAGACTTTTCAATGCCCTGGAGTTTCCTGGCTGCTTGGAACCATTTACAGCCATTACTGAAAGGATAGAGGTGAAAATAATTTATCCCTGAAACCCCTATCTGCCTTTCAGCTGCAGCCAATGATCTGATCCTGTATCAATATTATGGATCAGCTTAGGAACAAAGTCATATTCTGTGGTGATTATGGTTGCAAAGGATATTAATCTTCATCAGGTGTTATTTCAATACTGTATTCTAAAGATCTAAACTCCATTGTGCCATAAATTACATCAATTGTATTTTATATCTTTGTGCATTACAAAACATAAGCATAGTAGCAGACCCCACTATAAAATAAAATGCAGCAAAGGTTTTAACAGACAACTGTAGTCTGTAACTTCCATTTTTGTCTATGTGAGTAAAATGTATTTTATTAAAGTAACATGGAATTAAACTTGCTTCCAATGAAATGCAGTGGCAAAAAGTCATTGGGTATTTTGAGCCCTTGATTACTTCAACAGGTGTTCCCCAGGTCGATGACCCTGCTGTGGAAAGGTCTTGTAAATAAATTTTATCCCAAATCCACACTGTAGCCTCAACAGGGATGAACAATATTCAACATCAAGCATTTTGGAGAAAATGGAGTGTTAATAACTTTCTGACCTTCCTCTGCTCCCAGAGGCTACTCAACTCTTCTTTGCTTCTAGCCAGACTCTGTAGTCCACGGCAGAATGGGGGTTCAATCTCCCACATAAAACCTCTGCTTGTCCCCATCAACTACTTTTCTCTCTAGAGAATGACTATAGGACTTATTTGTGCAGTATCCTCCTGCTCTCAACTTTCTGACTTAATACAAACCCAGCTTGCCCCAGTTCACCTTGGCTTCATCTCCAGTTAAATTTTATCAAGCCGTGGCCCTTCTCCAGGTGCACCCATATGGTTAATAGGTCCATTTTAACCTTGTTACACCTTGTTTGGAGTGGACTCCTTATCACACCAATTCTGCAGCCTTTACTTCTGGTTGCAATGCTTAGCATGCTAAGTGTTCATAACAAAGCTCTTTGGGTATGTCTACACTGGAGTCTCTGTTAAGTTGACTTAATAAGGTTGACTTTAAATTGACTTAAAGATGACCTTGTTAAGTCAACTTAGAGCATCCACACTAAAAACTCCTGTCAGCTGCCCGCATCCACATTGGCAGGTGCTAGGTTGACCTTTCCTGGTGGCAGGAACTCTGGGAGTGGACCTAAAGGTTAATTAAGGTGATGTAAGGGCCATTCCCTGTCTACATTGGCTTAAGTTGACTTAATAAAGTTGACTTAAGCCTTAAGTCTACCTTAAGAGGTGGTGATATTAAGTTGACTTAAGAAAGTGCTTAAGTAGACTAAATAAATGGTAAGTGTGGCTGTGGGGGTCTGTAAGTCGATTTAAGCTTCCTTAAGTCAACCTAAGACTCCAGTGCAGATGTACCCTCTGTGTGTGTGTGTGCATATGTATATAAGCAACTGGTGATGTTATCTGTAGGTAGATATTTGTGAGTGTGTGTGTGCATATACAGTTCACACACACACATACATACATATAAAGAAAGAGAGGTACAAAAAGTGTGGCATTGAAGTAAACCAGCATTTCCCAAACTGTGTTCCGCATACCACTGGTATTCCGTTCATTGTGAATATGTGTGCCATTAAAATTTTTTGATACTAGCAATATTTTTCCTTCTTTGTAAAATAAAAGACATCCCCAAAAAACCTAAATTCTTTTAAATCAACTTTTGAACAATACATGCAGCAATTTTTCAGTATGAACCCCTGCATCCCCAGATCAGCATGTCTGTATCTCATCAATATATTACAAGCTCGAAAGTGTTCTGTGGCCAAATTAATTTGCACAAATTAGTTTGAGAAATGCTGAAGTAAACAATATGATTATTAAAAGTATAGAGATCTAAACTGCATAAAATTGCAATAAATACACAGAAGCTACTTAAAGTATCAGAATGACACTGCAGTGAAGCATTTCTGTAATATATATAGCAATGACTTTGACAAGGCACTATGTCAGTACTAATCAAATGCAGGGAGGCCGAGAAGAGGAAATAGGACTGAACAGTTGTTCAAAAAGCACCTTAAAGGTGATGGAATGGTTCTATAGGTTAGAATATAACAACAGTAATGGCACCATTATGCTGTCCTATTAAAGACAGAAAAGTGCAGTAGCCAGTGTAAAACAGCATAATGCAGTCTGGCTTTTTACTCCATGGATTTACTCAGCAATTACATTAAAAGCCATACTTCAGATAAAAAAAAGTATTTTTGTCCTGCACTTGCAACAGATACTTTGCACTTCAAACATCTTTCTTACAAGAATCACTAAAAGCTTTATAAACACAGATGATTTAAGTCTGACTATATCCATACAAGGTAGGGAAATAGGTTTGTATTTCAGATGAGGAAACTGAGGCTCAGCAATTGAGACCAGCATTTTCAAATGTGGTACCTAAAGTTAGGCACTAAAAATCATAATTCAGCACCAAACTAAATAGTCCAATTTCCAGAGCTGTTCATTGTTCTTACTTCTCAGAGGACTTTTAATGAAGAGACTACTAATTAAATGGCTCAGGAAACTCTCAACAAAATAGAAAAGTGACAGGTGTAAAGCTGTGAAAGGTTTCTATTTTATTTTATTTTGTTATGCAACTTGTGGACCTCATTTCCACAAGATATTTTTGAGGTTGAGAGCTTAGCAGCATTCAAATGGAGATTAGACCCTGATCTGAATGAGAAGTAGTAAAATATTACATAATAATATTATATGGTGGATGACAAAATATATGCTTGACATAAACCCTCATACTTGATGTTATCAGTTTCCGACTACATGGAGCTGGAAGGAAACTTTCATGCTGAGGAATTTATGCCATAACTGTTCATTATGTGGATTTGTGCACCTTCCTTTGAAACACTTACTATTTACCAGTAGGATGGAGTAGATGGACTGTTGCTCTGAACCACTATGGCATTTTTAATGTACCTGTGGTTTTACAGTTGGATTTCTTTGACATGCCATTTGATCAAGGCTTTTTATTTGCAAGGTTTCCATATTCCATGGGTACATAGGATACAGCAAGAGCTTTACATTTGGCATAGATTCATAATTTCTCTTTGGGGAAGAATTCAGTCCCATCATGGACCTTGGATATAAATTTTCTTTGTCTTGTATTTCAGATTCTACAGATATCTAGATGTGCTTTGGAGAAAAACTACATAGAGGATAATTAACTTAGAAAGAAGAAAGCCATGAATGGAATTCACTTCCTAATGTGACTTTTTAAATTCTTCCTTCATGGCTAGACATATCTGAAAACATTACAATTTATATGCATATGGAAAGATCTAGAGTGGAAATGAACTGAGTTTTTTCTGTATAACATTATGATTTCTGCAGTGTTTTGTCAATTTCTGAGGTAACCCAGTTGTATTTCAGACATATAGAACAATAAACAAGGGAGTCAATCTCTTTCAGAATTCTGTTTAATTAGGGTGTATATGTTGGGATAAACAATGAAAGTCCTTTAAGTTAGCTTAAAGACTAACAAATTTCTTCAGGCATAAACTTCTGTGGGCTGCAGCCCACTTTGTCAGGTGCATCTGTTAGATGCACCTGACAAAGTGGATTGCACCTGATGACATGGGTTGAAGCCCACAAAAGCTTATGCCTGAAAAAATGTGTTGGACTTTATGGTGTCACAGGACTTTTTTTTTTCTGTATACAGACTAACATGGCTATCCCTATGGAACTTATGTTGGGATACAAATTCCAGAAACATACCATCAGTGCTTCCCTCCTAGCAAAACTCCCTTTCTCTGCTATGAGGTTATGATTTAGAAATCACCAATGATGCTGTCCAATATTTAAGTTTTTATTAATATTTTAGATAATATTCAGATACTATGACATTCATGTATTTGGAGAAGCATAATTTCTTCTAGCTGCAATTTAAATTAACAGCTATATTCCTTCAGTTTAATAAAACAAAGGCATAATTAGTACTACCTGTACCTTAGTCAATGATACACAGAGGAATGCCCACTGATGTTGGTGGGAGGACTGCAAGGAGATCAAGGGGAAAATATCACTTTTGTATAACAACAAAACATTTAGGATATGTCTACACAGCACTTTTATTTCAAAATAAAAGATATTTGGTCCACATGATGTTTTCTTATTTCAAAAGGATGGATCCTGTCCTTTCAAAATAAGAACTGTTGTTTCGAAACAGGTTAAACCCCGATTGTTTCAAAACGGCTGTTATTTTGAAATGGTTATTTCGAAATAAGGCCGTTTGGACTTGTTGTTTCAAAACAACACCATTGTTTCGAAACAACTGTTTTGAAACAAGTCCAAATGGCCTTATTTTGAAATAAACCATTTCAAAATAACAGCCATTTCAATAGCAGGCTTTCCCTTAAATACTTATTTCAAAATAACGATGTGTATGTAGACATAGCCTTACTTATTTATAATTTTATTTATTTATAGTTTGTTCAATACTTTTTTGTCACGGTCCTCAAAATCTTCTCTTCCCTTTAAGGCACCTCTGTTACTGCTCTTTGTTTCTCTTCCATACCCATACTTCTTCTCCTATTTCTCTCCCCTTTCCTCATTTTTGGAAGCTTTCTCTGTTCTTTTTTCTGTGTTCATTTCCTTCAGCAATTCAGTTTTCAACCCAGTATTCTTCACTTTCATCTCCTATTAAATGATTAATCTAGATGCTATTGGTCAAGATTCATCACTGGTCTTTAAAGGTGGTATTCCAATGAGCTTATTAGGGACGTCACACATCCTGAATTATTGTTTCAGGCTAGGACAGGTGCTATATATTTAGAAGGTTTCTCCTGCACCCATAAAGCTAAAAGCTTTATTAAATATGAAATCATAGGTTCTGGGGAACACGAATAGCTCAGGCTGGTCACATAAATTTTTAATATGGACTGGATCTGGAATGCAGACCATATGTTTGATGCTCTGAGCTAGAAATTAAAGTAAAGCTTTTGAGGGTACATCAGAAGTTCTCCTTAACTTCTACTCTAAGAGCATGATTTTGCAGTCTCCAAACAAGTAGACAAAACTACCATTGATTCCACTGAGTGTTTAGCTTGACTGAAGATTGTAGCATTAAAAGTTTTTAGTGAAGGTGCAATAGTTTTAATTTCAGAAATTGAAGAAGAAAAAGAAGAATTTAATGAGTTTCTTTCTTTCTTTCTTAAATCATTAAACCACTTTATAGTCCAAGGAAGAAATTTCATGTTATAATAAGAGTTTTCTTATATTCCTTTGAGTATAAGGCTTTATCATGGTAGCAAAAAAAAAATACATAAAACATTAAATTTGATTTTTTTCCTCTTTAATATCTTTTAACCATACAAAGATTTTTTTTAAAGTCTATGTATAGTGTCTATCATTTATCAGTAATCTAAATGGAGGGTAAGGTTTCAATATATGCATCTTGATTTGTGCTACTACACATGACCTTCTTTCTCCTCTTCATCTCCTTTCCAACTTTCTGTGGAGGCTCCACAGGTCTCTGTCCTTGATCTCCTTCTTTCTCCCTTTACATTTTACTCTCAATCTAAAATACAAATTCAACTACTCATCTATTGCTCCACTGATGCCCTGCCTCCTTCAGCCCAAACTAAAATTTCTGTAAAACAAACAAGGAGTTCTGTGGCACTTAAACACTAAGGATATGTCTACATTTACAATTTAGTTTGATTTAATGAGGATTAATTCAAACTAAATTAATGAAGGGCCACACTAGCTGTCTTTAGTTTGAACTAAGGAGTTCCCTTAGTTTAAACAAAGGAAAGCTTAGACTAAATTTATAAAACCTACATTAAGTCCAAAGTAAGGGTGAGTTGAACTTATTAGTTCGAACTAACCCAATGGAGTTGCATTAATTTGAATTAATTGTTAGTTCAAATTAACGCAGTTTGACCTTCTTCCTCCCAAGGTGCATGGCACACTGGAAGGAAGGACCTGCCCTGGGTGCGGGAACAGCCAGAGCATTCTGGTGCCCAGGACAAGCAGCCCCAAACCTGTCCTCCCATCCGGGCCCCAATCCTGATGGGGGCCAATTTAGCCTCAGTCCCCTGGCTGGGCGGGGGGGTGTTTTGACAGTGCTGACTGGGCATGGGGAAGGGACCCTGTGCCCGCCTTTGACAGTGCTGTCTAAGCCAGGCATGGGATCCCTTTCTTGTGCCCATCCAGCCCTTCCATATCTGGGTGCAGGGGTCCCTTCCCCACACCCAGCCAGTACAGACAGAGCTGGGTGTGGGGTCCTTTCCCTGCACCTGGCAAGCATGCCTTTTGCCAGGTGAGGGGATGCCTTCTCCCCCACCCAGCCAGCACTTCCAGAGCCGGGCAGGGGATGCTTTCCCTACCGCCTGACTCTAGGTGGTTGTATGGCCCTTCCTGGGCACCATGTTGCCACACTTTCTATGGTGCCCCTCTCCTAATTCAAACTAGCAAGTCCTGTCCATGGACTTGCTAGTTCAAATTGGTTTTCCTAGTGGGGCCACGTTACTTTGAATTAACTTAATTTGAACTAATCATTATTAGTTTGATTTAATTAGTTCAAATTAAGGTAATTTGAACTAATCTTCAAAGTTTAGACATCATCTAACAAATTTATTTGTTGCATGAGCTTTTGTGGGAGAAAATCCTGCTTCATCAGATGCTGAAGATGGCTGTCTCTCTGACAGCTCCTTGTGGATGTCTAGGTAGACTCAAGCACAACACAGCTAAAATGAAGCTTAATGTCTCCCTACACAAGCCCTCCTGGCTACCTCCTTTCTAGATTACTGTGGGGAAAAGCAACATCCTGCCTATCATTTAGGCTCATAACCTGGGCATCCTCTTTTACTCAGACATTATTTCAGGTCATCATATTCAGATTATGTCTAAATCTTGCAGTTTCTTTCTATGTAACAGCTCTAAGATGCAGCATTTGCTAGTCATCCATACAACTAAATGTTTGCCTAGGCTCTCATCATCTCAAATCTCACTTACTGTAACATCCTTCTCTATGGCTTTGACAAATGCAGTTCTGACCTATTTGTATCTATTCAGAATGTTGCTACATGATTTCATTATTTCCTTGTATTCTCCCATCTTTCTGTCTGTATCCATTTGTTGCCTCTTACCTTACTTTAGATTGTAAGCTTTTGGGGGGCATCCTCCTCCATCTTGTTTTGCTCTCTGTGAAACATGTAGCACAATAACATCCTGGTCTATCACTAGGTGATATGACCATCATCATCACCACCACCTCTACCAAAAGCAATTACCATCATTTAGTACATAAATCCCCATTTCTACTGGCATGTGTGCTTCCCTGGAGTTTCTTGAAATACAAATGCCTTAGGGCTTCCTTTTTGGTGCAACAGCTATGGCCAAATGCTCTCTTCTGTTACACGGCATGAGGGCAGCAAATGCATGTTAATTGTATGACATTTACCTGAGTAGCGGGCAGAAAGGGAGGAAAAGGTGATGATGTGCCATGCTTCCCCACTTCCCTGTGCAGCAAGGCCTTTTTGGACATTTGTGGGCAAGAGAGCATCAAATTTGTAGAAGTCTGCATTCTGTGCAGCTAAACCACCATAATTCATATGTAAGTTTCATATGTCATTACTGTCTGTACTGCTAACTCTTGACTGCAGGGGTCTCAAACACATGGCCTGTGGGCTGCATGCAGCCCCTAAAGCTATTTCCTGTGGCCCTCAATGACACTATCATTACTGATATTTGCAATATTGTTGTATGAAAAGGTTTCAGTAGTGCGGCCCTCAGGCTAACATACTAGTCCTTATGCGGCCCTCTGCTTGTCCTCATGCGGCCCTTATGGTGATTTGAGTTTGAGATCCCTGCTTGACTGGATTCAAAAAGCAAAGTTTGATCATAGGAAAAATGAGGATGTGAAGAAGTAGTCCCTAACAGAAGCATGGGTACCAGCAGGCCATGCTGTCAAAGGAAGGGGAAACATAAAAGGTAGCTTCAGAGTGATCAACAGCACCATGCAGATGTTTCTGAAATCTGCAGTGGTGGGGCTGAGTTTTCTAATGGATCTTTGGTATCACAACCCACAGCCTTTCTTGTATGTTCTGTAACTGGGTGATTTAACTTCTAATCAGTTAGTATGTGCCCGTATAGTACTGATATTAAAAAATTACAGTTATCTTCAGTACTTTTTTGCCTCGGAGAGGTTGGTATGTAAGTAGGTGCTTACAAAAACCTCAGACAGTTCATCAGTTTATGCATGTTTCCAACTGGGGCCACAGTTTCATTCAGGCAGACTGAATTTTTTCAGTCATTGAGTGATGAGGGCTATAATCTCATTTCATTCCCTTTGGCACTCTTTTCTTACTACTTGGTCAGTTTATCTGTAGAAATCTGGGGTTTATCCAGTGGGATTTGGGCCCATGAGGGTATTACCTTGCTAAAATAGATAATTATAGCTCATTATAGCATAAGTTTTATGTTTATTTTACTTGTTAAACATAAGTAGTTCCTAAGAATGTCATCATTCATGTTTAAAAAATGATATGACTTTATGGCTGTGTCCACACCAGGGTTTTATTAGGAAACAACAGCCGTTGTTTCAAAATAAAGCCGGGCATGTCTGAATGACGTTTCATAATTTTGAAATGATGGGACCCCATCATTTTGAAATAACGACCATCGTTTCAAAACAGTAAAACCTCACATGCAATTGAAATAGCAGTTTTTTGAAACAATGCTGTTCAGACATGTTATTTTGAAATAATGGTTATTTCAAAATAACACTTTTGCCCTTCTCCTTCCCAAGGTGCCTTCCTTGTTGTATATATTGGGTGGGGGCATGGCCCAGCGAGGGGGCCATGTTGCCACACCTCCCATGCTGCCCCTCTCCTGAAGCGAAATAGCATGTCCACACACAGGGCCTGCTATTTGCTTTGAGGGTTTCCCTTATTTCAAATTAACATTTTCTTCTTTTGATTTAAGTTATATTGAAAGAAGGATTTTCTTTCGAAATAATTTATTTCAAAATAACTTATTTCAAAATAACAGTTTATGTGTGAACACAGCTTGTGTGTACGTATATATACACATGTATATTCACACATATGCATGATTCACCTTTTCACTAGTATAGATTTTTTTTTGAGTGTTTTGCATGTGCTGGAAAAATTTTATCAGGTGTGCACAGTTTTGATGAGAGTGCTCCATATAAATTTGTTGTTTTCTCTACTGATGCTTAATTCAAAGTTAAAAATTGCCTGTAGGCCTGCCTTCCTCTACTGTAACTCTCAACTCTTTTCAACCCATCACTACAGGACAAATATTACTCTCAGTTATTCTGGTATAACTCCTGAATACTAGTGTAACAATGCAAAAAAAAAAATTGGCCTTGTGTGCTTAATTCCCTTTCTTGGCTCTGAAGACCTGGTTGCTGCTAGGTTTCTCATTCTATTCCCAATTATCTCTTTCTCCCACACATTTTCTATATGCCTTCAGGCCTCTCTTTCTTCTAGGCTGTCTCTTCCAAATTCCATTTTCTAATCCATGTCCTCATCACAATTATTAGTCTCTATCAGTCTGATAGGGCTGCATTTTCCACAATAGTGTTCTGGGAACACAAAGCATCAGGAAAAGTAATTACTGGGGCTCTCACATGTGGAGCAGCGTTTTGGCAGCACAGATGGAATAGTTAACCGACATACCACACAATTTAAAGGAGTTGGATAACAGAATAGAACCTTTTAACCTACTAATTTGCATAATTAAAATGACAAAACCTCAATATTCAAGTGGACATGAAATATATTCAAATTAATTTATTTGTCCTCAAAATAAAGATTAAAAAATAGCTACAGAAATAGCAGGACCGAGGTGCAGTGGTCCTTTGTTGAGAGATTTGCACAGCATAACAACAAATACTATCACAGTTTAACTTGTAAGTTATGCTTTTCAGTGAAATAGTGTACATTATAAAGCTGCACTGATCTACAAACAGAACATACGGAAACAAACACATAAATAGCATATAGGTTTAAACACAGAGCACAGAGCCTACAATAAACTAGTACACTGATCTGTCTTACTTTTCTTTGACTTATCTAACTGTGACTGTAAGCTCTTCAGATCAAGAAAAACAAATACATTTGATTAGAGTAATATCAAAGGCCTTGATGGAGATCAGGTCTCTATTGTTCTGGGCACAGTACTAACACATATAAAAGTCCCTGCTCCAAACTATTTATAACCTGAATGGGGAGAAGACATGATATGTGGGGGAATAAGAACAAGAGGAAGTGGCAAGTGTGGACAATAGAAGAATATGGAAGAAACACCACAAGCCACAAAGTGAATCTAGCCAAGTTGTTCCATTCTGTAAGGATCCTATACATGTTAAAGGATTTTTTACTCTTTATTTGTGGTTTTCAGCCTGCTTCCAATCCTAAAGAAGTTTTTTTTTTTCCCTTTACAAGGCCATATGGAATAATATATTCCAGTAAGGTTTCATCAGATACATTATGAAAAGTATTAAAAACTCCACATATGTGGTGTCTACTGAGGTCCCTCCACTACACTTAAAAACTGAGTCTTTACTAAATGCCATCGAACAGCTCAGTGCCACATTAGGCACATACTAAAAAGATGGTCTCTGACCAGAAGAGCCAGGAATAATAAGATTCTATTTTAAACAGTAATCAAATGTGCCCACTATGATTTATTCTTTTAAAATGTAGATAGGTTATCTCTCATGACTGTTGTTAACAGAATTTTTGCTTGTAAATCTCTTTGGTAGTTTTGAAAATCCCTCCATAGATGGTTAGTTCTAACACCACTCAAATATTTTTTAATTGATAGCTATGGAAATATGGAAGACTTCCATAGGCTATGTTCACACACAAGGGGTTATTTCAATACAAGTTGTTTTGAAACAACTTGTATCAAAATAAGGTTATTTCGAAATAAGTTAATTCGAATTAACAGTTTGTTAATTCGAATTAAGGAAAAAAGCTCAAAGTGAAAATAGCAGGTTCAGACAACAGTTATTTTGAAACAAGTCACCGTTGTTTCGAAACAACATGTTCAGACAGCATTGTTTTGAAACAAGGGTTTCAAAACAAGGTTGTTTCATCCCCAAATTGGGTTTAACTTGTTTCGAAACAACACAGTTGTTTCGAAACAATGGGTTCCTGTTGTTTCGAAACAACAGTGCATCATGTGAACAGGGTAATTCTTATTTCGAAACAACCTCTGTTGTTTCAAAATTAGACTGCTATGTGAACACAGCCATAGAGTTTAATATGGATGAATATGCATAGAAAAGTTGTAAGGTTGTATAGCAGTTATTCCACAAACCTGTAGAACAGATTATAACCTTTTTATAGATTTGAACAATCCTTATACATGTCCATAGTTAAAAAAAAAACTGTTATTGTCTGTTATATTTGTAGGACTTTTTCAGGTAGTTAGATATTGGAAAACAGATCCCTCAACAAAGTTACAATGTTTAAGATGAACTTACTTTTATGATAAGACTGTACAGTGTGTAAATTTTCCAAAAATTGGTATGCTATCTCTTTGACTTTCTATATCTTTGATTTGATTAAACACTTTAATTTGTGCAGTTGCAGATCTCATTTTCTGTTAGATCTCCTAATTGTACAGTCTATTAATTCACATATATATTAGAAACTGTGACCTCTCTTCGGAGAGCTCTCGGTTGAAGTGAAAGTATGCATATGCAACACAATTTTGAAAGTATCTTTATTTACAGAAATACTTTGTTTGTGTGATGATGGTTTGCAAATATTTGTGTTAATATTTAAAAATTTTAATAGAAAATGGTAATCTTTTTGCAAACATTTGGAGTAACCATGACATTTTGCATTTGATCTCATTAAGAGCTAGACTAATTCTTACTAAGACATGCTTTAGAGTAACTCTATCATTCAGGGTTTTTTCACTTCATTTACTATGTAATAGACCCAGAAGGCTTATAGGATAGGCCATTAATGCAGATGAGATAATAAACTGTACAATTTGTATGAAAACATTGCTTTTACAATGGACATAGTGATTTGTTTAGGCTAGGCATGGCCAAACTGTGGCTTGGGAGCCACATGCGGCTCTTGCATGAAAAAGTGTAGCTTGCAGAAGAATTCGGCTTATACATGGGTCAGAGAGAGGAAAGCAGCCCCAGCCTAGGAGTTTTAAATCTCCCGCTCAGAGCATGCTTAGCTGGGGACCCTGACCTGTGCCTAGCCGCCAGAGCAGCCAGGTAAGAGGGAGTTGGGGGGGGGGTCAGCCTGGGGGAGCCAGCGTCTGAACCTGGGGGCTTGGGAGGGGGTCGGAGATGCCCTGGAAAAGCAGCAGCATGGTTGGAGATGGCGGGGAGAAGCGGTGGCATGGTCAGTGATGGTGGGGAGAAGTGTTGGCATGTCTAGATGTTCTCCTAGGCCCTAATGCAGTTTACTCATTAAAATAAAATTGTGTTTTACAAGTCCTTCTAAACATGACATCAAATAATAAGAAACAAAAATACAAAGAAGAAAATAGATCATTTACTGTATAGGCTTACTTTTCATGGTAACCTTAAGTAATTATTAGAATCTGACATTAGTAGTATCAATATTTGCCCTCTTCTTATGATAAGATTACAGTGTGCAATGAATTTAAACTTAGTAATTTTGGAGTAGGTAAAAGTATATGGCTATATGCCTCAGTGCGGCTCTTGAAGGTTTAATAATCAACTTGTGTGGCTCTTGAGTTCCTTAAGTTTGGCCACCCCTGGTTTAGGCTATTTTAATAATGGATTATTATTACTATTTTTAAATGAGTAACTGTTTGCTCTCTCAGATGCGTTCAAAGAAAAGTCTAAGGTGTAAAGTGAAAGATGAAATGTACTGTGGAAATAATTTTATTTTTATAAAATGATGATTTCTTTTTTGGAAATATAACCTCTTTCTGGATCTCAGAATCACTGTAGCAAATAGATCAATGATTCTCAGACTGTGATCCATGAACTGGTTGTCTCTAGTGAAATTAAACTTCAGATGTAAAATGGTAAAAATAAAGGTGCAACATTGTGAGCAAAGGTGGTATCCAGAAAAAAAAAAGGAGTCTATTCATTGTATTATAGCTATGTGTCTAATGAAGGCATTTCAGGTGGTATAGTACCCTCATTTGATCCTTGTGTTTTCACACCTATCCTGATATTTGCCATCCTACAGTTACAAAATGAAATAGCTGCCAGAATTGTTGGGAAAGCAGGCTACCACATGACAAAGGAAACCAAGCTAACTACACTATCAATATAGATCCCTACATGTCAAAGTGTATACATGGGAGAATCCCTAGAATTATGGGACAACACAACAAACAAGATTGGATGAACCAGGGAGCTCATAAACAATGAGAGGTCAATCATGATAGGTTATAGAAAACACACACTGCAGAGCAAGTGGTTGAGGAACAGCTTGGGGCCAAAGCAGCTCTGCCCAATCACACCTGTAAAATCTCCATTGATAGGATGCAACATTAAGAGAGGAAGCCAGCTTTGGGAGGGAACAGTCAGCTGCTGTGGGCTCTGGGGGAAAGTGCTGCCCAGGAATGGATTGCCTGAGATGGGACAACATAGACCTGAGCAAACATACAAGGTCAGACAGCAGGATGAGTGTGCAGGTCAGAGACTTTATTTGACACTATTTGTTTTACTGTGTGGGGAAAAGAAAACTTGGTTGGGAAGTGGTCCACATGAGTAGCTGCTTAGTACTCCTAAGGAGAGAATATAGCTGTCCACCATGGGCAATGGAGGTCAATAGAGTCCAGTGGTTGGAATGGGCCAGGGCCCACTCTAAGAAGATTTGAGAAAGGAAGTCTCCACCTTGGTGGAAGACCATATTGGGGAAGATTCTGACTGTTTGAGGACCCAGACCCCTCAAAGTCCCCAAGGTAAAGAAAAGAGTGTGAATCCTTGATGGATTCTGAAGGATAGAATGGTATTTGCAACACCATGTACTTCAGTGTTCTTCACCACTAGGCAGCACAGCTGGTCGTAATTCATCTTCTACATCGCTTTCCACCCAGCGCTTACTGAACAAACACCATAGACTTGAGCAGGGGCATTGCTGGTGTTGGGCTTACGGGGCTCAAGCTCCACACCGGAGCCCTGAGTCTGCTGCAGCAGCAGTGTGCACACAGCACTCGAGCCCTGAATCCCAGTGCCCAAGCCCTGGGTCTTTTCCCAGGCCAGGGGCGCTCCTGGACTTGAGTTTTTCCAAGTGTTCTTAGAGGCACTGCTTTGCCAACAACTGAATCTTGGATAGACAGGTGGGTCCTTGTATCCTAAATTTTATTAACATTAACCAAGTAAGTGAAAACACAGGTCCTTTGCCCTGATGTTAAAAAAAAAAAAAATGACTGAGAACTTGGAAAACATGACATAGTAGAAAAACTAGAATAAAATGCAAGATTTTTATATATTGTACATTTTTAGAAATTGTACCACAACATTTTTATTTGTGTATAATATGTTGCCACCATTACATAGTGCTTTGCCTATGCATCCTGAACCATTTTACTCCTGCATGACAAACAGTTGAAGCATTGATAAAAAAGATCAGATGGATACCAAGGGAAAAGATTAAAATATCCAAGTCACATGGACTATAAATATTTTAATGAGGCTATTTTATATAAGAGTGGCATTCAATAACCTTTAGACTTGTTTTGATTTCTATTTTACCTTTTATGGTTACAAAAAGAAATTCCTTTGATTCTTGGACAATAAATTTAATAAAACTTGGCGTTTATATGCATATTACACTGTTCACTGAGATTGTCAGCAGTAAGAGCTAATCTTCTTTATGTAGTAGGGTGCTGAGTAGGCTTAAACGTCCTCTGCCTCCATAATGCAATGCAATTATAAGACATGATTACAACTGATTATAATCAATCAGCATAGTCTTAAGTGTAATTTATATTGCTGCAGCTGTGGTTAGATTAAATCATCACATAAAATACAATTTCTACTAGATATGGGAAATTATTTGAACAAACTCAAATACAGTAAACTCATAATGCCTTAAATACAGAGTAAATGGTGCCAATTACATAATAGTTTAGGGCTCTGTTTACCACAAAATAAGTTTCCCTCCCTACAGAGCCTAGTCGTGATTGGAGAGACAAAATTGTCATCTTGCTGTGGTGACAGAAGAATCTTTCTGGCCTTCTGAGTTGCTTCTCGTATAATAGACAATAAAGTCATCAGAATTCCAAAAGACATTCTTTGTAAGAGTACTTGGGAAAAAGTAATGGAAACTAAACTGTAGGGGGGTCATTGAAAGACAACCTGGTGTAGAGGGAAAAGGCCTATGCCAGCCAGCAGAAACTGCTGAGTTCTGTTCTTGGTTCTGTTTATTCCTCACTGTGCAGTCTTGTTCGAGCCACTCCCCCTCTTTCTGTCTCAATTACCACAGCTGAAAAGTGGCAATGGTAATACCTGCTTTCCTCATAGGGATGGATTAAGGGTGACATAGGTCTTGTGTACATGACACAGCAATGCACACCAGTGGGATGGAAATTCTGATGGGCAACATGTTGCACACTAACTGGCCTAGGTAGATATTGCTGACATGCATAAAAGTTCCTTAGTGTGTACTAAAACAGTCATATTAATGTACACTAGGGAGCTTTCAGTGTACGCCACTGAGGCCTACATGGGCCAATTAGTGCAGAAAATGTTGTAAACATTATAGTTCATAGCCCACTGGGCACGTTACTGCATCATGTAGCCAACTCCTCAGTTAATGGAGTACTTCTTCAGTTCTTTCACCTTCCAAACTTCGTAACAACATAAGTTTCCCACAGAACCATCTCTTCACCCATCCTCACTGTATGTGATTTATAAAAGGGTTGTCTGTAAACCAAAAGGGAATGTCACATGCTATGCACTGATCAGGATGCACAGAAGAATGAAACACAATATAGAGAGGAATTTTAAAGAGTAAGGCCATAACTTTGTTGACTTTTCACTTTAATGGTGATGCTGATGTGGAATGCTAATACCATTTACCTCCCCTGCACAAATTATCAGGCATGTGGTTCAGTCTATTATGGTCTTAAATGACTTTCCTATTGAATAACTAATATTCACCATCAGTTCTCGTCAGCCTGATCCCAGGGATCCAACCAAACTCTGAACCTTTCCGCTATCCCTTTGTTCAGCTGTAAACATAGATGTGCCCCAAAGTATGTCCCCAACTTAGACCCATTTTGGGTCAACACCATGACACAAAATATTTAGACAGGGTTTACCTGAAATGATATCTCCAGAGAGGCAGTTTGACTACCTTAACTAAATTTTTGTGCTGCCAAAAGTTTACATTGCCTGCCTTTTTAACTTTAAAAACCCAAACCTTGAAATGTAATATATATTTAATCTATGTGCCTGTACCCTTAAATTCTTCATGTTTATGAAGGCATATCCAAGGAAATTTATAGTTAACTATAATTAATAATCTAGAAAATGAGCTTATTTATTATATATTTCTCTTAGCTAAGGAACACAGTGAATAAGTACTCTAAGCAAAATCAAATATTTATGAAAATAGGTAATTTAAAAGAATATCAATTGACATAACCTCTTCAGATAATGCATTTTACTGCTTCTAGATTTCTATCATGGATCTTCCTCTTCCCTCATAAATTTTCCTCTTACAACTCTAGTTTATGAGTTTCATCTTCTATGTAAATCCCTGTGCTACTGCATAATTTTATTTTAAACATAAATGGTCAGTCTTAAATAGCAAAGCTGTCTGCAACAGTCATCACGCTCATAAATCGTAGTTTTGTATCTGCTTAGACCTCATCCTATAATTGACTCAGAAGAAACAGAGCCCTGCTGATTTCAAGGGGCCCTGCACAGACACAGAGGTCTGTCTGCACACAAATTGCAAGATCAGGGCTTTATAGTGCTACACACAATGGATTCCTCTTTGAGCTTTATACATTGTAATGAGAGATGAAGAGCTCACTCCCTAATGGTATTTCAAAGTCAGTTAGAGTATTGTCCCGAGTGTCATTAATTTTACGATCATTCACCTCATGGTATGATTTTTTTTAACTAATTCAAACCTAAATATTTTTGAACCTGCCATTTTTAACCCCAGATGCCTGGGTATGTTTATTTTTAATTTAGCTATGCTGTACCAAATATGGCATAATTTCAACTTTTTAAGTTGCATTTCTTCAGATTTCCAGTTATAAAAGTTGTTTTTCTTGCTCAGTAATGAGCTTGTATTCTCGCCAAGCAGCTGCATATGCCAGCTGCCAGAGTTACTCTTCACACACTTCTCTGTTAGCTGAGTTTAAATTACTTTAGGTACAGAAAAATCTACTTCTACTGCTTTATAAAGAGAGGTCAGTGTAATGTCAGCCAATAAGTAGTAGCCTTATTAGAGTTACATGATACTGTATTGTTGTTTTTAAGAAGTTTTGTACTGTGAATATATATATATATATATGGGTTGTATACAGTCTAAACAGCTGAAAAGTTAATCATTTCTCCCATACTTTACTAGAACTATTCATTTTATTTATGTGGCCATTTTCTATGTGATATCATTGTTTTGGTTGACTAGATCATCAAATGCCACAATATTGGCAGTAACTGTAGTCTTCTCCATTTGCAAAAATCTGGGAAATACTGAAAATAGAGCAGAGGCAGCATTTCAGCAATGTACGTAAGTTCACAAAATCTTACAAAACTTGAGGCACATGTTTAAATAAAGTGCCTTAAACATTTGTTTAAGGCCCAGATTTTCAAAGATATTAGATATTAGATTGATAGCTGCTTGATGGCATCTGGAAGCAGCTAAATCAATGGGAGCTTAGTACCCAACCTAAATGTTGCTTTGGCTTAAGGGCATATTTTGGCTCCTAAATTATTTTAAAAACCTAGCCCTGAACACATTGCTGAATAAGGAGGGACTGCTGAATTGGGGCCTGAACGGATAATTGGAACAAGTTCCAATGTGGTAGCCGTGTCATTCTATTTCAGCAAAACAAACAAGGTGTCTTGTGGCACTTGGAAAGACTAATATTTCATCACTTCATCTTCAAGCGTCTGGCAATGTGGGATTTTCTGTCACAAAAGCTCATGCAATAAATAAATCCGTTAAAAGTTCCACAAGACTCCTTATTTGTTTAATAGGAACAATCATTTGTAAAATTTTATTCAAGTACTGAAAATTATTTATTAAATTAATCTAAAAGAAGTTACTCAGTAAATCTAATTGTGAACCATTTAATCCATTTCATAAACTGAATAACTTTTAAAATATTCAGTGGAAAAATTATCCTTAAAATATAATTAGATTCATTAAATTATTGTTTAAAGTTTACCCAACCAGCTGTAACTGAAAATACTGTGATAATGCTAATTATATACAAAAAGTCATTGAAAAGTTTTTAAATATGACCACTGTGTTTTTGGAAGTTTCCTTTTTGTTCCAAGGTCATTAATAAAAGTATTGAAGAATGGTCTAAAGACTGATTTTTGAAAGTTCCACTAGTAAACTCCATCAAGCACAAAGTTTGTTTAAACATATGCCACAACATGACATATTATTTTAGCCCCTTTTCCTAATTTCTTATTCACCTTAATTTTTTGTCCTTATTCCCATCTTCCCTAATTTAACTATTTTTTTTTCATTTTTTCCTATTTAAAATAAAAAGCTTATTTTCTCAAAGAAGGAAATCAAGTTAGTTTGGGAGCCTGGGCCGTCCTTAGGGTAGGGCAAGAGGGGCTGCCTCCCAGGGCCCCATGCTTTGGGGAGGTCCCGCCGGGCTGCACCGCTGCCGCCCCCCCCCCAATGCCAGGGACTGAGTGAGCTGGCCAAAAGTGGCAGCCTGGTTCACAGGGCTGGTTCTTGTGTGAGGCCAGAGGAGTGGGGTGTAAGTTCCTTAAGGCAACAGATCAGGGTTGCAACATAAGTAAGTCATTAGGACTAGCAATGAGGTGCTAATTGTTGTTCAAACAGCCTTTATACCTCCTTTCTGAGTCAGTATCTCTTTGGGCTTTTCTCATTCATATGAAAAGGTCTGAGGTCACTGGCAAGCAACCTTTGTGGTTTTTTATGAATAGACCCAATGAAGAAAAGAAAAAACTGTGATCACCAACCTTATTCCACCATTTCTGAGATATGGGGATTGCAATTATTTTTGCAAATTAGGACTTGCCTCTTTTTTCAGTGAGTTGAGAATTTCCTTGCTTGCAACAAAAGTATAACTTGTAGATTTTAATAAAAATTCTAGAAATTTTTTTGACTGATAATTTAAAAGAGAAGAGAAAAGCAAACTGTTCCAGTAGGACCCTGTGTTACAAAGTATGTTAGTTTTTTCTACAACTAGAAAGTGTATATAACAATAAAATCCAACTCAGGGATGGATCTGCTGGAAGGAGAGCTTATAACAAGGTCCTAATCTGAAGGGTGGAGTGGGTAGCCCCATGGTGTTGCTGCTTTATGCACACTGTCAGGGGTCACCAGACCAAGTAGAGAGGGCTAGCACCCCTCCAGTCACAATATTGTGGACAATTGTGTGTTCATGGAGACTCATGCAGACTCAGGGAGCAGACGAAGTGCAGACGTGAAAGTGGAACCCAGAGTAGGGTTACCAGGTGTCAGGAAAAAGAAGGCATGTCATCCTTTTTACCTTCATGTCCTCCATCCAGCAGGCATTTTAAAAACACGATTTTGTCTGGCTTTTAACTTACAGGGGTTAAAGTATGCTGGAATGCCCCAGAACACCCTATGTTTAGGGGGGAGCATTCCAGGGCCCCCTAAAAACAGAAGAATATTACATTAATACTACATTTTCTCTATGCGTCCTCCAATGCCCTCTTTTTTGTACTTCCTTATTCTCCTTTCCATGATTTGGTATCTGGTAACCCTAACCCAGAGAGGCTGCTTCAGTTCCTGGGATTTGGCAGTGGAGAAGGGAGAAGGACCTGGAGATACCTGGACAGGCTCAGCAGCAGACAGGATCTTCCAGGACCTTTCTTTCCAGCCTGGCATTGGCTTTCTTCTCCTTCCTCTGTTTCACTACTTCTATCTCATTTTCCACCCAGTCCCCCCATCCCCCGCCATTTGCAAGGAGCTCTCACACACACACTCCAGCTCCTACATGCAATTTTAGAGACTTGACATACATCCTGATTTGAGAGAGGAGTATGGCATGTGGGATCACCCTCTGCATGTTCCATGTAGGTGATCTCAAATTAGATGTGTAGATTTCAGAGATGTAATAGAAGCCTCCAGAGAAAGGATGAAAGCCATGAGGGACTGCCACTCCCCCTGCAGCCATGGTCACTGTTCAATTTTCTAGCAGCAGCTGCTTTTTTTCAGTGGAGGGTTGCTGTATGGCAGAGGGGTCCAGAGCTAGGTCCCAGGGAAAAAAGTTTGATAACCACTGGCTTAAGGGCTGCTGAGAAACCAGACTCTGCACTCCTGTTCTGCTGCTTTTGGCTGGCTTGCCCAGTCCCTGGTATGGGATGGCCGGCGCAGGGGCCTGCCCCTCCCCTGGGCTGGCTGGCCGCACCCCCAGTGCCTGGGGGATTGGTGAGTGGGGGCACCACAGAGGGTGATTCACCCAGGGCCCTGCACCCGCCTAGGTATGGCCCTGTTGGCAGGATCTACCTTTGGTAAACCAAAGCTGCATTGCATCCCTTTACTTCTATGAATATAATTATTCTTTTTTTTTCTCACAATTTGTGCTAAAATCTTGCTACTACTGTTGTCAGACTAACAGGACTGTAATTTCCTGAATCACTTCAACTCCTCCCTCTTCTTAAAAATAAATTTGACATTAACTATTTTCAGTCATATATGGTACTACCCCCAAATAGACAGATCTATTAAAAATCCTTATTACTATACTATCAAATTCGTGTAGCAATTCTTTCAATTCTGAGGTGAACTTTATCTGGTCCTCCCCCCACCCCAAATGAGTGCATTAAACTCCTTAATTTTTTCTGCCACTCCAGCTGCTGTTGTTTCCATTTCTAGACGCTTGTTTCCATCAGCCAATATTGCCTTCATGCACATGATTCATACTGTCATTATAACTGAAAGCTGCAGCAAAGTATTCCTTTAGCTTGTGGGCCACATCTAACATTGTGCTATTTCTCATTGGTGCTCAATTGATGATGAAAATTGTCATCATATCTAGGAAACTCTGAGCGCTATCACTATTATTAGCATTTAGTTTCTAATCTATATCAGTGAAGTTAACATCTCTCTTTATGATAAAATTCCCCCAAATATTTCCCTCTCTGATAATATTAAAGAGATTACTATCCCTATTGTGACACTGGGGGTGGTGGATCTATAGAAGACCTCTAAAATCACCCCAACAAAACCTCTTTCACAATCTTTCCCAAAGGAATTTTTACCCAGACAGATTCTGCTTTGTCTGTATTGTCACTTTGTATTTCTTTACAGTTTATCACTTTGTTGATGTACAATGTTACTCCCCCTATCTTCACCTTTATCTCTACTCCCATCTCCCCCAAAATCACACACCATTCAATACCCGTATTCTAGTCTTGAGCACTATTCTAATCACCATAATATCTAGTTTAACCTTCTGAACCAGTAGTCTCAATTTCTCCATTTTATTGTCTAGACTCCTTGTATTTACATACAAAAATTGCAGTTATTTTCCTTGGACCTTATCCAGTTTTCTAGCTTCTGGTGTTCCATTGTCTCCCACTGTATCTTCCTCCAGCTGACTTTCTAGTTCCTGTGTACTAATGACAAGTATAACAGTTTCGCAAGTTTTGCCCAGTTATCTGCCTTCATTCTCTAGTTTAAAGTCCTTCTCATCCATTGTGCCAGTCTTGATTTTAGAAGATTATTACACCACGTACTCAAGCAGAGTCATCATTTCAGAAGAGTTTTCTTTTTGTAAATGCCTCCAGTGGTTAATCATCCCAAAACCTTCCTCACAGCACAAATATTGGCCATCTGTTGGTCTTCATTATCTTGTCACACATTCCCTTTCCTTTTCACTGATGTGTCCTGCTGAAAATCACCTGAGCTTCCCCTTCTTTTAAGTGTCTTACCCAATCAATCCATTCCAGTGGGAAATTAACAGTGTCATCCCAACATGCAACACAATTAATAGCTTCTCTCTGCTCCCACCAGGATCCTCTTCAGCCTCACATGTTGTATCCTTGCTTGTATCAGACAGCATGCTCTTCTGTTCTCTGTAACAGGTCTGATGACAGGCCTGTGGATATTTCTGAGTATGGAGTAATGATCACATACATCTGTCTCAGCTGGGTGTTGGTATGAATCTGTCTGGTGTTCTCTCTTGCAGGCCCTTGTATAGCATCCCCATTTTTCTTTAGGCTTTGGTCCTTGACTGTCTCCATCATCTTTCCCTTTTCTCAAGGTATTAGCCTCCCTTCTTTTCTTCCTCACTACCCATCTATTGCCTGTTTCTTCTCATTCCCCAGTGCAGCAAACCTGTTTCTCAACCTGATTTCACCACCAGTTGTGGGTCTCCAGTAATGCAGTAAATATTGTCTTTTTAATGGTGATCACTCTAGGAAAACAAACAAGGAGTCTGTAGGAAGCATGTGATGTTTTCAAATGTGATATATAATTAGAGGTATGATTTCATCCCTTTAATTGTGAGTTTGATGGGGTTTTTTTTGGTTGAAAGAATTATAGGTATAATAGTGTATACAAATAAATTGAATGGCATGTTTATGTAAACTGATGTGTCAATGTCATTTCATACAACTACAGTCAGTTCAGCCTGCAAGACTGTTTCTTAGACACATTTCACAAAATTATTTCTAAAACAATTAAATGTTAGAGGCTTGATTGACTATTACTCCAGTTATATACCAGTGTAACTCCACTGAAATCAATGGATCAGATTGTCAGTTGAATTAAATTCACATAATTTCAATAGTGGTGGAACTAGATGAACAGGGGGCTAGTGGCCCCACGAGGGAAATATTATGCATGGCTATGGAAAGGGCCCAAACACAAAAGTAAGAGCAGCATTCAGAAGGGCTAGAGTGACCACCATGAAGCCAGGGAACAGGCTGGGAAAAAGGACCCTTAGGGGCTTGAGCAGCTCTGGCAGCACCCTGGATTGGTGCTAACCTAGAGAGGCTTGAAGAGGCTCAGGAGCAGGTGAGACCCTCCTCCCCACCTGCTTTTGCAGCAGATTCTTAGCTATGGATCAGATTATATATGCCTAATATTTATATCGTCTGAGTGAAATGTACATTTTAATTTAAATTTAGCTTTATTTATTGAAATGCTAATTCTTTCTTGCAAACATGCTAATATTACACAAGCAAACAGAAATATTGTGCATTCCTTATATCTTGCTTTATCTAATTTCATAAACTTACATATAAACCTGAATAATTTCATATAAGGAGGTCAAATTATGTTCGTTCAAGATGGTGTCTAACAGTAAAATGTTAAATATAAAGCAAGTCATCAACTGTGTATTAATCTAGAAAATACTGACCTTTTCTCCATATGGCATATAATATTCCATTATTCTATGTAATACAGAGGTCTTTTGCAGAACATCATGAATCATGAAACATAATCTAAACCTTGACTTCCTTTTCATTGGAATTAAAGTACTCTCTGCCACTGGCACCATGACAAACCAGTGAGTGCTTTATTTACAGAGCAAATAGCTCTAAATCCTTGAACCATAAGATTGAATGAAAACAGAATTAAAATGTGTTGTGGGACATATTACATTTCCTAAGGAAATAATGCCATTTCCACATATAGTTCAAAAAGGAGAATGCAAGTTTGGTGGTTCGTCTGTCGTACACATTTTTTGATTAATTGTGTCAAGCCTGTCGTACCTTGTTTCATAAGCACAAATGGGGAGATGATGGGCACTGCTAATTTAAACCACAAAAGAGCTTTCCATTTCACTGCTGGCTCCCAGTTTCAGCTGAATGTGGCAGTCATACTTAAACTTGTCAGTCCAAAGTGCTTGACAAAACAATCATATTCATCAGTCCTAGAGAGTAATGAAGGAATGTTTGCAGCACATATATGATTAATGATTATTATTTATTATTTGTTAACTATCAACAATGTGTGTCATATTGTGACAGACACAAATTAAGAACAATCCCTGCCTCAAAATGTTGACTGCGGTATCTAAAACACAGACTCTGATGAGTTTAGACAGCCTGGACACCCAGAGAAAGACACTAATCTTTCTTTCTTTCTTTCTTTCTTTCTACTCTAAAATGTTTGGGGATAGAAATGCAGTAATTGTTAATAAAAAATCAAAGCCAGTAAGAAAGTACTTGTTACAAAAACAGCAGTTTTTGCCATTCCTGATTGCAATTACCAGCAATGAGCTTCACTACAAAGCATTGTCAAAAAAGCAGTGCTTTCATTTCTATCCTCCTCAGCCCCTAGTATTTGTTAACAATGATTAAACAACTGAAGCATAGCAATTCCCCCCGCCCCCTGACAAATCCCAGACTGCAAAAGTCAGATGGATATATTGCTTGCTTCTTGGTCTATTTCTCTTTCTTCATACCAGGAAATATAAAGACTTTCTCTAATCAAGAGATGAGATTCCAAAACAAATTCTTAATCTCAAAACAAAGTAATTATTTTTAAAAAAATTGTTGGTGTGCTTCTTTTGGATAATTCATAAGCAGCTTTTATAAGAACCTCAGCATGATGTGTTCTGAGTCAGTTTTTTTCTTTTACATTTGTGGTATACATCATATTTTACCCCTAGCTACTCCCGTGCTAGTTCATTGACTCCATACGGGGCTGGAAGGATGTAGCTGAGTGCAGAACTTCATTCAAGTGGTTTACTATGAGACAGATTTGAGGAGGTCTACTGACTGCAGTGGAGTTAGGCTGACTTACACCAGCCAAGGAACTGGTCCTAGGGATCTCATCTTATTCTGTATGGTGCTGGTAATACCTAATGGAGAGCAGGTGGCATTAACCCACCTGGCAAGTAGGTTTGGAATTTCTCTATGACCACCCCTGCAACCCTCACACAGAAAAGTCCTTAGAGCCTGCCCCCAAATTTAGCAGATCCCTAAGGACCTGCAATAGGCACTTCAAGATCCGTCAGAGGCCATGAATGCACCAGTCCATGCACTATGTTCTGTGTCTTCATGCCATTTTTCATCCATGGCCCCGTGGTTCAGCTGTCCTTTGTAACAAGGTAAATGAAGTGGTATGAGGAATAAATATTACAGCATGAGATGATGCTATATTTTCTCATTAATTTGCAGGGGATTATGCATATCCCCCATGCTGTTTGCCCCGTCTCCATCCCTCCCGCAGAATTGATTCACTGAGATCTCTCTAGTTTGGCTGCAAAAAGGGTTGTTAGTGTTGTGGAAGCAGTTTAAACTCCCACTGCTCTCCCCTTCTGTATAAAAGGAGGACTACTTGATAGAAGACCTCATACTACAGTGACCCCCCCACACACACTATTGTCATGGGCAAATTGATGGTGCATGATCCAAGCTATCAATTAGAAAAAAGATAGTGATAAAACTAGGTGTAAGTGAGAATAAGCAGTATGCTCAAAACTGGAAATAAAATATTAGTGAAGCAAACTAGACAAATTCTGTCTATGATTCCTAGCAGCTTCTCTATCAAACCCCAGAGCTCCTTGCTAGAAAGTCACAAACAGCTGTCTTTTATAATCTCAGTGCCAGCTCCACTTTACGGCAGCCAATGTCAGATACAGATGCAAATGCTCAGGGCAGCTTTATGCCCCCAGGACTGAATCATTGTACAGTCTGCTGTACTCAGGATTTTCAGAGAGCTGAATGATGCTCAGAAAGACTTCGTGTTAATTCTTGGTATTAATGCTTCTTTTAGGACTATTGGAAATCTACAATAGGAGTGGAAATCCCAGCACAAGAGTTTATTTTAGACCTGTGCCAGCCATCCGAGGAGATTTTTTTCTCAGCTGCCTTCTCCTCTGAGAACAGCAGCGAGGTCAGTGATTTCTGGAGGAACAGCACATTCTTGAATCTCAATGTATCAGGTGAAGGGTTTACACTCAGGAGATCCTAACGCCTGATGAGAAGGAGATAGGAAGGAAAGGGTTTTGAAGAAAGCCTGTATCATTTAAGTAGTTTATGCCAATAGCGTAATCCTATAATAATGCAGCCTGAGATTATGCAATATCTCAGGAGCTTTTAAAACCCTTAGTTTAAAGACTGGCATTGCCTGTTGAAAGATGTCAGATGCTGCAGTCATTAATTTAAAAAGGGAGGATAGCATTTGAAGATGATAGGGCTAGAGAGAATTTGAATTAAAACTTACCTATTAGTTATTCTGAACATTACCTGGGTCAGCTATAATCAAAATTTCATTTCAGCATTATGGTTAAAGGGCAAGATTCATATTTTAAAAATTGTGTAACATTTGCACAGGATTTTTCAGTACATACTTAAAAAGCCTTTACTGATTTGTCTCTTTTCCCCCTTTTCTGGCCCCAAGTGGCCATTGCTCTGGTATGCATTGATTGGAAAGGCAGCCTAAAAAAGAATCAGTTATGAGAGGACAATTTGTTTCAGTGCATAACATTGTAAAAAGAGGTTGCAAAATCACAGTTGCTAAAAAAGAACTCTAGCTTGCTCTGTGGTGTTCAGTGTTTGAAACTATTTGCAGTAGTTATCAACATGAAATCAAAGATAAGGAGAGATGAAAAAGTCCTATTTTTACACTATCTTTAGTAAAGAATTGATTTTTCTCACTTTCCTTTTTACCTAGTAAAGTATTTGGACCATGCCAGGCCATGTTATTTTTATAAGTTCATGTGAACCATTAGAGCTGAATTTTATATTGTGTTGCTTCTCAGCATCTCATTACTTATAAAATAAAATTACTTTTTACTTAAATGTAGGAGTTGTGTTCCATGTACAGTAACTGGAATTCAACAAGTTCTGGTTGCAAATTAAGTTTATATTTAATGCAGTTTCATTTGAGTTTCCACTTGCACTAACCCTTCCACCCTCAAATTACAAGGCATAGTATCTCCCTTTTCCAGGGAATGATTATATAAACCCCAAACTACTATTTTACTGGCACAATACTATTGAATTTTCTAAAACATCAGAGAGCCACACTGGAGTGCAGTGAATATTATTCTTTGGTATACGACTGGGGGAAATTTTAAACAGCAATTCTGACTTTTCCCTCCAGAAAATCCAAGTCCCAAAATTATTGTCCTTAAAAGTAAATTGTACTCTGGGCAATCAGCTACTCAGATAGGAAATTCAGATGACTTCCATAAAATAGGAAAACTATGCACAGAATCTTTCTCTTTTTCCCCTGGGCATCACTATCAAATGTTTAAGGTGAGGTTCACTAAACTATTTACTGGATGTCAATGTTGCTCCATGTTAAATGAACACATAGCTGAGAGGACAAAATGGCTTTTAAAGGAGACAGGGTAAATATTAAAGTTTTGAATATTTGGCATTTTTTTCCTTAACATTAAAGGCTGGAGTAACAAACAAATGAAATCAATATGGATGCTAATAATTAGACAAAGATGGACTCTTGTTTCTCCAATTGCAGATTGCTTCTAATTTCTGAACTACAGAGAAGAGGAGAAAGATGTTCTGAGGTGTTGATTGGGTTCTGCTGTTCCCCCTTTTTAAATCATATTTTGAAAAATAAATTAAAATTATTTTAACTGAATGCCACTACACTAAAAATGTTGGAATTATGGGAATTCAGGGGGGTTGTTTGTTTAAAAAGTATCTCACATGCTCTGACTCCTCAATTCTAACCTGACAGGACCACTTACTTGCAGAGGGAAGTTTAGTCTTTAGACCTTTTCGATGGGCAAAAATTCTTTCTACAGAGAGAGCCTACAAATTTGAGCGAGTTATGTTGATAGTTTAGTGATGATATCCTTCTACTAAGTACTGAATTGAGGCCAGTCATATTCATATCAGTTATTGTATAGTAACAGCTTGCAACTCACCAACAGCTGGGGATGGTTGGCTGCACATTTTCTTGGCTCTGCAGCTGGAGACAGAAGCAAACAGACTGCCTTCTCTCTCTTCCTCTCCTCAGGAATATAATCCTTGCCCCTCAGTAAAGTCCACTTGTTCTGATACGTTCGCATTTCCCCAATCCCATGGACAAGTCATTGGATCAGATTTGCTCAAGGGATATTACTACCAATCCTGAGCATTCAAAATCATGAATAAACCCCACAAAATTATGAGCCTGGCTTAAAAATTATGAGATTGCCAGAAGTGACACCTACTGGTTTGGGAGGCCTTCAGTCTTCATATTTTCAAGATTTTCTGGATCTGTTTCAGAAAATACCAAAGATGATAACACTTGTGATTAAAAAAAAAAAGAGTTGGAAACAGTCTAGAGAGTGAGAAGGATGTTGTTATTCAAAAGAGAACTGTGGAGGTGAGACCAGGAACAACTCAGTGACAGCTGGATCTATGGTTGATGATGGGAGGTAGGGTCAGGGCAGAATTTTGGGAAGGAAGAATGTGATCTCTTAATATTTACTTTTGTGGTATACTGTCCCAAAATTAGTTCCCCACATTGGATCAAAAGCCCCAAGGACTAGTCCAAATTGAGGCCACTGTGTGCGAGATCCAGCTCCCATTAGGTTCAGTTGAAAATGGATTAAACTGAATCAGATACCCTTCCTGCACATTTCTTTCCCTCCTCTCCCCTTTGTCTCATTAGTCTTGGCTAGGGTTACCAGACGTTCAGCAAAAGGAGGACATGTCCTCCTTTTTACCCTGATGTTCTCTGTCTGGAATGCCTTTGTAAAATATTTGATTTTGTCCGGCTTTTTGCTGGACGCCACAAATGCTGGGGGAAGCATTCCAGCCACGTATTCTAAAAATAGAAGTGCACACCACACCTGGCATTTTCCCCTGCTGGCTCAGAGGGGGCTGCGGTGGCTGTGAATGAGTCCAGCCACCCCTCCCCTTCTTTCCCGATCCCTGGGCAGCCCACACCCCAATCAACCCCAGTGGTATGTACCCCTTTCTTTCTTTCTGGGGCTGGTGCCGTATGTAGCCTCTGACCCCAGCACGGATGTGATTCCCAGCAACGGGCCCTTTCCTGACCCTGCCCCACCTGTTAAGGAGGCCTGGGTTGGGAGGGTTTGGGCCTTTTGGACAGATGTTAGGCTGGGCAGTAGTCGGGGTGGTGGTGGGGTAGGCATTTGGGGGGGCAGTAGCTGGGGTGGGTGAAGGGGGGCCTGAACGTGAAGGGAGCTCGGACGTGTATGTGTCCTCCAATGTCCTCCTTTTCATACTTCCCTGTCCTCCTTTCCATGCTTTGGTATCTGCTAACCCTAGTCTTGGCTTATCTCTCATATGAAGCTACACAGAAGTAGAAGATTATCCTGTTATCAAACTTCCTAACTCAAGAAATAATCCAACCATCAGAACAACAATTTTTGTTTTCCTCCCATAAATAGGCGCAAGACATAGTCATTTTTTCCAATTACATTTCTGAGCAAGTGGTTCTTTTACATTAGAATGCAAGACCAACTCAAAGAATAATGTAATTAAACGCCATTATTATTCATTCTATACAAGACCTTATAGATATAGCAGAAGATAGTTCCCTGCTCCAAAAGTTATGACCTAGGTTCACAAAATAAAAACAAAAGAAGGCAAAAGAAATGCAAAGAAAGAAATGGCTGAGCACTTGTGCTTGACACATGTCATTTTCATTGTAAGTACACCTGAGCAACTGTTTCATACAGCATTATTTATCCAATTAACCAATCCAATTTTTATGCATCATCACTTGTAATCACTTAAATTCTATCTTTCTAATAAACTTATCTATGAGCTTGTACTGTTCAAAAGGGTAATGAAAAGTTCAAGTCACATTTCTGGGAAACAAGGCTGGGACTAGAAAGCTTTTGGGTGTCACTCTGTATGTAATTCATGAGTGACTGGCCAGAGTGCTCATGCATTAGCTAGGAGTCAATTAACATGCTGTGTATGAGCAGGCCAGGAGTGACTGTTCTAAGAGTGCATCAGTGTAAAAGGCATCCAAGATTAGAGATTTAAGGGAACATCATTGATCAATCCAAATAGTACCCTGGATAATGTCATGTTACTCCAGTTACACTAATAAAATGTTCAAGGAAGATCTAGCTGGTCAATAGGGAAGCAGAATTATTTTGCTCCTTGTTTATGTGCAAGAGGCTTCAAATGAGAGAAACCTTCTGAGACCATTTTCTAATGCATACAAAACTTGCATCTCTCATTATTATCATTGTATACATTGACAGCTAATTTTCCTACTGCTGCCCTTAGGTAAAAGTGAGGATAGTTTCATTATCCTTACCACACTTCAGATTATCACCAAATATATTTTTGCATTCTTATTTATCCTCACAAAAAATAACACAGCAGTAAAGCCTTGTATCCAGTAGTTTAAGACGTATCATAGGCTATGTCTACACTTAGATTGTTAAGCTGATTTAACTTAAATCGATCTAATTGAATCAAAATAAAAATCATTAAATCAATTTAAGTTAAATTGATTTAACATGTCTGCACTAGAAACCCAAGTCAAACTAGCATGTCCATGGACAGGACTTGCTAGTTCGATTTAGGAGAGGGGCAGCATGGGAGGTGTGGAAAGATGGTCCCCAAGAAGGGCTGTGCCCCCATCCAATATATAGAAAGAAGAAGGCACCCTGGGAGGAGAAGGCAAAAGTTAAATCGAAATAATGCAGCTACACTGCGTTATTTCAAAATAATAATTTTGATTTAACCATATTTCAATACAGAGCAAAGTTTTATTATATTGAAATGACCGTTTCTTATTTTGAAATGAGAGAGCGCCTCATTTCAAAATAAAGGAAAGCTAGTGTAGACATGCACTACTTTAAATCAAAATAATCATTATTTCAATTTACAATGTAAGTGCAGACATACCCAAAGATGTATATTTGATATCAGCCCAAAGTTCATTTGAAACATACTGCAACCCCACATTCTGTTTAGATTAATAAACATATAATTTACAACAGAACCTGGAGCCTTGTATTTTTTTCTGGTTGTGTTGCGTTACTTTATTTCTAATACTTGATTTCAGGGATGAACAGAGTTAACTGAGAGAAAAAAAGCATAAGCATTTAAAACATTAAAGATGCTTGCTGCTACTTGTTTTCTTTGGATAAGGTACTGTATTTCAAATAAGCTATCAAAATATCTCTCTGGTCTAGTATGAAACGTTATGGAGCCTGCTGCTCTTGATTCTCAGTGCCTGGAGTCAGGTCAGGACAGGAATACCAGCTGAGATAAACACTAAAGCAAGTTACGTATAATTTGACTAGTCAAGCAAGGATTTGCTTGTCGGAGTGTTCTGAATCTTCTGTTCTTTAGCTCTGTCCCTCAAAATCTCAAACGTAGCTAAAAGGATCCCAAGATCAGGCCTGGGGATTGTAGCAACACAAGAACCTTTTACTTTTCTTCGTTTGAGGTAGTATCTTTTACTGGACAAACTTCTGATAGTGAAAGAGACAAGCTTTCAAATTTAAACAGAGCTCTTCTTCAGATCTTCCTTTGTGTGTGTGCATAATCAGAAATTTCTATCTGATAATACTAAGCAGAATCTTTTGAACTCCATAACTTCATGATTAGGGAGGGGAAATATGAGTACAGCTCAGCAGTTACTGTATAGCAGCAGTAGCTAAAACATGCTTCTTCACAAATGCTTTTAAATAATGTGTACAGATAGATTACAATAATTACAGCCTATTAGGTTTCTTTTATTATTTAAATTTTTGCTAAATCTTTGTGATGATAAGGGATTGTTAAATATAATTATGACATTTAGACAAAGAAATTGTTTTAGTGATACTCTGTTTTGAGGGATTGAAATGGTCGTTTAACCAAGTATTTTGTGTGTAACAGAAAAGCATTCACAATAATATTTAGTAATTTTCTAACTTAATGTGCACTGAATAGGTAATAGAGCCAATGTTCATATGTTACGTGTAATAAATAAATAAAATAAACAAACATGAAATGCTGCTACTATTTTGGGGTTGGTTCTATCCATTTATGCATTTATCAACTCTTTTGGCATGCAGAGTATTTTAAAAGGTCATTTTATGGGGACAGTGTACACACATCACTCTGGTAAAACATTTGTAACATTTTATATCCTACCATTACTTGTGGTCCAACTGGAAACATAGGACCCTACAAAATTATATTTCCTGGAGCTTTTATGCTATATGAAGCCTTTTTCAAAATGAAAACAGAGAACACCTTGGTTTTTCTCTTACCCATTACATTCCTCTTGGGTTTTATTATGCCTGTCTCATTCTTCCTTTTTGTTTCTTTCAAGTCTCCTTGAAGACTGTTGCTTTTTAATTTTAAGTATCTCTGAGCTTCTCTGCCCTAGTCTCTTTATCTTCTGTACTACTTTTTCCTTTTTTTCTCTATTTCTTTTTGTTTTGTTGTCTTGTGGGATCAGTTGTTCAATAATAAGAAGAACTAGAATTAGCTTAGAAGTATCAGATGCTACATTCAATCTTGGTGAAGGGAAGTGCAACTTCATTAAAGTCAGTAGAGTTTTACCCCTCGCTGTAGGTCTGTATTTGGCTTGTATCCTACAATAGTAATGATATCAATGTAGATGGCTGACTTGATCTTCTTGACAAACTTCCTAGGTGCACAAGATAATATAGAGTGGGCCTGGAAAATGGATACATCGATGATCAGCTATAACAAACTATACTGTCAAGTTCCAAAAGGGTAGCCGTGTTAGTCTAGTTCAGCAAAACGAACAAAGAGTCCTGTGGCACTTAAAGACTAACAAATTAATTTATTGCATGAGCGTTCATTGGAGAAAATCCCACTTTGTCAGATGCTTAGAAGATGGGGTACTTACAGATTTTCTCTCACAAAAGCTCATGCAGTAAATAAGTTTATTAGTGTCTAAGGCTATGTCTACGCTTAGAGTGTTAATTCCAATTAACTGAATTCAAACTAGTCAATTCGAACTAATATTATTAGTTCAAATTCAGTCAATTCGAATTGACATGGCCACACTAGAAACTCCAATTTGAACCAGCATGTCCATGAAGTGGACTTGCTAATTTGAATTGGAGGAGGGGCACCATGTCCCCCCAAACGAGCCATGCCATCACCCAATCCCTTGCTGGGCTCTAGCACTCTGAGCCCCACACAGGGAAAAGTATCCCTCGTCCAGCTCTGGCCCCACTGTGGCTAGGGCTGTGCAGGGGATGCTTTTCCCCACGCCAAGTTCAGAAGGTAGGATCCTAGCAGGGTATGTTTTCCCTAGGCACTCCCCACTCACACAGCGCCCCCCCCCCACGCTGTCAGTATGGGCCGGGGAACTACCTTCACCCTCACCCCCACTGCACTGTCAGCGCCCGGCTGGGGGAATTTCCTATGCCCACACTGACAGCGCAATGGGGCGGGGGAGAAGGAACCCATGCATGCAGCTGGGCTCCCCCTGTCTGCAAGTGGGGGAGGGACTCCTGCGCACAGCTGGGCTCCCCATGTCCACGCGCAGGAAAGTGACACCCGTGTGAAGCAGGAGCCCCACTGGCAGTGTGCAGGGGTGCCTTCTCTACGTGCAGCCAGCGAGGTGAGGGAAGCCACACACAGGAGTCCCTTCTCCATGCACGGACAGAGGAGTTCCTGCCGCACGCGGGGATCCCTCCCCTGCATGCGGCCAGCAGGGATGGAGCCACGTGCTGGGGTTCCTTCGCTAGCCCCAGGAGTGCAACTCCAGCGCTGGGAGGGGATCCCTTCCCAAGCCAGCAAGCGGGGCTGGAGCATGGGCTGGGATCCCTGTCCCCAGCCAGGGGACAGGAACTCCATTGCTCCCCAGCCCAATCTGGCTTGGGGGGAGTGGAGGCACCTTTGGAGCTGCTGGCCCCAGGTGTTGAAAGCCTGATCTTCTTTCCAGGGTGCCATGCACCCTCGGAGGAAGGTCAACCCACGTCAATTTGAACTCACAGTGAGTTTGAATTGACATGGCCACACTGGGTCAATTTGAACTACTGGGTTCGAATTGACCTGGACTTTGAAGTCAAAGGAGGTTTGACCAATTCGAAGTCAGTTTTCATCACTTCGAACTGAGGAGTTTCTCAGTTCAAACTGAGGAAAGCAAGTGTGGCCATCAATTCAAATTCAATTCTAAGTGTAGACATACCCTAAGTGCCACAGGACTCCTTGTTTGTTAAACTATACTGTGTTTGACTTAGGGTTCATCTTTGCAGTATACCAGTTGTAAAGTAGCCACATGGACAAGGAAAAATGATCTGCCTCAGTGCTTCTAAACTCTCTGGCTATATCTACATCTAATTGCTTAGGTTGCACTTGCTTAGTCTGAACTAAGCAGTTCGGAGTTAGTTTGAACTAACCGGCACTTTTTAGTTCAAACTAACCATGGTTTTTTAGCCTGAACTAAAAAGTTAGTTTGAACTAACTTTTTCGTTCAACCTAAAAAAAACCATGGTTAGTTTGAACTAAGCACTTAGTTCAAAATTATTTATTTCGAACTAGCCGTTAGTTGAACTAACTAACTGTTCAAACTAACTAGTTTGAACTAAGCTAAGCAACCTAACTAGTTTGAACTAAGCATAAAATTCTTTTTTAGTTCGAACTAGGCAAAGTCTAGTGTAGACAGGAATCAAATTAGTCTAGATTAATCCTCCTTCATCTAAATTAATTTGCTAGTGTAGATATAACCTCTCACATTCTCAAGCCTGGCCAGTTCTGTACCAGCATCCCCATCACACGTTTAGGAAAGCTTGCAGTGCCTCCATACCTCTTCTTTGTTCAAGTATGCAGGGTGAAAGGGTATTTAAAAGAGTGTGTGGGTATGAATATTTTACTGTTCACTGATAAATGCCACAATCCTTTTATATGTAGCACTTTCTCCAGAACATGCCACCCTTTCGCAAAAGACTGTATCTTTGTCATTCTGTAATCAAGGCAAAACTTTCACTGATTTTCGATTGGATATGCGTATTGAAACCTCTTCCTCCACATGAGAACCTTTGGACATAGCCCAAGCCCAAATCACTCCCTAATCTACCTAATTGTTATAAACATTTGAGAAGTTCTCACTTTGGCACCAATTTAAAGTCAATATGTGTACTCACAAGATTAAAGTTAAGCATGTGAATAAATATTTCTCTAGTTTGAGGCTTCAGTGAACATTATTCTGAGTGTGATGGACGCCTAGTATGCTTTGGGTTATGCACACTGTGCTTGATTCTCTACCCTATCGAACTACTTTAAATCTGCAATAAATTAGCTTAAACCAGTGCAGTCCCACTGACAGGAAGGAACATTCTCATTGAAATCAAATTACCTACATGTGAAAGGTGAGCAGCTGTCAGGTGTAGGTGTGGATAGCAAATTTGGATTTTCTTTATGGCATGGTGCTGGACTTCTTTTAATGCTCTTTAGGTTTTGTCAGTTTGATTGCTTTATTAAAGATCAGTGATTTTTAATCTCCTATATTTATATGATTATTCAAATTATACTTAGTTTTGTAACTAATAAAAATATATAATCTTCCTATAGTTTGAGCACTGAATTACAAAACAGTCATTGTACTCATTCAGATAGTGAGTCTCCAGGTGTCTTCGTCAAGTAAAAGCCCCTGTGTTTTTCTGGACTGGTTTTGCTTTCATTACTCAGACCAAAGTATATATTCAGGGGACTGGTGGTAGTTTTGCTAAAAATGTCCTTTTTGGGCATCCCAGAGATTATGGAAAAAAGTCCTTTCCAGGGTTCCAGGCCAGCCGCAAAACCCAGGTGTCTATTGTGTGTTTCAACTAAACACAGTGAAACTGTGAGTTTGATTCATTTTTTCACTCAATTCATGATCCTGGTGCAGGGGCGCCTGCCAAAATAGTTACAGAACTAAATGAAAGCACTCAGATGATGATATAAAAATGTGAGTTTAAATATTTTGATGGTGGTAGTTCCATTACTTTAGTAACCACATTAGGCACAGTTTAACTTACCCTACTGAGCGGAAATGAGACTAGGATAAGATAAGATGAACATGCTGTAGTTAGGCTGTTAAAGTATATTACAGCCTTGAATCTGATAAAATACTTAACATTGATCACCAGGGAGGTAGAAAAGTACACCAAGGAATACAGTCAGTATTCAGTCAAATTATTAGATTTTTTTTTCTGTAAATGTATTAAATTTCAGAGGTTAAGTGGTAGGTAGAAAAATGCACTTTGAGGGTTGATAGCAAATTTGGTTCTTAATGTAATCATGGCCAGCCATCAGCCTGTTTTCACAGCTGCACTGAGGCATGCTACCGCACACCATTTCAAAACCATGCCATTTTTGGCACAAGCAAGGCGCTGGAGATTAGCATGTGTGAAACAGTTTCTTGCTACACCTTGCCATTGCTGCAGTTGATGACCTTACAAAGGGGCTTTGCTAAAGTCTAGAGCATGACTGATTATGCACTCAAGCAAGGTGGTAAGAGGAAGTAACAACCCCCCCCCCAACACACACACGTTCCTACATAGACTACCTGAACTTTGGGTCCAGGTGCACATGAAGAAGAAGAGCTGATGCCCATTTACTTCCTTCACAGAGCAGTTGGACGGAGCAATATGAGGAATGGGGAGGGAATGTGCAGTGTTAGTCCATTCCTGCTTTTTGCTGGCCAGAGCACCCAAGTCAGCTCAGGAAGCAGAGCAGTAATTTCCTGCTGTTGTAGTCTAGCAGGAAATTACTAATTCCCAGAAATAAAGAGGAAGCAGGGATGATTCAAGGGGATGGTTCTGATCCACAGTGTGTTCAGGCCTACGACTGTTATAACACAGCTTATCCACAGCCCAGTGAAAGGGAGGGTGCTGAAACTCACAACCTAACCACAGACCATAATTGTCTGATAATCGGATAGTAAAAAAGTGAGTATTTCCTGGGCCAGATATTGTGCTCTCATGCTATTACCAAAGATTAGAATACAAATATATCACAGAAATTAGTTTCTTTTCCACTGTTCAAAACCCCAGCTGACAAAACACTCAATTCCTTTCAATTTAACTTCCAACAATATTTTCTGAGTCAACTTGGCCATTTCCCTTTTTGATGTTCAAGTAATTTTGTGAAGGAAAATTATTGATCCAGAAAACCTATATTGTCCTTACAATTTCTAGCACTCAGGATCTGTTCTAATGCACACAGGAACCAAAGACTCCCACTGATTCAAAGGGAGTTGGATCAGGTCCTTGTTTCCTATGTTTTACAATGCAGCTTGTGTTGAATAGTGCCTTCCAGTGCTCTGTGGAAGTATCAGGTTTTGGTTACTGGGAATATCTATATAAAAAGTGACAAGTATTTTTGCAAGCTTCCTGAAAATGTGTGACTTTGATGAATGGAAAGCCCAGCTTTTTTTGTATCAGAATGAAGGAATTTAACCCCTATTATAAATAATGTGCAGCATGTTCTTTGCAATCAGCAGCAGCTCTACTTTTTCCACAAATTGCATTTTGAAACAAAGATCTCTTGTGTAAAACACTTCTCTTCAGTAGATACTACATCTGTGGGAGGTACTGTTTCACATAGCTATAGAACAGATTGCGAACACTGACATATGCTAACGCTGATTTGTTCAGAATGCCTGGAATAAGCAATAAGTTTTCGTCTCTGAGTGACAGAGATCTTTTCAAAGCAAATCTGATCTTCCTCTGCGCTCAAGACCAGAGCAAAGCCAAATTCAGTAGTTTCAGGAGAACTGGATGCATTTGTGAAGGGCAAAACTGGACCTGGAGATTGACTGTTCTTTTTACACACATAGATTTGCCATTGATGTCCAGTTGTTCTCCTTATTCAGAGAGTGCAACACCTTTGAAGAAAACTACCATGATATGAGTGAGAAGAGTGTAGCTCTAAAACTGCCTGGCATTTAGAATAAATGATATTCATTACCCACTAAGGATGTAGGGGCAGATTCATTTCCCTGATTCTAGGACTACAGGGTCTGGTTTGTTGCCCTATACAATAAATTGTCCTCTGCCATAGCCGCTTCCACTCCTGACACATTTTTCCTCATCCACCATTATCCCAGAAAGATTTCTCTTTAGGATTCTCTGGGAACTCTAATGCAGTGTTGGCAGAGTCACTTCTCCACCTGGCATAGAGGCCTCCTGTACCAGTGCTACTCACTGGGGGACCAGTGCCAAGGGCCATACTTATGAATCTGCCCTGAAGCAGCTATTAAATATTATTATTCAAGAGATCCTTGCCTCAGAATACTGATTTATAGTCAAAAAGGTGCCTGTGGTGCTAATCATGAAGAACATAGTTCAGATCAGTCACATTCTCTTTTACGTCTTGTTATTGACTTGGATTTGTAATTTCATATCTGTCATTTGGGTTATTTTGTTGTTTTTCTTTTGGTTTTGTTGCTGAGTTATGTAGCTGTTTAGGTAACTGTGCCTATCAATCTTGTGATTTTGTTTTTCTTCACGTTTTCTAGCAATTACATAATGTGTTTATTAGAAACTGAGATGCTGGAACATATTTTGAGGGAGTTGGAAGTAATGATAGCGATAAACCACAAAACAAAATATTGAAACAAATCTGAATTAGAGCTGTGAGAACTTGGAAAACCTGCCTCACAAGCTAACACTTAGCTTCCCAACCCCATAAACTCAAGCAAGGCATAATTAAAATAAGGCCTTGGATTTTTGTTGGTTTGTTTCATTTTACATTTTATTTTCTCATTTTGATACTGTCTTTGAAAGATTACATAGCCCACCATTAGCCATACTGATAGAACTACATCAGGATACAGCAGCTATGATCTGGTTCGTTATGTTAACTATAGGACCAGTTAATTAATTCAATGCCAGCAGATAAAACAATAGAACTCTAATGCCTTCTTTCAGCAAACCAGGTAAAGCTCAGTGCATGTTTAAATCCATGGATGAGATTTGGGAACTGAATGGGAAATAACTAGACTATTTCCATTGATTTCACTGAGTACTAGATCAAGTCTCTGCTGAAGAGGAATGACTTAATAATGCTAAATTAAAGCAAAGGCTTAAGTGCGTCAGTGAATCAGGCCCTAAGCAAATGGGGAATATTTGTATTACAATTACTCACTGTGAGCAGCATTTATCAAAGGAGAGTACTAATATACATGCTACTTGTTTTAAGGGCTGCAGAACTGGGCCCTTTGGTATAAATTATATCCCACAGCCTTGCAGTGGGAATGGTGTGGAAACTACTGGAAACTGTATCAATGGTGCCACCCTCAAAGAAGGTATGGTGTGAGTTCCAGCATGCAGGCTAGCTCTGAGGCTCATCTTCAAAAGAAGCATGGGTATGGCTTTGCCTCCCTTCTGCCCCTTTGGGTTTCTTGATACTTCTAGTCATGCTTGTTAGCCAGCAACAGTCCCTGAAGGACTGTGGCCAGCCCTTGCATGGAGCTATAAGGAAACAAGGGTTCTTGCATCTTTCTGATCCTTTATTTACACTTACACAGGGCCAGCCATAATCTGACTCCTAATTATTGAAGTTCCTACATAAATGCTGGCTATTATTATTTTCCCTGTCTTGGTGGAAAGTATTACCACTGTTCCCTATCTCTGCTCCGTCCTTCTCTCTCTCAAATTGGGTCAAATCAGGAATAAGTCCAATGCAGTAAATGAAATTGCACTGGCATAAATCTGTGTGACAGCAAAATCAAGTCCTTGAAGGAGAATGGTTTTAAAAGTGATGATTTGGAGAATGAACTTTTCCATATTTCAGTCTGTGCCAGCTCATGTGCCTAAATGTCCCAAAACATTATGAGTTTGTATTATATTATAACAGTACATAATGCAATAATCACATGAGGCACAGGGACTTGTGAAGCTACTAACCATACTGAAAACTATTTTGCACTTGTATTTTTCAGGTTAGGGATTCAAAGCAGCTTGCAAAGATGTGAAAGTATAATTCATTATCCCACTTCACCATTGAGGAAACTGAGGCACAGTGAAGTCTCAGTAAATACAATGTCTTTCCTAAGAATACCCAGTGAATCATAGCATAACTGGGACTAGGGCAAAAGACCAATCTTGTGCTTTAACTGGAAAACACAAGTCTCCTGACTTCTGTGAAGCTACTCATGTGAATACAGCTTTGCAGCATTGAGATCTAAATTACTGGCAGATTAAATAAGAAAAATAGAAAAGAAAAAAACAAAAGTGATTAGACAAAACATGTGAAAAGCCCAGAGACAAATCCATCTGAAAATACAATAATAATAATAATAATAATAATAATAACTGGAAGACAAACACATATCATAAAGGAAGTCAATATACACTTTAAAGGTATTTTTCATAAAATTGTATTCTAGTTCATTGCTCTTCTGTGTTCAAAGTTGTGTCCAATGAAATAGCTTCTTCTTAGACTATTTTTACAATGATTCAAGGTTCGTTCATTTTGCCTTTGTGTTGTACAGAGTGGTGCCCACTTTAAGTATCATAAACATGTACATTAAGAAGTGTATCCATTTGCCATATTTGATTGTGGCTGTGTCTTTTATATCTTGTAAATGAGAAGAAAAATGATGGACCACTAATAGAAAATTATATTCTATGTTCCAAAAAGGCAGCCATGTTAGTTTAGTTCAGTAAAACAAACAAAGAGTCCTGTGGCATTTAAAGACTAACAAATGTATTCATCTCATGAGCTTTCGTCAGAGAAAATCCCACTCCATCAGATCCGTTGAAGATTATTCCCCCATCTTCAAAGTGTCTGACGAAGTGGGATTTTCTCCCCAAAACCTCATGCAATAAATAAATTTCTTAGTCTTTAAGTGGCACAGGACTTCTTGTTTGCATTGTATATGTTTTCAGAGTACACAAAGTACATTTTCTCTACATAGGAGGGCTTTATATTTCACAGTTTCAGTCATGATAAAAGCATAAGCACTTATGGAAAGTTCTTTGAAGCAGTAGATCTCAACTCAAAACACAAAAATGTGTCATGGCATGGCAGCAGAGTGTGTCACCACAAGTCAGCCCACTGACAAAAGACCCCCCCCCCCCAAAACAAACCCTTACAGGGTTTTTTCGCAGCATGGAGCTTCTTTTGGCAGCAAGGTAAGTCATGGCACGGTTTCTGTGCTGCTGCCAAAATTGCCACCAGTGGCAATTTTCTGAGGTGGTGGGAACTGCTTCTTGAAGAGCCACCACCTAAAGTTCCAGCAGAACTGCCACCAAAAGTCCCCCAGTAGTGGAGAGCTACTTTTCTTTGAGTTGCCACTGCAAGCATCCATGATAGAGGGAGCCTTGGTGGTGGCGGGAGCCTCAGTTTGTGGCAAAGGGGATGCCATGTGTCACACATGGTTGGGAAGGCTGCCAACCATATCTTGACAGTAAAAGGGTTATGGAAAACAAGCAAAGAGTTAGAACCCCTGCTTTAAGCAGTCAAAACTGCAATAAATTTTTGGTAGTTTAGCCTAAATGAGACCTAAGAATACACAGCTGGAATTAGCATTGCTCATTCCTATGGAATTTTCAAATCAAACAAGAGAAGTATCTGGAGAAAAATATCTCAGAACCATTTCAGGTCCATCTCTTAGTAATTTCAAGGAGACTTGCTGACTGTCACAGATCACACCTGCAGCCTTCAGCTCCATTCCCTCTTCGCTAACAATCCAGCAAGAGACTTCCAGAACAGTGTAATCACCTGTGCCTTTATTCATAATTTGTTGCTCCCCATCCTCTATTTACAAGACAGTCCTTTTTCTAACAGCAGCTATAGAGGTTGCCTACTGCCACAGTTTCTGAGAGGAGATCCTGCTTCTATTGGCTACCTTCGTTCAAACCCTTCCAGCTAGTCTAGACATAGTGCCTTTTGTTAACAAAGCTGACAGCTGATGTTTATCTGCCAATCAGTAGCTGCCTGATTAGCTGCCTTTGTTTCTCTTTCCTTGAGTCACAAGTACCTGCACAAGGAACCCTTAGCCAGCACTTGTCATACTTGCCAATTCATAGTTTAATTCTCACTGCTGTACTAATCAGATACTTCTTATTCTGGGACTTTACTGCTTTCTAAACATTCTTTCTTGCTTTTGTACTGTTATGGTCTTGTATTTCAACAATGCCATGCCGTTTGTTGTAATGTAAAATTCACTTGGGGTTCGAAAATTATCTTCTTACTACTTTCAATGTCCAGTTTGACATCTGACACTCGCCTCCTAGGTATCAGTTTTACGTTGCTATGAAACTGTAATCACTTGTTTTCACTGTATTTTGCCATTAGATTTCTCTGAACTATTTGCAGAGACAGCAGCCATTTTGTACTCAAGAGTTACGACAAGATGGCTACTGCTAAAACATATCCATTATTTGTTTCAGACTGTTACATAAAAGATGCATGTTATGTCTCTTTTCTTACTTACTGTTATCTTTCTTATCCTAAAATAAAAGTGCTTTTATACCAAATGTATATGGTTGCACTTTATATATGGGGGAATATAAAATTAAACTATTCTCCTAATATGTGCTGATACTAGTCCATTACCACAATGACTCTCTTATTAATACTTTGTTATAAGTTGTTTATGTAATCTCTTACCAATAACAAAACACTATTTTTAAAGCATTTGGGAAATGTGAAAGTATTTTCATATCAAGAGGAGCAGTGGAATCTGGTACAGCAGAAAAGATATCCCTTTTCAGACATCACAATTTTGTAGCTTTTCATCAGAACTATTAGGCAAAAGTTTGGTTCATAGGAGGAGGAGTAATTAAGTGTAGGGTAAAGGGTAAAGATCACTTACTAAAACATTTTTGTATATGGGATCAGTCAATACCGCTATGTTCACATTCATGATAGGAAGAATTCTGAAGGGGGCAAAATATGCAGGAGTACAAGCCGAAAAATAGAAATAGTAAAAATGTAATCAAATTTAGAAGAAAATCTTGGGCCTGATTCTACTCTTATGTCCTAGAATGGGGTGGGTGTACTACAGCCCTCGTGAGCCTTTCCTTTGGCCTGCCTGCTTGCCCTAGCAGGTGGCCCATAACATAGGTGTTGCAGCCACGCTCCCCCTCAGGCCAGATGGCCCCACCCCTCTCCCAGCATTTGGACCCAGCAGGTTTTTGGCCAATGGCTGGTGCCCACTGTGCCCCTTCCTCACTGCTCCTCCCCTTCCTTCTGCAGCCAGGCCTAGCAAAACCTTTGGGGAGCACAGCAGTGGTTCCCCTCACAGCCTAGCAGTATCCTGGCTGGAGTGCAGCAGCCACTCCCTCCACGGGTCAGGCCCAGTTCATCCAGCACCTCCTCCTAGCTCCTTCCCTTCCCCCTGCAGTACCAAAGACAGTTTAAAAAACAACAAAACGAAATGAAGAAACGAACAGTGGGGGGAAAAAACTGTAAAAAGTGGGAGAAGAAACATTTTTAAAATTCTCCCCTCCTGGTTCTGTCCTCCCAGCTCCACCCTTTCCTTCCATGGTACCAAAATAAAGTGGAGAAAAAATACAAAAAAATAAAAGTGGACTCGACTAGAAAAGAAAAGAAAAGAAAAGAAAAGAAAAGAAAAGTGGAAAACTACTGCAAAAAACAATGGACAGGGCAAAAACAGAAAAGTGAACTGTAAGTAGGTTTTATGTTTATCTATATATTTATTTATATTTACTTATGTGTACTTTAGCTCTCATAGGGTAATAGAGGCTATGTCTACATCTACTATTTTAGTTTGGATTTGCTTGTCCAAACTAAAAGAGTCTGTAGCTTTTTAGTTTGAACTAACCACGCCTTCTAGTTTGAACTAAGGTTTTAGTTCAAATTAGAATGCATGGCTAGTGTGAGCTAATGGCTTAGTTTGAACTTTTTAAAGTTGCATGTGCTTAGCTTGAACTAAGTGAGGAAGTCCAGACTAATCACTGGGTCTTATTTGTCTGGACTAAGCTTTGGCTAGTCCGAACTAAGAAATTTCTTAGTTTTGACTAGTCAAAGCCTAGTATGGCCAAGGGCTAAATTAGTGCGGACTAAGCTTGCTTAATCCAGATTAATTTGCCAATGTAGACAGAGCCAGAGCGGCAGGGGAAGAGGTGACTGCTCCCTGCTGTAAACCCTGTCCTTTTCCTTCCCCCTCTCTCACTGCATGTGGCCTGCCAGAAAATGGCCCTGAGGCCAAAATGTTTGCCAACCCCCCTTCTAGACTGATCTAAGTTACACTGGGCTACAAAAGCTGTCAGGTTAGGGAAAACAGCTGATTTGGAGCAGCTGACCATGTTCCCATTCCTCTGAGCACACCTCTGGGTAAAATCTTCAACAAACCTGTACCACAAGAAAAAAAATCGAGGTGATCTTACTTGGGTTGGTTAAGCTAGTTTTAATACCCAAGTATGCCAGAGGCATAGCAGAAAGAAGATTCACTTTACTGAATGATCCAATCTGGAATCAATTAGTCAGCTTTTTATTTCCTTTTTAAGTTTTTCTTTGACTTTACAGTATCTAAAACAACAGTTCCTGACCATTTGATCCATTAAAGTAAGATGAATTAATGCTTCTCTTCAATATTTCGTATCATTTTAAAAACTACTGTTATGAACTGATACCAAGAGCACAGAATCTTTTATTCCATATTCCTTTAGGAAGCCTTAACCTTCCACGTTCATTAGTAGTGTTGCCCGATTCATTAGTTGGTTATAGATTGTATTGGCTGCACTGACTACTTAAATCTCCAATTAGCAAAGTAATTAGATTTCTGAGGGTTGAGAAGTTCCAACCCCAGAATCAGACACAACAGAATCCCAATAAATATCTGCTTGGGAACCCCGGTGCACCCAGTAGTGACACTCACGCTGGTAACAAAGCTGAGTTTCTAATATTTTTACTAGCACTGTTAGTAAAAGCACAAACATGCCAGTTCAAAAGAGACTGTAGCTATCAAGTAATATCAGGTTGAAGTTGCACCTCACCCAATGTACATACGCACACAATTCTCACAGAGAACTGAGGCCGGGAGAGCAGGTGGTGACCCACTGAGGTCCTGTCCTGTCTCTCTGACATGACAAACAAGTTCAGTAGGCTCCCTGTCTGGTCAGCAACCTCTCCCCCCAACACTCACCCAAGCTGGGTCAGGGTGGCTGACTTTTATATCCCACTGCCTACCTGAGCATGCCCAGCAAATGTTGGGGGGGGGGGGCATGGCTTGTTCTGCCTGCAATGTATCCTTAACCTCTATCGTGCCAGTGCAGGGCAGATATGCCCCGTCACAATTTCTGTGATAAATGAATGTATGGTGAGGTTCTCTTCTCAGAATACCTAAACTAGTGTCAGCTGACTTCTTTTGGTTATCGGTCACCACTTAATGCAAGATCTCAGCAAAATTATATACTGCAAAATAATCAAAATAACATTTGATACTCTCCTATGACCTGTCTATTCTTTAGCTGTTGAACCATTATTGATCACCCTAAGATAAAGTGTTATTTTTACCATGACCCAAACATTTATTAACAAAACATCCACACTGCTTTTCTTTCTTTGTAAGCATATTCTACCAAAATTTTCTTCCTGCTAGAGAAGATAGTGTAGTTCTGTCAAGAAGTATGTTTACCAAGCATTTAATTTTTATTTAATTAATTCTGGAGAAACTTATTGTTCTGCTAAAGATTCTATAACAGTAACTCATAAAATTCATTCAGGCTGTGAACATACTCTAAAAAATAAAGTCTAAAGCTGGGAAACTAAGCTCTTTGGTTGCTACATTGAATATAGGAGTTCCTGAAGGCATTCAGAATCAGAAGATGAATTATGGTAACCTTCACTAAGTCTATCCCAGATTTGTAGAACTCCCACAATGCACTGTGTTTTATTTGCAACTTTGCACCATAGAGGGAAATAAAACTAATTTAACTGGCATGCTTAATTCTCTCAGGTACTGGACTACAAAAGTGCCATGGTAGTTAAATTGCAATGTATTTGCTTTTTGCTGTATAACTTTTATGATACTACAGGACTTCCTTTCTAAAACTAATGAGCTAAATATTTCCAAGTGATAACCTTCTAGACTTTTATCTTATCATCTAATGATGTCTCTATGGCCTACATGTGATCTTTTTGATTTAGTCAGTCTTTGTTCAATAAGATAAGCATGATGAGAGTGGACAACACATCAGAAACATGAATACACTGTGGGCCAGTTGTTCGTAACTGCTGACTGTAAACATGAGTCCTTTGTGCTTGAATTAGCCAATTAGCCATGTAAGTAAAATATTTTCTAGTAACTGGATAAAATTGCCTTTTTCAGTTGACTGAATATTTACTAAAATGAGATACAGGGAAACAAATAATTTGCATCTTCAAAAATTTTGTTCTTTTAACTGAATTCCTTTAGGACAATTTGGTTGTGTTATGATTTTGTGAGCAGATTGGCACACAAAATCCATTTTTCTTTTAGTAGATCAGTTTTCTAGTATTGTATACATTTTACCGTTTTAGTGTGCTGTAAATACTCCTTAAACAAGTATATTTCATGACCAAGTATTCACTAAAAAGAGTTTGATTGGATTAAAATATGCATTTCAGTTTGGTTTCTTAACATGAGAACTGTTTAAATGTTCTTGTCATAAGTAGTACTTTAAGTGAATACCAGTGTATAAGTTTCATATACAGTAGTAATGGATTGGCTATATAATCAATAGCAGAATCATTTGCTGTTGTTACATATCTGAAAGTGCTTATGAAATGAGGCAATATAAAATTATAAGAATCAATGAAATTTTGCAGCAATATATGCATCTTAACACAACAGACCATGACTAATGTAAATAACATATATTGTGTTTTAGATTTGATCCTACAGTTGTAAGATATCTACCTCGACTGTGGATTTGCTAAACAATAAATATATGACGTTCTCCCTCCTGACCATCTTAAATTCTCCTCAGCTATGATGTCTCCAGGGTGTGCAAGAGGTTCCCAGAGATAGGCCTAGGAAGTTATGGCAGACATGAGATTTTGGGCAAGAGAAGACACTAGATAGCCAGGTCTATGAAGAAAGTAGTATACCTGCTAAATAATTTTCCCACAATATTTTGTAGATTTGCCTGACATCACTTCAGTGCTTGTTTGAATACACAATAGAGCTTCCTGGTTTTTTTTTCCACACAGAATGTATACTGTAGATTAAAAGTAATGAAATGATGTCAAGTCTATCATATACTGTCAGTTATTTATCTCTTATACAAACATTTGAGCGCTCAATAATTGTCTTACAGAAACATTTGCTATATTTAATATCTTAGCTAATGTGCAGTAGACAATATAAAAAACTGTAAAACTGACAAAAGACAGAAAGAGGCCATGATTTTGGTTTGAGCTGCATACCGTGGTTGATGCCTTCTTTTTTAAAAAAACATGCTGTGCAGTAGAACACCTTGAAAAAAGCTTTTTACTGTAATGAAGTTCTGTTTGTTGTTGTTTTCCTGCCATCATCTTCAGAGAGTTATCAGGGAATTGGCCGCACAGCCGCACCACTATGTCCCGCTTTCTTCTGTAATTCAATGGGTAACACATCAACCCAGCATCATTATTCCTGTGTTGGTACATCAGTAAGAATATATGAAAAAGTGCTTTATGAACTTTCAGAATTTCACGCTATTATTGATGCCATTGAGTGAACATTTTTGAAGCTAATATGTCATCCTTAAAATTGCCGAAGTACACGAAAACAGGCAACTGCAGTATCAACATATGGCAGTTTGCAATGTGAACACACTCTCCTCAATGTCTTATCTAAATTCTGCAGATCAATAAGTGATTTGTGGTTCTTCAAATACACTATTATCTCAGGTTTTGAAGCTCTTGCCTGAAGATAGCAGAAATGGTATTGATTTGCCTTTAATATAATACTTTTTGAAAGTGGTGATTGAAAAAAAGTCAACTTCAAATGTCATGTTTTCCTATAATTATTTTCATCAAATAAGTATGGCACTTGATCATTATAGGAATGGGTAATTTTGCCAATTTGACAGGAAACATTGCAGGATCCTTGAAGTAAATAGTTGTTTAATCCCTTCCATTTCTAACTTGCTGACAGTAAAAGATTAGTGATAGTTATAATACAGTGATCTAACACACTGGTGCATTGTGTACATTTGAATTACATTTTTTAATTCTGGTAGAAATTTGACTCATGAAACATTACAGATCAGGTATTGAATGAGAGGCATTAAAATGAATGTTACTCAGCTAAAGTAGTTAATTGATGGAAGCATTTGATGTTTTTCCTTCTCTGAGAATCTGAAATACCATAAATGCCCCAGTAAAGGGAAACATGCACAGTATTGCGATGACTGGATTTGTGGATGCGGGAAGAGCCGTTGATGTGATATACCTTGACTTTAGCAAGGCTTTTGATACAGTTTCCCACAGCATTCTCATTGGCAAATTAAGGAAGTATGGGTTAGATGCGTGGACTGTAAGGTGGATAGAAAACTGGCTAGATCAACGGTTTCAGCACGTAGGAATCAATGGCTCCATGTCAAGTTGGCAAGCAGTAACAAGTGGTGTGCCCCAGGGGTCGGTCCTGGGGCCAGTTCTGTTCAATGTTTTCATTAATGATCTGGATGATGGGCTAGATTGCACACTTAGTAAGTTTGCAGATGATACCAAACTGGGGGGAACGGTAGACACCCTAGAGGGCAGGGACAGGATTCAGGGAGACCTAGACAAATTGGAGCAGTGGGCCAAGAGGAATCTCATGAGGTTCAACAAGGACAAGTGTAAAATCCTGCACTTGGGATGAAAAAACCCCATGTACTGCTACAGGCTGGGGAGTGATCAGCTAAATAGCAGCACTGGAGAAAAGGACCTGGGAGTCATGGTGGATGGGAAGCTGGATATGAGTCAGCAGTGTGCGCTTGCTGCCAAAAAGGCCAATGGCATACTGGGCTGCATCAGAAGAAGTGTTGCCAGCAGATCGAGGGATGTGATCATTCCCCTCTATTCTGCACTAGTGAGGCCACATCTGGAATACTGTTTCCAGTTTTGGGCTCCCCACTACAAAAAGGACATGGACAAATTAGAGAGAGTCCAGAGGAGGGCAACCAAAATGATCAAAGGGCTGGAGCACAAGACCTATGAAAAAAGACTGAAGGAACTAGGCTTATTTAGCCTGCAGAAGAGAAGACTGAGGGGGGATTTGACAGCAACCTTCAACTACTTGAAGGGTTGCTCCAAGGAGGATGGAGCTCGACTGTTCTCGGTAGTAACAGAGGGCAGAATGAGAAGCAATGGCTTCAAGTTACAGCTGGGGTGGTCCAGGCTGGATATTAGGAAAAACTTCCTTACTAGGCGAGTGGTGAAGCATTGGAATAAGCTGCCTAGGGAGGTGGTGGAATCTCCATCTCTGGAGGTGTTCAAGTCCCAGCTGGACAAAACACTGACTGGGATGATCTAATGGGAGTGGTCCTGCTTTTTTTGGCAGGGGGTTGGACTAGATGACCTCGTGGGGTCCCTTCCAACCCTATGATTCTATGATTCTATGATTGTAAATATACATTTTTCAGTGCCACTCATTCTACTACAAGGATACTTTGCAAAGCCTTTGAGAGGATTGGAGAATACTGGTTTAGAAGGGAAAACAGATCTCAGTTACTACTTCTAATAGTAGGCCACACAGTGATTACTCTTCCTCTTTAAATGCAGTATTCTTTAGAATGAACGTGCTTGTCATTACTGCTTTTCTTTCATAAAACAGAATTTCTATTTTCTAACCATATTCCTAATAAGTAGTGCATAAGGGGAAACTGACTCCAGATTTGTCTGGCAAGGGATTAATCTTCCCTTTTTAGCTTGCACCGGATTTTTTTGAGCCTCCTTCATCTCTTACAGGCTTATGCCTCATTGAAAGAGTTTCCTAGTCACCTGTCTGTCACTGGGAGCTGATCAGCCCTGCACTGGAAGTGAGGAAAGCAGAACAGCTCATCCCAACTATGAATGTGTTAGGTACTGATCTTCACAGTCACCTGTTCTTACATTATTCTGGTTCAACCTTGTGTTTAGATTTGTTATTCTGTGGTCATTGCATTGTATCTGGGGATTCAAGACAGGTCACTTGGAGCCAATAATACATCCTATACCATCCTTGGAAACCAATAGTTATGGACCTTGCAACTTCTTAACTTCAGCATAAGAAACATAAGCTATGTGCCAAACTGAAAAGGTTAATACTCAGCTGGAAAAGAAGACAGATTTTTTTTTTTACTAGAATAGAATACTATTAGTATGTTTTTAGTAAAGCGGAATGGAAAAAATGCATTTTCTCCAAGAAAAGTCAGAATTTTCCCATGGAGCTTTTCAATTTTGCCAAAAATGTTTGATTTTTTTTTCCATTATGAAAATCAAAAGCAAATACTTTGTTTCAGATTAGGTGAATCCCACTCAAAACTTACCAGTTTGTTCAACTGGATCAAAATGTTTTATTTTGGCATAGTTCAACATTAATCTATATTTACCTGAGTTGCTGCAGTGCCTCAGGGATCTGAAGTTTGTATGCCATATTGTTCTCTATATGACTGGTTTCCTGTGGACTGCATCTGCCATGGTGAACGCAATCTCCCTGCTTCAATTCACCAAGGGAAGTTTCATGACCAAAGTGTATTATGGTAGAAGTAGTTTGGCTGAGGAAGGTTGCCAATGAAATTGCTCTAAATTCATTATCTACATCATTCAGTAATCAACTGATTTGGAAAATATGGTATAAATAAGTTGGACAAACCTCTGCTAGAACAAGAAAGGTACTACAAATCACCAGTGATGGAGCTAGATGTGGGGAACAGATAAAATACAATCTTACACATAAAAGCACCATTTTATTTAAAAGATCAAATTGCTACCTCATTTATTTTATTTCTTCAAACCTGCATGCAGCCTGAACATTTTGGCCCAACATATCATGCTAAAAGTTTTATCCTTTTGAGTAAATACATAGCACTGTTATGACTATGGAACACAAAGGCTATGTCTACATAGCACTTTTATTTTGACATAACACTGGTTATTTCGAAATAAAAGATATTTGGTCCACATGACGTTTCCTTATTTCGAAAGGACGGATCCCATCCTTTCAAAATAAGAAACTGTTGTTTTGAAACAGGTTAAACCCCGATTGTTTCAAAACTACTGTTATTTCAAAATGGTTATTTCGAAATAAGGCCGTTTGCACATGTTGTTTCGAAACAACACCATTGTTTCAAACAACTGTTTCGGAACAACATGTCCAAACAGCCTTATTTCGAAATAACCATTTTGAAATGACAGCTGTTTTGATAGCAGGCTTTCCCTTAATTCGAATTAACATTTTGTTAATTCGAATTAACTTATTTCGAAATAACTCATTTCAAAATTCTTATTTTGAAATAACGTTGTGTGTGTAGATGTAGCCAAATTGACTAGTATTATTTCTTTAACATTTTAAATAGTCTTCTTCTCTTAGGATCAGTCTCTCTATCATGCAGCTTAGATAGATTTTTGATCAAGCTCTCTTGAGTGCTTCAAAGGGGGGCAATTGGAGCAGGATGCATTCTGTGTAGCTGGGTGGGAAATGCACCTCATTTACTATAATGCAAAAGAGATCACATAAATTTTCTCACTTCAGTGCTAAATGTACATTTACCTTTTTTCTTAAGAATGCTTTTTTGATTCAAGGCTTCTGAGAAAGAACTCTTTCACTCTCCTTTTTGCCTTTCTGGTCTGGACACTCCATCAGCAGAATTGCAATGACAAGAGTTCATCGAAATGTGAATTACTTGCATCTGAGGATCACCTCAGCAGACAACAACCCCAAATACGTCTTTCCCGCAGTTTTGCTTTACAGCTCTGCAGTCTACTCAGGTCTTAATGAGGTAAAAGAGAAAAACCATTTATTTTAAATCAACAATTAACTTCCATGGTGCTTGAACAATGAGAAAACATTGACTCTTACAGACTTAAAGATGTCCTCATTTGGCAATAATGATTGTTGACTTACAGACTTAAAGATGTCCTCATTTGGCAGTAATGACTGAAATTTCATGGATGCTATTAGATTAGTTTCATGCTGAACGGAGGTTATTTGCAAACATACTCCCTTCCATTCTGCTTGTCTTGTACCAAGGGTTTAAACTAAATTCATTTTGAGTTAGCATGATGTGTTCCATGTCACACACAGTGACACTGAGAAAGTTTGATAATTACAAGAAGGAAGGAAAACTGCCTGGTTGGTAGAGAGAAATTATGGTTTGAAAGGCTTTTTGCACTGGAGGAGTTAAAATGACTTAACCACTATAGTCACAGCTCACTCAAGGGTGCCTAATGGTCAAAATGTGTATAAATGAGAAAGACAGACAGGAAAATAGAGTGTATGGACTGGGAGGGAAAGAAATAAAGTTGATAAGCAGAGTACTTAATGACAATCTTCCTCTACAACTCTATCTCCATAGTTTTACTGTGGAAACATAATGGTGTAGAAGAATCATATAATCATAGAAAGAAGATTACATGAGGAAGTTTATATTCAGAATATAATGCCTTCTCTTCATAATAAAATCTTTAGTAACAGATTTAAACATAACCAACATTAAACACACTGCTAACAATAGTTACTAAGTACCATACACATCAATCCTATGCATAGTTATGCATCATAAAACCAATAATGAGTCAGATGCCCTATATCATTTACACAATATGTATGCCTTATGCTGCCAGTACAAAAGGTACCAAAAGATGTTTAAATGGAACATACTGAAAGGAACAGTGACTAAAACATTACTAAAAGAGGCTTAAACTAACATTGTTATTCCCATAGGAAGCAAGGATTATTATAGTTTTCCTGCTGAAAGTGAATTTACTATCTGATATTTATTACAGTTTACTTGAGTCTAGATTGTGTGTTTTAAGTCACATCCTACATAAGGAGTTATTCCATCTCATGGAGCTGAGGGAGTATTTAGGGCATTGTCTCACATAAGTGGATGGCCTTGTGGACCATCTTAATAACATGAAAGGCAGGGGTGGTGCAATATGCAGTATTCCTTATCCTAAACACTTGGAAGAAGATCTGATAGGCATTTAGGGGGCAGAACCATTCTTCTAACTACTCCTAACTCATCCATGTCTTCTTTCCAGTGAGTTCCTCAGACAGAAGGAAAGAAATCATTAGCAGGATCTGCACTCCCTTGAGCAAAGGGGCCACACTCAGATTCAGATTCACTGATCCTTTTTCAGCCAGGAAGGAAAAAGATCTGATAAACACACACTTCTTTATACACATAAATAACTAATATAGTCAAAATCAGTATATGGTTGGTCTCCAGTTAAATGTTCCACTGATGAAGTTTGCAGATTTTAGCAGAGTGTAAGCAATAAAAATGTAATTACATATATATCTAACACATTACAAAATCAAAGGCCCAGATCTCAAAGGTATTGAGGTTCTCCAGTGAGAGGTAGGCACAGACCTTTGGAAACCTGGGCCAAAGTCATCCTTTGCCTGGAGAAAGCAGGTGATATTCTGGTAGCAAGGAGACTCATAGACTGTGTCATTAAATAGTTGGCAAGAGGAAGGATGGCCTTGGGTATATGTTACAAGAGTGGGAGAAGAAGAAGAGCGTAGGAAAGTGATATGGCTAGCTGTGCCACACTGGCAAATCTGTAATTAAGCTTGCTCATCTGATAATATTAATATACATAATTCCTTCCTAAGTTAGCTGATAAGCTCTATTAATGCTTGAAAATTGTGTTGAGTACTTTGAAAACACTTGAAGGTGCTATGTACAAGCAAATTATCATTTTGTGTAGTTTCTACTCACCATTGCAGTGGTTTTACAGTAAAACAAAAACTAATTTGATTTCCCCACTTACAATGTACTCCCCCAGTAAACACCAGGAGGATTTTTTTTTTCTTTTTCACTCTCTTTCAATGGTTCTTTATATTTCCCATTTGTATGTAGTACATGGTTTTTTGGGGGCTGGGAGATTTCACCTGACCCAAAGCCAGAAGTCAAAGCTTGAAGTCAACTTGACTCAGCTTCATATTAGGTCTCTGAATCCGAGGGACATAAAATATTCATTCAAATGACAGAATTATAGCATATATTAATTCCATATGTATATAAGATTATTGAGTAAAACGGGTCCACGTTGCTAAGTTACATAGAAAAGCACAGTAAACTAACCTCATTGTAGCTAAATTTAAATACAGTTGCAATCAGTATATCAACATTAATGCATTTTGCCTCATTTTAATAAGTACAAATTTCATTTACTTTAGCATTAGCTGATATGCATTGAATGAGTTTGCTCCATAGACTTCAGTCCAGGAAAATGCTTAAGGCTATGCAAAAAGATAGTTTCCGGTGTTCTGTACAGTTGAAGAGACTCTTTCATGGTGAAAGACAAGTGCTCTGCAGTCCCATATTAATCAGATTTGATGCAAGACTGCCAAGCAAACAGATAAACTGGAATACTGATGGCGAAGTGTGAGACATAGACATATGTGTGATGGCTGTTTCTTGACAGTGGATCACCCTGAGACTGGAATTGCTCTTCTGAAGAAAATGGATGTGTCCCTGGAAGAAGCAAGAATGAGAGTTCACATATGACCAAGCTCTGAGTACCAGTAAGCATGGGATACAGATTTTACCAGTTGATATTGCAGCTGCTCTACTGAGACCTGGTGACTATGTCACAGGCCAGGAGCAGTGAAGTTAAACAGTAAACAGAGACCATGATCCTTTGTTCCTCAGTGACATTAGAAAAAAGATTGAACTTGTCTCTTGACTAAGATTCATTTTTCCATGAGAAACTATTCTGTATGGAGTATTTAAACATGCATGTGTTTTAAACAATTCAGATTTTGCTGCAGGGCCCACATTTTACTGTAAACATCAAGGGATGGTCTAAAGGAAGAATGCTAAAAATCACAGATCTGTTAAAATGCAGAGATAGGAGGAGCATCTTTGTCAAATGAAGGAGTCCTGAAAAGTTGCTGTACTTTTTCAGTCAATAGGGTTGATCTTTGCAAATCTATATGCATCATATTTCAAAAAAGTGATAACAAAGATAGAGACATTCTCATCTAAACATATTGCTGGTTACTGCTTTATTCCAATTTTATGCTGGTGTAACTACCTGCAGAATTATATTTGCATAAAGCTAGTATAATACTATGGTGAGTCAGGACTGTTATCCCCACCAAGTCGCTTGAAAATCATACACCCTATTACAAATGCCTAATACAGACTTTGGCTACGTCTACATTGCTTAGCATTTTTGAAAAAAACTTTTTTTTGAAAAAAATTATTTCAAAATATATTTGAAATAATGATCTCAAAATAACTTTCTTCAAAAATGCTATTTTGGGAGAACAGTCTGGGGATTGCTTCTTGTCCCGAAATACCGCTTTTTTTTTTTCGAAAGTGAAAATCTACACCAGACTTTCTTTTTTGAAAAAAAGCAAGGCAATGGAAAAGATAGGCAGGCTTTTTTGGAAAAAAGCCTTTGCCACATCCAGCGATGGATTTTTTTGTAAAAGCTATCTCAAAAAAAGGCTATTTTTCAAAATGTAATGAGGTTTAGCGTTGCCAAAAAAGCACGCCGGTATTTCGAGATACCAGCGCACTTTTTCAAAAAAGCTAAACCAGGCGGCTTTTTTGAAATAAAAAGCCTTTTTTGACGTAGCTTTTTCAAAAAAAGCCATCACTGAACATTGGAAAGGCTTTTTTTGAAAAAGCCTGCCTATCTTTTCCATTGCCTTGCTTTTATTCAAAAAAGAAAGTCTGGTGTAGACTTTCACTTTTGAAAAAAAAAAAAGCTGTGGTAGTATTTCAGGACAAGCAGCGGCCCTTGGACCATTCTCCCAAAATAGCATTTTTGAAAAAAGTTATTTTGGGATAATTATTTTGAATACATTTTGAAATAATTTTTTCAAAAAAAGGTTTTTTGAAAATGGTAAGTAATGTAGATATAGCCAATGAGAAAAGCACTGGTTATCTTACAGACAAAGATGACTAATTTTCTGAAATCCTCAGGCTTTTCTGAGATCCTTGGACTTTTAGTCTTCAATCTTTTATTTCACACTCCCAGATCTCCTCCTAAATACATAATATTTTTTCATTCCCTCAGACATCCTAAATATTTCATAAGTTTTCTACAAATGTCAAACACAAAGAGTTAACACTTCAACAAACATTTGAGAGAGAGAAAAAAAAAAAAAACAAAAAAAAAAACTTCCCCAGGTCTCAGATGAGAACTCCAGTATTGCTTTCTTCTTGAAAAATAGCTGAGATGATAGTTCTATTAGCTATCAATAAGTATAGTTATATCAGAGATATTCAAACAGTTTTGAATGTTCAAAATTTCAATGCAAATGTTTTGTAAATACCTTTAAAAATTTACTGAACATGTTACTGTTTTTTCTATCAGCAGAAGTAGAGGTTGAAATTTTTCAAAAAAATTGAAATTTTAAGAAATAGTTTTCAGCCATCTCAAACCTCTACATATAGCTCTAGACACATATTTTCAGTGGTGGAAAATAATGGTTTTATGATGTTTCTTCAGTGCAGTCAAAGTACAATATTCCTCCAAGGCATCATTTCTCTGCTGTTGAATCTATTAGACCTTACAATTCTGAGTAGTGTAGACTCTCATAGAGACTGAGGGGAGAGATATGCATTTCACCAGTGACATGTGGAAAAGCAATCAGACACTGAATTACATGGCTGTCACTGTCCATTTACCTTCTTTATCAGTACTCACTGTAAGCTCTTGCAAGGCACCACTGAAAATGAAAATGCTGTACAGTGTAGGACAAATATTTGAAAGAAATTATTTACTAGGTTTATTGAGGCCCTTTTTCTGTTAGCAGTTTAACTGCAAAGACGTGGCAGATTTTATACAAATATGTTCATTGTTTGTAGTTGTTTCATGGTGCCCCCCCTCGGAATATTTTCCATTCCAGGGACTGATCTCAAATGATTTGGGAGTGTTTAGTATTCATGATTCACTATTTATTCTGTGATTGGTCACCTGCTCACCTGGTATTGATTCAGGTCTTTGATCAAATGGACTAAGATTATAAACAGAAGTATCCCAAGAAATCATTGAAATTTCCAAATCTCCCAAGGAGAGATTGAGTGGGCAAGATAGTACACTTGAGAAAAACAAAGCAGAGGTCTAGAGAATTTTAATGCATTAAAATGCTTCATGACCTCATTTGCACAAGAAATAAGTATTATGTTAGACTATATATGTGGCTCTTGAATTTAATAATATCTGCTGTATAGTAAGAGAGGGAAAGACTAGCCATATGTATTGTCTTTTTAATATACTTCATACTGTTTTCCTTTTCATAATCACATCAAGTAATCATGTCTGTGCATATCTATCTACGTATAGTTCTAGCTATGAAGGTGGCAGACAGATTTACCTTATCAGAACTTTGTCAGAGGATTGAGCAAGTCCATTGTTACAGAAAAGCAGTAGCAGGTACCATTTCACCATAAGCTGTTAAAGCATTCACTATTCTTCCTTTTTAAACAATTTCAAATGTACGTAGAGTATCTTTAAGTACCTCCATATTGCTCTTATTAGGGTTGATGTTTATTTTTATGACTCAAATAATGAAGAGGTTTCATTTTTCTTTGGGACAAATCAGAAATATATTAAAATTAATGTAAAATCACACATGGGACAATAAATGAATTACTTTGTTACATATCAAGACATTGATGCACACTTCTCAGGATCATTCAGTGCCAAGAAACGAGACAGACCAGATCATATTATGAAAAGATTTAAAACTTGAAATAGAATCTGGGCAATATTTAAAGAAACTAACAATGTATCTATAATTTTCATTTAATTACGTGTTTCTTCTATTGTTCCTATAAAATTTCTCCTTTGTCACTTTCAACAAAAAAACTTATTTAAAATAATGTTTACCAACATAATAATTAAGTCAGCTATTCACATAAGTAATTACATAAATCTCTAGCAGTGTCTATCAATCTTTTATTTAGAAAATATCATGGGTTATAAATACTGCTTAGGCAAATATTATAGCTATAGCATGAAATAACTGACCTTTCCCAAAGCTTTTTCCATTAACAGCATAGAATTTGATGGAATAAGTCATAATGATTTTAGCTTTGTCTTCAGAAATGAATAAAGGATGATCGCTTTCTGTACAGATAAGCACTTAGTGTCCTCTGCAGCTGATGAACAACCCCCAAAACTAGATGGTACCCTAGAGACTGTAAAAAGAGACAGGATTATCTATTTCAACCTCTTTCCTTGTCCTTTTTCACTGACCCTTAACCACTAAGGACCTTTGACTGCAAAACAGAGAGTAGCTTGGTAATGTATCTTGCGGAACCAAATCTGCTACTCTGATTATTTTCATTTTCTACTTTGCAAGTTCCAGGTAACTGTTTTACCCAAAAACTTGAAAACAATGACCTATTTGATGATGGACATTATGATTTAAATTTATTTGAGAAAAACATCCTGTAATTAAAAGTCAATTTTCTTTATATTATTTATTTAAAATGCAGTGCACCTCAAGTGAATTTCCCTGAAATTTCAGTTTCACTGAAATTGTCCAGTGAAGTTACTTACCAAGGAATGATAACAAAGATATGTTTGTGAGGAAGAGGCTGTGTGAATTGTTAATAACAGGGCTCCAGGAGATGCAGAGACTGGCAGCATGTTGTCTATACAAAATTAAACTTTCTGGTGCCTTTTTATGTATGTCTTCAGGAACAGATCATATTAGCCAAAGAAGGAAAGGACCTGTAAGACCATCAGTCTTCTGAGCACAGTAAAGTTCTCTGTAGAATATTTGCTAATTCTTTATTTAGTTCACTTTTCAGCATCTTAACTGAGTATCCTTTTGCACTTTTGTGGGAAGATTCTTGTATAATGTAATTGCAAAACTCAGAAATTATTTCCCTTCTGTTTATTCTAAGTTCTCCTTGTTTTAATTTCATCATTTTGTTTACAGTCATTGGCCCAGGTCAGTTCCCACTGAAGTTATTGGAAAACATCCCACTGACTTCAGTAGAAGCCAGATCAGATCTGTATCTACTAGTCTCCCTTTGGAATTTATGCCCTCCTCACACCTATAGAGCCACTCCTTCATCATCATTTGGCCTACCATACTCCTTTATGTGAAAGTATCAGCTTTCATTGTAAACACAAAAGATATTTGTGTCAACAAATTAAGCACCAAGAAATTGGCTTGGGCCACATATACCTTTGGTCTCATCTAAGTAAGTCATTCTATAGTGTACATAATCAGAAGGCTCGTTTAAAAAAGAATTAAAGTAATTGTCTTCTGTAATTATATGGAAGAACATGAACTCAGGAAAACTTCAAACTCACTTTGTGATACCAACACTGGCAACAAAATGATGAAAGAAAAGTCTTTCACAACCATATATTACCCCATCAGTCAGTCAGCATTCAGGAGAAAAATTGACTTTGTCATGATATGGTTCTTAAAGCAAAAGTAATAAATTCTATACAAACAGCAAGGCTGCAGCGTGGCTAATTTATTCATTATCCACCCCTGAAAAATAATTAAGTCATGCTTTCTTTCCTGGTGCTTCATTACAGTTTAGCCTTTTTCTGCAGCAGTCAGTGACTGAATGCTTATTAAAATAAATTAGCTGCAAAACTTTTAACTCTGTCTTAGAGAAAACCTAATCCACTTTTCTAGTGGGAGCAACATTGATTAAATAAACCTAGTTTCATGCAGAGCAGACTAATTCCTTTAGCCACAGTTTCCAATCTTAGATCATGTTGTATTTGTATTAGTTTGGGCAATATATAATGAGCTGTGAGTTTATAACAGGTATTAACTTCTTTCTGAATACATCTCATTTTTTTGTATTTAAATGAAACACCCACATTTCTCAGAAACACATATTTGAAAACTGTGCATTTTGTGTATTATATACACTTGTATTTCCTCAGACACACTATCAGATTGCAATTCTAATCTAGTTATTTTAGACAGGCTGACCTGTCATGAACTTGTTTTCTGTTATATGCAGTGAGCGTCCCTCATTACAAAAGCCACTTTTGGAATCAAATAGTGTTCACCTCAAACCCGTACAAATCTTATTGTATCAGAACAGAAATGATGAATGGTGGCTTTCGAGAAATGATAGCAGAACCTGATCCATAGGCCAGTGAAGTCAGTGGAAAAATTCCTGTTGAATTCAGTGGTCTTTGGATCAAACTGACTGAATTAATATGATAGGATTGAGCTCTATGTGATTAATTATAAAATTTACCATTGAGCTCTATGTGATTAACATAAAATTTATTATATTTCATTTAACCTATAAGTTTACAGGTTTGTATTTTTTTCCCTAAAAAAAGACATAATTCCACCAATTAAGCAATTGTCAGCCAACCAATCTGTAATTGAGGCAATCTGCTGACTGGACAATCACATCACACACTCATCTCTCCACACAGCAAAAGATTAGTAGGTTATATGTGATGTTCTTGCAGAGATTAAGTTATTATCATAATGAATTTGGGAAGAAATCCACTCTACTTTCTCCTCCAAGACCAAACTTAAATATTCAAGTTTGGTGCTGAGCAGCTCTTTAGCACTTAGACCTTCAGTTTCCGCTGCTCTGATTAGATACGTCTTGTGTGATGGTGTGTCCCAAACCCCCATATTCAGTCATTCACTTTCTTTCTCTCCAGCTCATAAGGCACAAGTAGCAGAAGATTTTGGGGGGAAGGTTTAGGAAGGAAATTATTAATGTAGCTTAACTCCACTAGCTCTTTTTACTATCTGCCACATCTTCAGAAGAATATTTATAATATACATTTATGAAACAATCTGCTTGTTCATGGTTGGCTTTTGTCCTGAAGCATGAAGGTGAGGTAGAAGAGAATTTCATCTGCTCTGGGAATGTGGCTCTAATAACAATGGGAGGAGGAAAATCTGGAAATACCGAGTTTTTCAGAGTATGAACTGTGTTCATCACCCAGGGTAACCTTCTGGGTAGGTATTCTGAAGAGTACTGATGGATAAGCACAGTCTGGCTCTTCCACCACCATCTTACTTTGTGGGGATGTTTCCTCTTCTGGACTGTCTGAGTCCTCTGAGACCTAAGACAACAGGATACAGGAATACAGGACTCTTCATGTTAAAGCTCGGGTCAAGAGATTTTGATTTTGCCCTGTTCATTTCCAGGCACAATTTCTCTTCTCTCTGAATTGGTCAGTGGCCGTCCTAAGTGCCATAGACTCTTAAGTCCACAACATTCCATCTGACAGCTCCTCAAACATAGGCTGTCTTTTCAGAAATCCTCAGGTGCTGTTAAACTGGCAGGATAGGAAAACAATATTATCCACATTGTCAGTCTTATCCTTTTTTCATTCACTTGCCCTCTCCTTTTCTCTCTTGCTCATTTTATTTTGGCCTGCATGGGGGAGAGAATGCAAATATGTCTATTTTGACAGAAAATTCTTCACCTGTAGACAGGAGCCCTCATCAGGGGCACAGCTAAGAGCGAGTGCTACCTCCTAGATTGAAAATGCCTTTGTTTTCTTCTGTTTACTGTATCTAGACCAAATAAATAACCTACATCTGATAACACTTCTTTATACTTAACAAAAATAGGTAAAAGAATAAATCAGCAGTCAGTACTTCATTGACAAGAGTCTTTCCAGCAGTATTTAATGTTTTTGATGTAATAGTTTATCCCACTAAGTTATACCTATAACTTGGGAGTGAAGAATGACAGAATTAAGGAGAGTTTATTTATGTTATTTATCTTGCTAAATATTCAGCCCTAGCATAAATTGGTTAAGAGTCAGTGAACAATTTTTAGTCAGCGGATTACATGCTAATGTTTTCCTGGAAGTAGTCACCATTTATGGGTGGATAATACCCCCCTCTGTTAAATACCTGAAGTCTGTCTCTTTTATTTTTTTTTTTTAATTTCCAAAGGGATAGCTGTGTTAGTCTAGTCCAGCAAAAAACAAACAAACAAACAAACAAACAAACAAACAAACAAACAAACAAAAAACCCAAAAAACAAACAACAAAATCCAAAACAAAACAAGGAGTCATGTGGCACTTTAAGACTAACAGATTTATTTTTCACATGAGCTTTCGTGGGAGAAAATCTCACTTTGTCAGATGCTTTGAAGATGGGTGAACTTACAGAATGGACCCTGCAACAAACCATGCTGCCAAGTCTGCCCACATATGTGCACATCATAGGTCCTAATCAAGCCCGCTACTCCATCAAAGGCTCATTTACCTGCTCATCTACTAATGTGATCTATGCCATCATGTACAAGAAATGCCTCAACACCTTAGACATTGGACGAACAGGACGATCGCTGTGCAAAAGGATTAATGAACACAGAGCTGATATCAGAAATCACAGAACAAAGAAACCAGTTGCTGAGCATTTCCATCTTTCTAATCACTCAATAAATGATTTGTTAATGACCATCATCAGAGATGTAGCTGGGACATCAAGATTTCAAAGAGAAATAGCTGAACTCGAATTAATATGCAAGCTAAATTCTGTGAAAGCAGGACTTAATCGAGACTATGGGTTCTCTTCCCATTACAAGAGGTAATTTGACTTCAGGCTTCCCATGGTTTGAACCTACCAACTGCTCTGATTTGCTGTTACTGTATGACCTGATCCTATGTTTTACACCCCCTTGCATTTATTTTCATTCCATTCTGTAAGTTCACCCATCTTCAAAGCATCTGACGAAGTGGGATTTTCTCCCACGAAAGCTCATGCACAAAATAAGTCTGTTAGTCTTAAAGTGCCACATGACTCCTTGTTTTTTACACTTCAACAATACTTATGTAGCCATTCATGCTAATAAGGTTTAATTTAATTAATTAGTTTTTTATTGGATATAGGTTTCATGGTATGTTTCTCTTCCTTGTTGGCTGAGTGTAACTCTTAGAATCGAGTTCCAAGTGTATCTTCTTACTCTCTATTTTAATAATTAAGATGCAGTAATGAGCATGGGAACAGACACAACTGAAAAGATTGTCATGAAAGGGACTTCATTTATACCAAATCACCTTTCAAAAAGGAATATTTAAGAACTGCTATATTTTGGGTCATCTGTTATGTCTGATTATAATTTTCTGCGTATAAGGTTTTTTCTTGCATTAATGCATCACCTAAATGTTATTTTTAGTTTTTTACAATAATTGAAAATTCATAAATAAAAGTTAAAAAAGAAGGATGAGGAAGAAAAAGCAACCTATCCAGGATTTCTTAGACTGCATATGTCAGACTTTACTAAAATAATATAGAACAATGGAAGGGTCTAATAAAGCATATGTAGATTGTAGTTTTATGCTGGTACTCCATTGTTAGTTTCTGTACACTGTGGAGCTATTTATATTCTATAAAAGAAAGTCACTGATTTTAAGATTTGTGCTGAAAAGCATGTATATAAAATGTGTGTCTGTGTGGGGTTCTGCATGTGCATAAATACAGACACAAAAATAACTCTAATACTGTTCATGCAATGTTATGGCTGAAATTTTATGTATTCAATATCAGGAAATTCAATGTTATGGTTACCAAAACCACAGTAATGGCCACATTTCACTTAGATATTAAACCAACAACCAAAAATTCAATGGACTAGTGATTTGTGGAGCCTCAGTATATCCTGTAGGCTTGGTGCTCTGCTGATTGGCCTCAGACTTTTCTCCCTTAAGCACTTTTTATTTGTGTCCCTTTGCTTTAAATTGTCTCATATGGCCAGGGAAACTGAAGAAAGGGAATGGGAAACCAAGAACAGACATCATGTTTTAGGTCCTGGAAGGGATGTACTACCCAACACACTGGTACTAAGACATCCCTAAATTATAACTCTGATTCTCATTCTGGAGAACTTAAGTCACTGGTTTTTTGAATCAATAGGTTAGATAATACAAATACTTGAATTATCCTGGCTTTTACACATCAGGTGATTGAACATTTGCAAAACAGTTTGGATTGTTTTTTGGGTTTTTTTTAAATGGCATAAGGAGCTAGGGATTATTTGCTTTTTGTACCGTTAGTTAAAATTCTAAATACTTCCACAATTAAGAGACATGCTATACATTTTTGGGGAGCTAATTTGCAATTTGTAACAAATGAAATATATCATGAAAATTATATTGTAGCCATCCATACCCAATTAGTCTCAAGGAATGTTAGATGGCTATATAGATTGTGAATATTTTTTAATTAGCTTTGGAAATAGTCTGCAATTATTGACTAAATCTGGCAGACACATTTTATGTTACCTACTGTTGTTACATACTGCTAACTGTTTTAGTCTGTGTGGGGAAAAATGAATAGCAAATCACATTGGTAATTTGAAGAGCTTTGAGTAGAATATCTATTGACCATTTAGAACAATAATCAAGATTTAGGCAAGATTTCTAAAAATAAAGTATTCTTTAAAAGAAAAGAAAGGATGACTATTTTAATACAGAAAAGTGCTTAAAACAAAAATAAATGAAAATAAATTAGTCATGGACCAGATATTAAGAAATGCCAATTGCTGTTTCTAATTTTGAAAATGTTTTCTACTAATCTCTTGAGTCTACTTAAAATTCTTCAGTCATACAAAAGCCTTGAGCTTTCCTACAGCTAGTCAGTAAAGAACATCTGAAGTATTTGTGGTATTTGTGTGGTAAGTGGATAAGGTGCAAGGAAGCTCTTGCAACAATATTCTCAATACATTCGTGCAGGGAATTGTTAAGAGTACGTTGGCTTGCACACTCATAAAGAAATGTTTGATCTCCTTTTCTTCCATTTAAAAATTCAGACCTGATATGTACATAGTTCTCAGTGGGGATATGCTGAATATAGTAATAATAATTACAATAAATGAGAGTATGGTGTTGAAATTTAAACTAAAAGAAAATAATATTATGTCTGTCATTTTCTACAGAAAGAACCATTTATGTTTCCTTTTTTATAAAATACTTTGCATTCACTTTCTGTTTAATCTAACTCTGTTGCCCTTTAGTTAGCAATGTTATTGGCATTGTGATTAGTAATGTAGCGCATCCTAGAGGCCCCAGGAAAGACTGTTCTTCTACTGGGATAGGCATTATACAAACACATAAATGACAGTCCTTGCCTCAGAGAGATTACAATGAAAATGGGCAAGCTACACAAAGGTGGGAGAAAGGAATTGTTTCCATTTTACCAAAGGGGAACTGAGGAATAGGGAAATTAAGTGCTCAATGTCACATGAATAGGTGCCACTCATTAGAGTAACAATCTCCAAATGGCACATACTCTTAGACTGATTTTATATTGTATAGAACTCTCATAACCTTACACAGTCTGATGATGTGTATGATATAGTCTGTAGTAAATCTTATTTCCTAAAAGACAAAAGACTCAACAGCGCTGTAAAGCAAATAAATCTTAATATACTTTTATCTTAATTTACACCTGGGCTATGTAGGCATTGCTTGTATATGAGCATAGGTGGATTAATACATGGGCCTATGGGGTAGCCCTTCACTGTCTGGTGCTGGAGGGGGAGCGGAGCTGCTCTGAGCTGGAGGCTGGGCTCTGCAATTGTATTGTGAGTCCTGCCCTGCCCCTGGCGGCCAAGTGGTCCAGCCCCAGGGGCGGGGTGGGCCAGTCTGTAGACCAGGCTCTGCTCTCCTGCCCCACCCCTGGGCCAGCAGGTATGCCACTGGGAGCAGGGCAGGACCAGCTGTTGAGCCACACAGTGCAGCCCATGGCTCAGCCAGGCCACACTGGAAGCTGCCCCACATGCACCGGTGAACCCTGCTGCCCCGGGGGGGCAATCAGTTGGGCCAGGGCCAGCCTCTGGCTCCACTCCGCCACCCAGCACTAGCCCTCTCACAGGGAGCAGGGCCCCAGACTTATGTGGGGAGGCTGCGGCTCCAGGTGAGGGCAGGTGGGACCCCAGGTGGCGCCTGCCAGTGGAGGAGGTCCAGGGGCCCAGAGACCCCTAATACACCACTGTGTATGAGACACAGCTAAATAAGATACAGCACAAAATACACAGGAGACAACCGTTTGGGCAAGAGACACTACTTATTTATTTCTAATGCATGAGCACCAAGAGGCCACTAATAAAGTATCAGTGTCATATTATAGGATGCACTCCACACACAGAGTGGCAACATGGCCCCTGTCCCCAAAATTGTACTAAGTCAATAAATCCAAGCAGTGACCTTTAGAAAAACTGAATTTTAAGATTCACCAGATAAATATTCTCTGTCTGTAAAGGTTTTACTAGGGTGGAAAATTTAACAAAAATTGTGCCCTAATGAACAGGGAGATATCAAGATTACTGAGATTTATTTATGCAAAATATCTAGTCATCACTGTTTGTGCTTACAGAAGGTGGTAATGACTTTAACCGTATGTTAGAGACTCTGTCTTAATTGATCAAGGACAGCTCAGTTATTAAGCTATTAACAGAAATACTCAGTCATTAAAAGAATTAGAGAAGTGTGTGTGTGTGTGTGAGATGCATTTGCAGTTTCCATAAATATCCAGGAAAACAGGCAGGAAGGGCTGGGGAAATTCCTAGTCAGAAGTTTTGTAGTGGAGCACAGAAAGACAGAGCAGCATTAGGCATGCTACTCATTCCCTCATTCTAATTGCTTTCCTTAGTAGTATTTAAAGAAAGTGACTTTCTCTGTGATTCTATACTATTGTAACAAAACTGATTTGTTCTTAGTATTATTCTGTCACATGATGCTTTCCATTGCCATTCAACATGCTCCTATATGAAGGTCTAAGGCACTTGTGACAGTTTGAAAAATTTGTCAGTGTAAAATACATTCATTCTGGTTGATTTTATGGAATGCTGACTCGGTGAATACTTCAGTGTATGTTGGAACAGCCATTTGAATATAGTCCTTTGCAGACTAGGATGAGGGAAGAGCAACAGACACAATGAAGGGTCCTTCCCTGAACAGCTTTTCATTCAAATGGAAGCACATAGTCCAGTGAGACAGCTGCAGTCTAAAGGAAACCAGCTCCCTCCAAGTTGTCTGCAGATGGTGGGGATGGAATAATCCCCAACAGAAAACACGGACCAAAGACAAATGGTGTTAGAAACTGCCATTAAAAGGGGGCATGCTTGTGGTGCATGCTAACCTCTTGACTGCCAGACCTGAAGAATCAAAAGGCAGCTTATTGAAGGGAAACAGATCCTGATCAGAACCTGAAAGCTGAACAGGAGAGACATGCAGGAAGGACCTGGGACCCCTGAAAATATTGATCAAAACTGAGAACTTTTAGAGTGCTGAGGACACTGAAGAGAGGGACTTCAGCACACATTTTGTCATTTCAGTAGACATGTATATCTCTTGTGGTTGGTCTATGAGTAAATTGTGATTGGTTTAAAAATTCCTTTGCAGAGGTTGTATATTATTTTCTTCAACTACCATTTGTCCCAGAAGAGTTATAATATGAACGGGAGTACCCATTACTTCTCATTATGCAGTTGCAGTTCTCATAATGGTATGCATAAGGTACTGGGGAGACTTGGGGTTCACTATTCATTTTGGCACTTAGGGCAGCTAGATCGTGGAATCACATTCTCTAGAAGTGATAGCTGTCAGAGAATGTGGCCAGGATGTGTGCCCAAGAGACCAGAGACTATGCTTGAACCCTGCCCAGAACCAGAGGAGTTTTGAGGAGCACAGATCCAGTGTGAGTTCAAACACAGCAGTCGATTTTGTGTCCATCAGAGGCTTTTGAACAAGTCTGTGACAACTGCTATGCTTGTATTATTCATCGTCCTAGGATGAGACAAGGGATTCACCATGGGATGATTCCATTTGCCATAAACTTTTTTGTGTGCCATCTAAAGGAGTCAGAATAATTTAAGTTCCAAAGGGGTAGCCACGTTAGTCTAGTGCAATAAAACAAACGAGTCCTGTGGCACTTAAAAGACTAACAAATTTATATATTGCATGAGCTTCTGTGGGAGTAGGATTTCCTCCCAAAAAAGCTGATGCAATAAATACATTTGTTAGGCTTTAAGTGTCACAGGACTCCTAGAATAATTCAGTGCTAATAATAACGTCAGGTATTAAGCTCCCACGGAGATATCAAATGGGAAGTAGTTAAACAGAATTAAAGCACGTATTTTTAAAAAGTTACAAAAACCAATGCTATACAGCATCAAGTAACACTACTGACATTATGGACTGAGCTGGGGAAGAGGCATGGAAAAACCCACCATTTACTTCATCTGGAACTATTTATATACCCAATGTTAAACATGTACTTTTGTAACATCTTATAGCATCCAGCATCAGTGCAAGACAGCCTAGAGGTGCTCAATAGCCTCTAGTGTTCTGAGCATCATCCCTCTCTTCAGGCTCAAATCTCCCATCTCGCAACTCCTCCGAAAGTCTGAGAAGTAGGATGTCTGCGTATCTCTTACCCAGTTGGTTGATTTAAGATATAAAATGTGTGCTTAAAGCATTATATTATTGTGGGGCCTCCTCTTGCAGGATATCTGAAGTCCCTTCCTGTTTGCAAATCAAGTTGTGTTATAGAATCTTTCTGTGTAGTCAGGGCTTTTTTTGTGGTGGTACTCAAGGACTATCTAAATCTAGCTACTTAGTTCAGACTTGCTTCGTTCGAACTAAGCAGTTCAAAGTTAGTTCGAACTAACCGCATTTTTTTAGTTGGAACTAACTTTCTATTTTGAACTAACTGTGGTTTTTCTTTTTGTTTTTAGTTTGTACTAACCTTTTAGTTAAAACTAAAAAAGAATGGCTAGTTTGAACTAAAAGTTAGTTTAAAAAAAAAAAGTCAGTTCAAACTATCCACTAGTTTGAATCTATCTAGTTCAGACTAGCATGACTACATTGTGCTAGTTCAAATTAAAGTCTGAAATAAGCTTGAAATAAGTAGTTAGTTCAAACTTACCATTCAAACTAACTAGTTTGAAATGAGCTTTGCTTAGTTCAAGCTAAAATTTTTTTTAGTTAGAACTAGGCAAAGTCTAGTGTAGACAGATCAAATTAGTTCAGATTAAGCCTCCTTAATATAACATAGCCAAGGGTACTGAGTACTCACACCTTTTTCTTCACAGCAATGTGGACCTGGCTTTCGCCGCCACCAGCGGCACCAGTTTCCTGGCCAAGTACTGGCACCCCATCACCCCCTTCTTTTAATACAAAAAATCACTGTGTGTGATTATACACCTTCTTTATTCTATAGTAGATTATGCCCTCGTTAATTCAAGTCTTCACCCCACACATTCACCTTTCGCATGGCCGATGTGGCTGAATTTGCTTGCATCATTTGTTAATGTTCTCTTCAGAGAGTAGAGTTTAGAACCTTATTTGAGTTTGACAGATCAGCTAACATTTTACTTTGGTGCAAAAAATATGAGCTGCATGAATATTATAATAAAGTAACCTTGAAGAGACAACTTAATTAGTATTTAAGTGTTTCTGAATTACAATGAAATTCCTATGGAAATATGAACACCTACCTGCATATCAAATAAAGTCACTAAGTTCATTGCTTTTACAGTAAATATCACTTGAGTTCATAACAAATGGATTCTTTAAAAGAATATATTATCAAAAAGTAATGCATTATTTCAAAGGTTTATCTACATTAGTGTGCATAAATGATGTGCAGGCTTGTAGGAAAGACTGGGGACTAAAAACCAGCATGAGCTGAGTAGACACAGAGTGACCTTGGATGAGTCATTTTGACCTGTTTGTGCCTCAGTCAGCCCAGCTGGAAAATTGCATGAAAAGCAAAAGCTCATTGATAACCAGATGCTACATCTAAGCTGAGTTTCCCTGGCCAATAAAGGACATACACAAGTATCTGTTAAGTTAATTTCACACTCAGCACAAAGAAGGTCTTTCTACTGTAGTGAAAATGTGGAACCAAGAGGGGATGCATTTTTGTCTCTTTTCTGCTTTCTGAAAAATACCTAGTCTAAATAGTTTCTTCTATGTTTTCAATCCATGCCATGCAAGGGGTGTTGTCATTCAAAGATCCCTTTCAATGTTTATATCACCATATCTTTGCTAACGATAGTGGAGCAGACCTTTGTCAGTGTCAGGGTGAAATGGGCAAAGTGTTTGGCATAAACAAAAAGCTGATGTTTGTGTTTTGGTTGAAGCTTTGCAGCCCAAGGGAAGCTGATTTTCTTTCCCTCTTTTTCCTAAGACATGTCAGTGACTATCGTGCAATGAAGTCTGAAGTGCATCTTTGTGACAAGCAACACCCCCTACCATACAACTGAAAAGCTCACAGAGGCACAAAACCAAAATCCTTTTCTTTTTAGGATGTTTCTGTGATGCTTAGCAGCTGCGTTGCGAGTTGTCTCTTTCTCTCACACAGTCTGTACATGTCTCACTCCTCTGTTAACGTACTTCAATGACTAGAATGAAGAGAATCCTAATGTATTTGACTGAAACTGGCAGGAGTACACAAGAAAATATATATTTTGATTTTCTAACATTTTGGTCAGACTTATGCTATCACATGAAATCTTTCACTCGCTCTTGGGAGAACAACTGATAAAAGTCTTTTACAATGACAGACAGACTGCAAGTTATTGAAAACACGACAGTACAGAACTTTGTCCCATCACACTGCAGGAAACACGGGAGGCAATAAATATGGTTTTAATTAGGCTGAAACTTTATTTACTTAAAATATCTGGAAGCACCCAGCAACTGTAATGTAGGTCATCATTATTTCCTTAATCATTTCCACATAATCACCAACCTTGTCCCAGTCACATCAACGTCCCTGAATATCAGATAAAAAGGGGATAATTAAAGGAGGGAGTCATCCCTCTACTGTACGAAATGTAGGAGCCCCAAAATCCACTTCCTCTGTCCTCTTGATGGGTGCTTTCTTCAAATCCTTTCTAATCCATTTTACCTGATATCCCTTGCATACTGAGTATCTGCACTGGACATCTGGCACAAGGAGGGGCCAGCAGTTATGGCTGGCTGTATCCTTCCCCATCCAGGTCTGTTAGGTTCCCAGAAATTTACAGATCCCTTCCTTAACAATGAACAAAAATATATCTGTTCCTCTATCAATCCTCCCTGAATAACTCAGGTGCCCAGTAAAACATGTGATGGTGAAGAATTACCAAATTATCTTGGTTATGTATGAATTTAGCCACCACCTTATTTACATACTTCCCAGTCATATTGACTATTGGGGGTTAATGTCCCACTGTCATATCCTGCACTGCAATGTCAGACCAAATAATCATGACTCCTGGGAACAATTCCTGAACCTACCCCAAATCCTTCTTAACTCTCATCACTATGTCTTCCCAAATTATTTTCACTGAGGTAAATAATAATTTAATCTGGTACATGCAGCTGGGCTGCTAGAGTGTGCATAAGGGGCATCAGCTGGCCCCAGAGCATGCATCTCCTGTCATACCTACTTAAGAATGCTTCAGCCCATAGACCCAGCCAATGACCCAGAAGCCCTTTTGTGAAGCTAGTATAAAATATCATGTCCACAGATCGACACCACCATTCACTTCAAATTGGAAACACAGGACAATTAGCTATGATTCTCTATTTGAGGTCTTATGTATGTCTGTTTTGGTCAGACATGCTATCACATGAAATCTTTCACTCGCTCTTGGGAGAACAACTGATAAAAGTCTGTTACAATGGCAGACAGACTGGGAGTTATTGAAAACAACTCCATGCTCTTCTCAGCCATGGCCATTATGCTTCTCGTCCTTATGCTCTCCTGTTTCCCTACCACCCCTTGGTGTTGTTCCAACTCATCCCTCATTGTCCTTGCCAGCATCATGCTCTGTCTCCTGGGTCCTATAAGTAGTTGATTTCCCTTTCCTTGTCCTGTAGCATCTTTGAACCTTTAATTGCAGGCAGACAATCTGCCCAGATTCAATCTATTCTTTGCCTGCTTCCCGAAGCCTTAGTGTTTTTTGTCCTGAACTGGGAGGTTTGCCCACAAAGACCTTTGCTACTTACTTGGGGAGAAGTGTCCCCTGATCCCATCTCGAGAGCAGTCCAACCACCCTGATCCATATCACACTAACTGGCCAGCGGGTTGCTCCTCCTACTCACAAACTTGGAACCCCATCTTTGTATCTGCACATGTAAAAGATGGCTTCTTTGGGACCGCATGAGGCATAAATACCTCCTAGCTCTTCAGATCAGCAGGAAGGACAATGATTCCCCTCCTAATGCTGGTGCAGCTACTTCCTGCCCTTCCCTGTTCCACTCCTGTAAACTATCATCCTGGACAAGGACCGACCACATTAAGCTGAAGTGAGCAGATTCTTGCCTCAATTAGTTCACGGGGGAGCGTGACTGAGAGCAAAACAATTGAAACAAAAGCAAAGAGACAAATAAAAATGTTCAAGTCAGAAAGAATTTGGTAAGAGTCAAAGTGTGGATAATATTTTAAGTCTAGGAACAGGAAACAGTGACCAGAGAAAATGAGCACAGAGCCTTCCTCTCTGTTATATATGCCCATTTTTTTCATGGACAACTACATTTGTATCAATGGAATACATGTTAAATTAACTGGTTGTTATGGAAAGATAAGACAGAAAATCAAATATGTCTGAACAGTTTTAGCAAAAAGAAATCAAAGTGCCTCTCCAAATGCTTCATTAAATGAACAAAGAATGCACAAAGGAATAATTTAAAAAAATAACAAAATAAAGAAAATGAGAATGGAAAGGGAGAAGAGGTTGGGAGGAATGAGAAAGAAACATAGTATTTTTAAACCTGCCATGACTGAGTATGCTATAGTAAGATGTATTATTAATATAATTTGCCAATAAGAACTGAAACATCACATGATAATTTTGATAATTAAAAACAACAAAAAGCCTAGTCATTTCAAATGATAGGGTTCCCAACAATGTAACTACCAAACTACCTAGTTCAAGCTGCTACATATGGTTACCCGTGGCACCTTCTGTATCCTAAAATTCTATACCTTTAGGCATTGCCATACAAGTATTTCATTCCCACTGGAAATTTCTGGAACCATGTTACAACAGCCGTCCACAGCCCTTCTCTGGAGCAATGATGTAAGAGAAAGCAAATGCCAAATGCAATGGCCATAAATCATTTAGTAACCAAAACAGGTCTGCAACCTATCCCAATTAATTATATTATCATTGTTGTTATTATGTAGGGCATCCCAGATGACTCTTCCCAGCATCTTCAGTCTTGATGTCTGACATTGTTCTTATGTAAAACGGGGAAAATCAGGACAGACTCCACTGCTGTCTGTATAAAAAGACAATTAAGAGCAATATCATGTTCTCAGTGTTGCAGACCATCTTAAAAAGTCCCAGACATGTTTTGTGTATATTTGTACTAAATTAGCAAAACACTTAAGCTTGAGCTTAAATATAAGTACATATGTAAACCCATCTTTATTCAGCAAAGCAATAAGTATGTGCTTATAAATGTATTAAATGCATTGGATGAAGTTAAAGCATGAGTTTAAAAATTAAATCAGTGGGATTTATATGCTCTGTTAAATAAGGATGGGATTGTTCATTTTCTTAAAATGGCGCGCTTGAATTCTTTGCTGAGTTGAGGCCATTTTTTTAAGCAGTGTCGCAAGTTGATCTGTTGCCGTGTTGCCTCAGTACAGAGTGTTGTTTCTCAGCAAGATGACAGAATGTCTTGTTCTCACATAGTTTTGTGACAAAAAAAAGTCACAGATACAATTCACTTGTTTGTCCCCAACCTAAATTTATGAGATGCTCTCAAATCCTAAAGTTGGCCTTTTGGGATGTCACGCCAGAAAGACTGGATTTCAGGTAAAAATGAAGTAGGAACAGCAACCACTATATTTGAAATAAACTGCATATAAACTAAAGGGAAGCAGTGTAAAGAGAATTTTTTTCTCATAGGCTTTTAAAAAAAAGTTCATGCCATGGTCATGACTACCTGTATTATTTCTGAAGTTATAACTATAAATCTAATAGGTGAAATAATTAATACTATTATGTTTTGTATAATAAAAAATAAATATGTCAGATTAAATCCTCATCATTAGAATAACAGGGGAATTTGTTGTCAGCAGTGTTTTTTTACCTTTGAAATCTCAACTGCCAGTTCTTATTGTTGATTAACTTGGTTAAGAAGAGGGTTATTCAGACTGTTTTGGGGTGAGATGTCATATTAATTAAATGGTCACTTTGAGGGCTTACAGTCTGGTTATTTTGTTTTGGGTCTGTTGGCTAGAATTAGAATATCTGAAAACATATTTGAAAATACTAACAAAATTATACTTTTGTAACCCCATTAAAATTAATGGTGATAGGCAATGGATTGGGCACAATTTGGGCCAAAATTCTCACAGCTTGGTCGGTGCACTGGAATATTTGTGTGTATGTAGGGAGACTGGGAGAAGGAAACAAATATCTAGAAGAATGAAAATCTAGTTTTACACACAGTCCACGACCTGCAGTAAATGGAATTATATTCCTTACTTCAAGAGCTGGGCGCAAGGGACTATATCTACAGCTGGTTCATCTTTACAAACTAATCTCTTATACGCCCAACCCATAGTTGATTTTACCTAGTGGCTCTTCTTGGTTTGTCATTCCTTATGACTTCCTCTAGCATATTCAAGATCCTTCAGGTAGTCCCAGAGAGTGGGTCACTGTACGGTTTGGCTTCTCAACATTTAGTAGCGTATAAACACACTCCGCTCAGCCCTTTGGCATCTAAGCTTATAATACAGAAGAAACATCTTTTCCATTGTGTTTCTGGCTTTCCAAACTCCTCTTTGAGCTGCATTGTTTCACTTGCAATGCAATATTTGTCCTAATCTTCTAGCACAATATTTCCTGAAATCATTTATTTTCACTTTGTTCCTTTTAAAAACCAAAGTATTAATAAATTAAGGAGGAAAAAGGATTTGGGGCTGTGGAAGGCTTGGGGTTTTTTTGGGGAGTGGGGAGCAGATACTTATGCTTTCCTAGAACACACATTATTAGAGAAAAATATCCTCAAGAATCTTTTTTTTATTTAATGTTTGTATTTGTTTAAAGTTTATTATAGTAGAACAAAAAACTTCACAGTGTGCAATATGGGTGCTCTGTTCTGGAGAAATAGAGCCAACTTCTTCCTTTAAATAATGTAAGGATAGCATCAATAATTTTTTTGAATTCCTGTTTAAAACTTGCATGGTTTGAGTCCTCATTATTTGTTAGAATTGGACTTCTTTGGAACTTTGCTTTACTCTGTTATCTCTTATTAAAAAGTAATCATGCTACTGCAGAATTTTTTTTTAAAAAAAATTACCAATTCAGAATAGTGCACCTATACAGATTACAGCATTAGACTTTTATTACCATTAGGGACCGAAAATTGTTTTCCTAAAGATTACAGATATTGAGATGCAATGGTTTTATGTCCACCCTAGCAAACAAGATATGTGTATTTGCTTTGAAACTGGAAAGTCTTCCTAGTCTGTCATTCCCGAGCATGCTGAATGACCCCATTGTATTTATACTGTTTAAAATATTATTCTTTACACATGAGAGAGAGGAACAACATTAGATTGAAACATGTCTATGCAGAGTTTCTCTTCATTTTAGGGGTGGGAAAGATTCATTGTTCAAAAGCTAGATAATAGTCAAGAGGCTATGCTTCAAAGAACACAGTGGGCTGGTAGACAGGCTTGCAATTCTCTGGTCACTGGTGTATAACTAAGCAACCCAGAACTATAGCTTGCTTCAATTTTGCCTTGCAAACAAATGAAAGGCTGGGAATTGTAGCACATCCGGTACCTTTTGGAAATTTCAAAAAAAAACTCTTTTCCCATGTTTTAACTAACAATGGCAGATAAAGACTGTCATCTTAATGTCATGCTAGATTGGAGCAAACCATTGTTCTATTTTCAGAGAGGACTGGCTAGTCCAGCTGTGGAGCTGCTTAATCTCTGTATGATACAGCTTTCTTTTTCCCCATTACAAACACATTATGATGTACAGATCTTGGCATTCATCTGCTCTAACATGAGCATTTGACAGGCAATGTTAGGTTTAGCTAGATAATTCTTAAAGCTACAGAAACACAATTATATTTGATAAACCTGGGAAATTATACTTTCTGTAATTTAAGTATTTGTAACAAGAGTATTGTGTTTAACTGCTATATACTTGTTAAGCATGAAGTAACTGTGACATAAAATGAATATTTTGTTTTGGATTAGTTTTGACAAACTTCAAAATATGTGAAAAGTCAGACTGAAGCAAGCTAAAATTTCTTAGCTAAAAGGACAAGCTTGACATGCAAAACATTGCAATTGTAGTGATAGGAAACTGATAGTAGAGGATGGAAAAAACCCATGATGATTCTGATATTAGTTTTAGTTTTTTTGTGAAACTCAAGCGAGGTTAATTGTAATTCAAAGTTGTTTCAGTGTACTGCAGGCTGATTTTCAAGTAAACACGGCCCCAAATGCAAAATGTAACTCTTAGTCTATGCATGGTTACACATACAGTTACTTCAAGGGTTGCCCCCGAGAATTACTTCAGGTTTACACTACGTCAGAGGATTGAAACTCATATCAACCAGTTAAAAAAAAAAAAAAAAGATGAAAGCTCAGTGAGCTGAAATGACCAGTATTTGCAAGCTCTAATTGCAATCAATGCACTGAAGGTTGATGATTATTTTAGACCTGATTGTGTGAAACATGCACAAATACTGAATGTATTTGGACCTGATATTGAGAATACAAAATCACATCTGCTTCAAGAATTGCATTAATGAAATAATGTTCCACTAGGATGGGAATCAATGCAAAACCCTGCAAACATCCTCAGAATGAGATTGAAAAAATGAAGGTCGTGAAAGGCTAACAATATCGCAAGATGATATTTCTTGTATTCTGCTCTCTTTCAAACATCAGGGAGCAGTGAACTGTCTTTTATGCTTGTGACTTCCCCTGTGTGACACATGGCAAAACCAGAAATATGTAAGTTGAAAGAGTAGGAATTCTTCCCTAGGAAATAAGAATAGAGAATACCCCCCCAACCCCCTCAGAACATGCAGTTGACTTCCTTGCTTGGTGTGGAAGCAATAACCTTCTTTGCATCTTTATAAAGTACAGATCTTTTATGCTTTGAATCACTCTGTATGACTTGCAGAATATATTTTTTAATATACTTAGGCAGCCCTTTTATACTGCAATGATGGGGGCTTGTCAAATATCCTACCAGCTGGCCTTGCATGCATGCACAAGAGCAGAATAGGCAAGATAACATAAGTAGCCTTGCCTGTTCCATGATCCCCCATGTAGGAGTCAGCAACAATCATAGGTTTTGTGTCCACTGAGAACCTACCCTTTCATAAAGTTTTAGTTTCCCTAGAGAGAATGAGGCACGGCCCTACCTCTCACTGGTCAAGGGACTCTTCTGACTTTCATTGAAATAAGTGGAAGTTGTCTTAGATTCCAGCAGAGTTGAGAAGACACAGGATCCTTTTAATGGATGTTTGGGCTCTGGATACTTCATGCACTCCTACCAGACCATTGGAGAAATTCTGCCTGAGTCATCATGATTCCCAGTATGCTTCTTTCTGGGAAGCCCCTCAACATCTCTTTACACAGATATGGTCTGTGGCTTAAAAGCCAACCAACGTACTACTTTTAATGCCAAACCTCTATTTAACATTTTAATCATCTGAGAAAACAACAAAATAAGCAAATACAGCATGGCATGGATCTTTTAATAGTGTTGAAGCTAGAGTTTGTTTCCCCTGGATTGATTCAATTGGATCATTAACTTTCTATTGTTGGGTTTAATAGAGAATGATTGAAAAATCAATATATTCATGCTTGAGATCATGGAAATGATAACATGTCAAAATGTCATAGGGTTTGAGGGGGTAATGATAGCGTGCAGAAGAAAATGGATCAAGTCTCCCTTTGACTGCTGTACTTGCAGGCTGAAATCATGAAAGTTTCTCACTGAACCCTGTCTTTTACTTTCTAAATGCATTTGACATGCATTGTGACTCAATGTACATCTTATTTAAAAAAGAAAAAGAAGAAGAAAAAGGAAAAGAAAGCATTCCCTAAAGAAATCACTTAAATGAATCTCCCACACCAAAATGAAAGTGACAATATGTTAGTAGCTGTTCTAAGTGTATTTCAACTTACACATGAAATTACATATGATAGGCAGCTCTAATAACGCAAGTGATGAGAAAAAATTATGTGGTCTACATTCAATGTCCTCTCTCATAATATTTGCTGTTGATGGCAGATATTTTCTGCAATTTTAAAGTGAAGTGAGAATTGTAAATTTTATAACACAGCTTAGATGTTAGGATGAGTAAGAAAATGGTATTTGTTAATTGTAATTTCTCTTACAAAGTTCTACTTATGGAGCTATCCATATAACAGGGGAATGAGTTTGGAGGTTTTGATAGGGCTTCTATAGGAATACTAAAAAGCCTTCTAACAGCAAACAACATTCACCCATTAATTTATTTTTATTATTTTTGGTTAAGTGTATGGAGTTTTAAATGCATTTAGCCATGGTGTTTTGGGGTCCAATGAGACACTTAAAATCTCAATAATAAGTTCCAGAAATCTCACTCTTTTAAATTATGGCAACTTGAAAAGCCTGATCACATCAATGCTGGAATCCAGTTATGATTTCTCCTCTCATGCTGTTATAGCATCTACATATCCTGTATACTGGAAGATAGTGCCAGCTCTATACTAGGCATAGATTATCCCATATTGGGATCCTCAACTGCCTTATTGATTAAAAAAAAAATAAGCAAGGAGTCCTGTGGCACTTAGAGGCTAACAGATTTATTTATCACACAAGCTTTCATGGGAGAAAATCCCACTGTGTCAGACATTTTGAAGAAGTGGGATTTTCTCCCACAAAAGCTCATGTGATAAATAAATCTGTTAGTCTTCAAGTGCCACAGGACTCCTTGATTTTTTGGCTGAACTAGACTAATATGGCTTCCCATTTGGAACATACCTTATTGATGTGTTTCTAGTTTTTTGTCTTACCAGAGCAGAACTAACTTTGTTAGTCTTTTAAGTGCCACAGGACTCCTTGTTTGTTTTACTGAACCAGACTAACATGGCTACCCCTTTGGAACTTGGTATCATGGTATAGATTCATGTTGTGTATGCTAAGTTTCTGTTGCTAAAATTAGCTGGCATTTCCAAGAAATTTGTCCGGGGGGAAGGGGTGCTGTCTGCCCTATACAAACAATAATTTTGCCTCTGTGTCAGTTTCTACAATAGATGGAGTAATTTCCAAATCTGCTCTGAAAGAAGCAGTTGATTTTGCTAGATTTACACTTTTTTATTCTTTCAGTCTCACAAGAATAGCTTGACACCATGAAATTGAAGCTCTAATCTAAATCTAACTTGGATTCAGATCTGGAGGTGAATACATCTTTGTTTGTCAGTCAGCTAAAAGTGTAATCCATTCCTCCTGTCTGAGGATTGAGTTAGTTTTCTGGATTTCTACATACATAATATGTTCTGTGTTCAGTCGGAGTTTGTGGATGTAACTCTACACTTTAACCAGTTTTCTTTCTTAGCATTTCTGTTGAAATTGTTTGTATTATGTTATAAGGTTCCTAAATGCAGCCATTAATTTCCCAATTACTTGCTTAATTTTTTTATCCACTCTGCTGCAATTTTCTGTCTAGAAACCTGACATTGCCCCATATACCTCTGGTCATTTGGTTCCTCCGTACATATAAGTCCCTAGATATGTATGTTTTTCTATATATTCTATGTTCCTGTGTTCCTTGTATATAGACCTATAGTGTTGTTTGCCCTATCAGTCTTTTTGTTATCATCCTTTGATTTTTTTAGTCTGATCCTATAAAATAAAGTATTGCAAGCTTTTTTTCCTTGTTTGTTTTTTTTTAAGGCATAATCCTGTCCTTTTAAAATTTTTACCATGGATTACAATGGCAAGCAGGATGTAAATCAGAATTTTATGCTAATTTCAATGAGATTCCTAGTATAGCTTGCCTTAAATGACTGTAAATTGAGACTGCTTTTAAAATGCAGATAAACTGCCTTGCAATAAAGAGGATGAATAATGAATTCTTTTGAAATTAGGTCTGGGCAAAGGGTAAAATTTCATTTTGTCTCTCCTAGAGCTCTTCTAATTGGAGGTATAGAATTTTGTGGGTCATATTCTGCTCTTAGTTGCACCAAAGCAAAATTTGACCATTCAAATATAAATCATGAATAACAAAACCATAAAATATTAACTGAATTGTTTAAAATAGACTTTCCAGCCCTCCTTCAAGTGATAAAAGAAACTCATGAGGTCAGCAGGCTTTCTCACTAGAAAATTGCTTTAAAAACATTCTTAAATGTTCTCTGGGCTTCTATCCAAAAACCTTTAAAAACACCTTCTATTTGTCCTCCCCTAGTAATCAATCAGGCCTGCAAGTTGTCATCATGTCTAAACATTTGCAACTTATCTCACATTTTGCACTCAGCAATAAGTCTTCACAAAAGACTTCAAGGGCTCTATATCTTGAACAAGCATATTTGTTAACAACAAGGCCTGATTTGATTACAATTGGTGACAAATTAAAAAAAAAAGAAACATTTTAATGTGGACTGGGTTAGCAGAGGTTCAAATTCAGATAACTGAATGGCAATATGGTTCATTTACCACAGGTTTTAATGACACCAGATCTCTTAAAAAATCTTTCAAAGATTGGTTTTATTGAACTGAAAAGCCAGAATGTCTAATTTGAGTTTGACCATGAGCTTCCTTTTGGGCAACAAGCTACACAAGCCGCAAGTTGCCCAAGAAAGCAGTGTTTGTAACTACCCACGTCTAATTCATATTGCTATATGCAGCCCTAAGGTGACAATTATTTCTGAATTCCACAACAAATGGAGGCCTGATATGATGGCTAAAGCAGAATAGCTTTTTTTTTTCTCCCTTATTACAGCCTGTAGAAGGCCTCATGGCTAGTAACAATATGTCATCTCCAATCTTATTTCATATTCCTAAACTGCATTTTCATTAACCCGCTTTTTATTTTGCATCCTGTAAACTGAAACAGCACCAGCGTTGTTTCAAGAATAATTGTGAGAAACTATCTGGGAATGAAGAGTTGAAGTAGATTATGTGGCCATTCTGCAAAAGGAGAAATATTGAGTTTCTGTACAACTTTGTTATGGGGGAGAAATGGATTTGGAAAATTCCAGAGCATTTTCTGAAAAAAAATGAAAAGTTATTTGATACGTAAGACTTCTTCGATAGCATTCTTTGGCAGAAGTGCTCAAATAAATCCAACATATAGGACTGTTTCATTGACAGGCATGAGTGCATGCTTGTCTCTCTTAAAATTCTTTTCCAAACTAAAAACATAAATAAATAAAAATTATCAACTGCAACTTATTAATGATATGCTTCTGTTTTACAATGTTGTTAGGAGAAAGCCCACTAGACACTGAAAGGGGTTAAGGGAGGAGATCTGGAAAGCCTACTTGACAAACAAGGCAGGATGAGCTTCAGTTTGTGATAGAGACAAGCTTTCAAGCTACACACAGATCTTCAGCTCTGGGAAAGATACTCAGAATGTCACAGCTAAATACAAGATGGAATGATAGCTTATCTTAGGTAGTTAGTACATATTCTAAGAGATAATTCAAGGTGAAATGACCCATTAATGCCTCTATAAAACATCTCTAGAGTGATGAGGAAGAGGCTATTTCCAGTTTAATTTTTGCTTTCCAATTTGCCTTTAACCAAACAACACTTTAATCAAACAACAAATGTGAAGAATAAAGAACGTTAATTAGCAGACTGTTTTAAAACATGGTTTAAGTATGGTTCCTGTTGACTAGAGCAGGGAGAATACTACAGAGAAACTTGAATTTTAAAACACATTCATTTAAAACACTTCAGCCATTCTCTTGCCCTTTTTGCATTTGTGCTTTCATATTATTCATATAGTTCATATAATTACAAATGTCCATGCACAGCCACTTTCAAAGTGGCACATGCAAGTAGTCATCCATCACATTTTAAAATCACATCAATGTCTATTTGCACCTTAGGTGATTGCATGCTCATCCAGCCTAAGGTGGTGTCTTGAACTATATATCCACACCTGCACAGGAACATAATGGGAAGTAAGACTGTAAGGCTGTGTTCACACTGTAAGGGTGTGTTCAACGGCATTGTTTTGAAACAACTTAAACCCCATTTGGGGGTGAAACAACGTTGTTTCGAAACAATTGTTTCAAAACATTGCAGTCTGAACATGTTGTTTCAAAACAACAGTGACTTGTTTCGAAACAACTGTTGCCTGAAACTGCTATTTCGCTTTGAGCTTTTTTCCTTAATTCGAATTAACAAACTGTTAATTCAAATTAAGTTATTTCAAAATAAGGCATTATTTCAATACAAGTTGTTTCGACACAGCTTGTATCGAAATAATGCCTGTGTGTGAACGCAGCCTAATAGTTTCATCATGCAGTAAGAATTAGGAACTTGAAATTAGTAAGCAGTTAATGGGAGAGAATGAGTGAACACTTGGATCTACTTTCCAATGCGCTAGCCAGTGCAGATGGTCAGAAGTAAATCACTACCTCCTTCTCAGCCCTCAGAGCAATGAGGGAAGTATGCTTCATAGAAGGGTTCCTGAGGTACACTGCCTCCTGGGAGGACACCTTGGGGGGTATTACAGTGCTAAGCAACTCCCCTCGTTTAGGACTGTATATACAGGCTTAATTTAGCACCTGAAATCTATGCAGTTTATCTGACTAATTAAAATTAACCAACATAAGTCCAATAGCAAATACTCAAGAAGAACACAATTAATCATGCTCAGGCCATGAGTTAAAAAACTTCTCAGACAGAATATTATTTAATTATTTTATGTGGTGCATACATTTTGAGGCAATTGTAGTCTCCTCATGGAATGATTTTTTCACTGTAAGTTTTTAAGAACAAGTTAGACAAACACCTGTCAGGAATGGTCTGATAATACTGAGTCCTGCCACAGTGCAGGGGACTGGGATAGATGACATATCAAGGTTCCTTCTGGTCCTACATTTCTATGATGAGCACAGAAACGAAGGTCCAATTTGTCTGACACATCACTAGTTACAAAATGTTCAATCAACTCTGTTGCTTCTTTGGTTTACCTGGCCAATATGGATTGCTCTATAGTCACTTTATAAATAAAAGTGGAAAATGGTTCTCCCATCCTGTGAAAATTTCAGATATCAAAATATTTTCCAGTTAAAATTTTGAAGATTTTCATGAACTTGGAAAACATCAGTTTAAGACAACCAAAAATTTATTTCTATAATTTTGCAACATTTTTTGATAAAAACTTTATGGTAAATTATTAAAAGAAAATCATTTTGAAATGGAAAAACCAACATTTTTCATTTTGAAAACATCAAAATGAAACATTTTGACAATTTCATAATTTTATTTTCCAAAAGTACTTCTGCTGAAAAATTTGTCAATTATTAGTCCTTTCCTAGGAACAGTTTCAGTTTTGACAAACGGGCATGTTCCAACAAAAGCATTTAATGAGAAAACCCCAAGCAGAGAGATACAACCAGACAGACTACACAAGTGTTTAATTACTACTCCACAGATTTCCTTGTATTGAGTTCCATTGATTAATCTTATCTAGGGCTACTTCTTCTCTAATCATCACAGATATGTCAATGTCCCCACCATTCAGCCTCTGCTGAAGGAAGCTCTTAATTCCCAATTTGGCCATAGGCACTATCCCTTCTAGTTACCAGTGGATTGTACTTTATTGAATGTTTTTAATTCTTGAAGAAAGTTGAATAACTGAGCAATATGCTAGGCTGTATACCAGCCAGCATTCATTGTCTATCAAAGGAATTCAGGATAACATTTTACAGTAAGTGGGCATTATTTACTGCTAAATTACAATGGAATTCCTGTGGTATCACATATTATATTCACATTAAAACCAAATGAGCTCATCATGATTAATGTTACTACAATGAATGCTGAAGGAATTAAAAACAATTATCCACTCATTGTAAAGGGTTGCTGATAATTAGGGCTATTACACAAAAAGGTACATTTTAAGCAATCACTGTCGTTAATCCATTCAGCATTATATTATGCTGTGCTGATAACAATGAGTTCTCCTCACAGTCTTGTGCCTCTCACTTGTGTCCATCAATAATCCATTGTACTCTACCTCCACTAGCTGAGCACCAAGTCATGAACACTTCAATAAAATGCTAACTGTTAGGAGCCTTTATTTGCTTTCAGTTGTGTTCGTGTCAAACTATTAGTAACATACAATTATACAGATATTTTTAAAGGAAGGACCATGATATAAACTAATAAAGCAGTCTGCTGCTGCTTTTTTTTAAAACAAAGTAGGGAGGGAGGAAATGAAGTGTGCGTATGTGTTGGTATCTTTAATGTGCAGATGACATATTTATGTAAGGGCTAAATCCACCTCTACTGACTTAAATGAGAGCTTAATTAAAAGTTTAAGCAAATATAGTACTTCTCTGTGTTTTCTGCCCTATATTCATCTCATTATTTGTTGCTTTCTTTTATCTTATATTATGATTGTAAGATTTTTGGGACAGAACACTTGCATTTCTTGTTGACTTGTGAACAGCTATGTATGTTGTTAACCATTAAGAAATAATAATAAGTGGGAGCTGAAATATAATACTTATGTTTGCTCAACTTTCAAGTTATACATGGCATAAAATTACATGGCAATCAAAGATCATATTAAAATTCTAATTATAATCTTTCCAGTTGGTCACAGTTATGCTACAACAACTAAGCTAAATTCCACATTGAAAATCATTACTTTAGGGTTTTATTTTACATTAAATAAATAAATAAAACTTCCTTTGTTGTAATCGATTTATATTTTCTATGATGGCAATCACCCCATCCCAAATACATTGACTATACCAGGAAGATCTTGCATTAATCCATAAAGGATAATAGCATTTGTTATAAACTATAAAGGAGTTTTTGATGAGTCTGTTAAGGCTGTATAAACATCACTCTGTTTAAAAATTAATGTGTATCAAAATCAAAAAAAATATTAGAAAACCAATTTCATACCTTTAGATCCTGATTCAACAAGTTCTATAAGCGTATGTCATATTTTGGGATGCAACCGTGACCAGTAAGTGGTTGTGTCACTACCTGCCCTGCAACATTGGGTATCTTAAATGCTCTGCTGCTGTAACTCATCAGCTGGGCATCAACAGACAGCAGACAAGCCTGCACTTCCCGGTGATTGTATACTGTGAAGGCCTGTTTCTGAACTCAGTTCCCAGCAGCCTGTGTACAACACAACAGCTCACATTGGTCTCCATCAGCCTTGGTTACTTCTTGTAGCATGACCCCCTCCAGCCTACCCCCAGTCCTGAATTTCACCAAAACCATCTGCTCTGACATGTCTGGTCTTTTCCTGGAATACTCAGAAAAATAATAAAGCTTGTTGTTTCTTCAAAGATACTACAGTATAATTTATTACCTTAAATTGAATTAATAATCACTTTAATTCAAACACAGCACTGAGTGGGTTAAGATAAAAAGATTTATTAATAAATGGGCATAGATTAACACATACCAAAGTAGATGAGGTTACAAACAAACAAAAATAAAAATATGCTTTCAAATAGTTAAGACCTAATTTAAAAAGCTAACGACTTTAGTTTTCTCACCAATCACTTACTCTTCAACCATAGCAAATTTTTCTATCAAGACCTTTCACAGAAGTACAAGGAGCCGATTTCCTTTGTCTTGCTTGGTGAAAAATATTTACCTATTTTTAATTCCTAGAGATTTTAACACCCTTGGCTGAAGGACCTATCTTTTTCAGCTTGCAAGAGCCTTGGCCTGTTGTGCCTGTCCAGTGATGGATTCCAAAATGCTTCTTTTCTCAGCTCTCAGCTTCCCAAACTAATTGTTATATCCCCAGACTTGGGATGATCTCATGCTGTTCTTCCCTTTCTGTGTACTTTTACTCCCTCTGCTGACTTATATGTAAATGCAGCTTCCATGGTTTCTGGTCTCACCTTGACTAATTTCTTTGGAGACATAATCTACCATATATCCATAATTCTTTGTAAACATCTACACTTACACCACACAAGAATATTCATGAATGAGTCATTAGTTTGTCAATGATACATTGCCTGCCACCTTTTGGGTATATCTTCTGACAACAGCATGTTAGGTGTGGAGAGCATGTCAGGCCTGACAAGAGTTGCTGACACACACTATTGAACCAAAAACTGGTTACTGTGTCACAGTATGCACCTAATTTTACATACATGAATAATTCTAATGCATCTATTGATATGCTTAAGCTTGAGTGCATGCTTAGGTTTCTTACTAAATCAGGGCTTCAGAATTCCCTGAGATAAAACTTCTAAAAAAGTCAGAGAGATTTTTTTCCCTAAGGACTGCTGGCTTTGTCCTTTAGGTAGAACACCTGTGTTATTTAGTATTGGTATAAATCACTTTTACAAATGCCCTTTTACTTGCATATCTGTCATACATTTCTTTCTTACTTTGTGTTTTTGACAGTTTTAACATTCATAAAACATCTAAAAAACATGTTTTCAACAAAAGTATTCACTTGTAAATGATAAGATGAAAGACTGGAGGGTAATAGTACTGAATTATAGGGTGGTGTTTAAAAGCTAAAGAAAGATAAAGTTTCAAGGTCTGCAGAGTGCAGTACCTATTAAAATGTCTCTTTTCAAGAAAGCTAACTGAATGTGGAATGCAGCCATTCCATTTTGCTCTTGTCCAGAATGCTGTTGACAAAAGCAACACCTTGTTGGCATTGACCATGCTTCACCTTGTTAGGCTCACCAGTTCTTATATAGTGATGCTTGATATTATTCTCTGTAAGTGACATGACCTCCACTGCATCAATTCACAAAGATTAATGTCTTTTTAGCAGTGACTACTCTATTCTTAAGAGTATCGCTTTGTGATAAAATGCTATATTTATTCTCCTTTCACATGATGTAGCTGTTGTCTCTCAGCAAAAGAAAAAAGGTTAACAGTTTATTTCTCAGTACTTGAAAACTTCCTGTGATTATAAAACAAAATACTGAAAAATCCCACATGGAAAAATTCACAGCTGGTGTAAATCAGCATGGCTCCATCAGATGGTGAATATGTGCTGGTTTGTACTGGGACATAGCTCTAGCTTTCTTTGTCTATGCAGTCTGTATGGAATTCAATCAGAGCCAACATGCTGAAATTGCTTTGTTCGTTTATAATTTCAAATTTAAAAACAACTTCTCAACTTAGAAATCATTGGTCAAATATTACTTTCTTTATTCAGTCAAAATGCCCAGTGAAGTCAGTAGGAGTTTTGTGTGAGTGTTAAGTGACATAATTAGCTCAGGGATTGTTAGAAAGGACGATTCATAAAGTCTATCTTAAAAACAAAATAAAAGCCCACTGTGTGTCCCAAATATCTTTGGAAAACACCACAAGAGGAACAAAGCACCTGGCAGCTTTGGATTCATAACTAACAATATTTTACTACCCGAGTTGTCTGTTTCAAATTTTGTGACACACTTTTATGTCTGCATTTGGAGCTAGAGGAACAAGTACAACCTGGAGCAGACATACACAAGGCAGATCTACGCTGCCCGCTGTTTTTGGTGACAGTTGAATGAAGAAAGCAAGTTACTTAAAATAACTTGTGTATCAGTTCAACTGCCCTATGCCAAGTGTGTCCACTCCTCTGAGTCAAAGGGAGGGACCTTCCTTCGACTCAACACTACTTCAGTTGCTGGTATGATCCTATGTTTTACACCCCATTGCATTTAGTTTCATTCCTTTCTGTAAGTTCACCCATCTTCAAAGCATATGAGGAAGTGGGATCTTCTCCCACGAAAGCTCATGCAAAAAATAAATCTGTTAGTCTTAAAGTGCCACACAACTCCTTGTTGTTTTTTTTTACTGGACTAGACTAACATGGCTATCCATTTTGAACTTAATAGATAAGCTTCCCAATTGACTGAGGAGGAGACGTCACAGACCAAATCAGTTAAATGGAAAAGTTAATCTGATGGCAGTGATTTTGTTGTAGTCAGTGGAGATAAGTCCTCAGGCTCTCTCTTATAATGATGGAGTGTTGAAAATAGTTCTACTATATTACATGGTAGCAACAGCAATAATTGTGGCAGCATGAGTAGGCTGGTAGTCATCCTGAGTACAAACCTTCCTGGATTCTTGGGGCAGCTAATCTATGCTGCTGCTGTCCATGAGCTGTACTACTATTTTTTCACGTAACCAAGCCCTGCTCCAGGTGGGAATCACATCACTAGCTCCCAGTGTAGGCGTAGTCTTAATGTCTGATTCAAAGCCTATTGGAGTCACGTGCATCAGTGGACTTTGGATGGCATTATAAAAGATGGCAGTTAAACTGATGGGCCAGAGAACTGGGTGTGAGATATAATGAACAGAGATTTGAAGAGGGCTTAAATGTTGTTTAGATGGATTATAAAGAGGAAAGGATTCTAGCCAGGTTCTTGAGTATGAAGATGTGTGTGTGTGTGTCTGATTTTGAATTATGCTAAGGCCCATTTATCCTCCTTTGCCCCGGTGGGTAGTATGAGGAGCCTTAGCTGCCTACAGGAGAAAACTGTATGGACTTTATTAAATGTTGCTAAACTAGTTGAATAGGTACATAATTATTATGTTGACACAGTTTGGGAATAAAATCCATACATGTTTCTAAATCTGTAGCAGAGCTTTGCCTACACGTAGAAGAAATTAAGTTCCACATTGCATGTGTTATGTTATGTTCAAATGTTTATAACTTCATGGGAATTTCTCCCATGAAAGCTCATACGATAAATAAATTTGTTAATCTATCAAAGTGCCTCAGGATTCTAGTGTGTTTTGCTGAACTAGACTGTCACGGCTACCCCTCTGAAACATAATTTCAAGATTTCCTCACCACATTTTGAAATCTAAATTTGCGAGACACTTGTAAATTTAAAATGAAGATATTTTGGGAAGCATCTCAATGCAAATCAAGTATCTGAAAAATGAGAGGGAATGAGAAATATTTCATCACTATAATAGAGTAAGACTTGATATGGTCTAGCATCATCTTCTCATTAACAAACTAGAGAAGTACAACATAGATGCAACTACTATAAGATGAGTGCAAAATTGATTGGATAACCACTCCCAGAGAGTAGTTATCAATAGTTCACAGTCATTGTGGAAGGGTATAACAAGCAAGGAAACATAGGCTATGTTCACGCATAGACACTTATTTCAAAATAAGTTAATTTGAAATAAAATCATTATTTTGAATCAACTTAAATTGAAATAAGCAAAAACCTCAAATCAAAATAGCAAGTCCAGAGACAGGACTTGTTATTTTGAAGCAGGAGAGGGGCAGCATGGGAGGTGTGGCAACACGGCCCCCTCCCTGGGCCGTGCCCCCACCCAATATATAGAAAATTGAAAGCACCCTGGGAAGAAGGGCAAAAGTGTTAATTCAAAATAATGGTTATTTCAAAATAACATGTCCGAACAGCATTATTTCAAAACAACCATTTTGAAATAACAGCTATTATGATTTCAGCCTAGGTTTTATTATTTTGAAATAAGGTTTGTTATTTCAAAATGATGGGGCTTGTCATTTCGAAATAATGAAACGTCGTTCGGACATGACAACTTGTAAATCGAAACGACCGTTGTTTCGATTTAAAACCTACGTGTGGACATAGCCATAGGGATCAGTGCTGGGTCTGGTTCTATTCAGTATTTTCATCAGTGAATTAGATGGTGGCATAGAGAGTACACTTATAAAGTCTGCAGATGATACCAAACTGGGAGGGGTTGCAAGTCCTTTAGAGGATAGGATCACCATTTAGAATGATTTGGACAAACCAGTGAAATTACCTGAAGTAAACAGAATGAAATTCAATAAAGACAAATGCAAAGAACTCTACTTAGGAAAGAACAATCCATTGCACACATACAAAATGGGCAATGACTGCCTAGGAAGGAGTACTGTGGAAAGGGATCTGGGTATCATAGTGGACCACAAGCTAAATTTGAGTCAAGAGTATAGCAGTGTTACCAAAAAAACCAAACACCATTCTGGGGTGTATTAACAGGAGTATTGTAAGTAAGTAATTTGTCCATTCTGCTCTGCCCTGGTTAGGTCTTAGCTGGAGTATTGTGTTCAATGTTGGGTGCCTCATTTCAGGAAAGATGTGGAGCAACTGGAGGAAGTTCAGAGAAGACCAATATGAATGATTAAAGGTCTTAACTTATGAGGGAAAATTGAAAGAGCTGGGTTTGTTTAGCTTGGAAAAGAGGAGACTGAGAGGGAACAAAATAGTTTTAAAAGTACCACAAAGGTGTTACAAGGAGAGAGAAAAATTATTCTACTTAACTGCCAATGATAGGACAAGAAGCAATCGGCTTAAATTATGGCAAGGAAGGTTTAGGTTGGACATTAGCAAAAAATTCCTAACTGTCTGGGTGATAAATCACTGAAAAAAGTTGCCTAGGCATGTTGTGAAATCTCCATCATTGGAAGATTTTAAGAGCAGGTTAGACAAAGACATGTCAGGGATGGTTTAAGATGGTAGTTGGTCCTACCATGAACGCAAGGGACTGAACTCAATGACCTCTCATGGTCCCTTCCAGCTTTTATGATTCTGTGATGATTTGATAAATTAAAAAATGCAAAATAATATTTTGCCAGCATTTAATTACACAGACACACATACATTCAACTCTTCAGGCTGAGTACTTGTATAAGCAATTTTAACCTCAAATGTAATTTTTTCTGGACAATGATCAATACTAAAAAGGAAGGGCTTGGAATGAAAGTGCTTCCTCCAACCAGCAAGAACCCTATCCTGGAAAAACTTACTCACAGTGACTAGTGGCATGTGTAAAGTTTTGCAGGAATGAACACTAAAACAATGCACTGCTTTAATATTCTGATGCTCTGTGTATGTTTAGAAAAGAACCACTCCAAGAAAAACAGTATCTCTGGGAAGAAATCTCTTTGCATGTAATGTTTTTCATCTTTACTCAGAACATTTACATGAGAAAAAGGTCTTTGTTTTTTAAGAATAAGTCTACTCCCACTGCTTATTCACTACTTGAAGTCATAATCACCTCTTTGTGACATCATGGCTGGTAACAGTGAAAATGACTGTTATTGAGGAAACAGGAGGGTAGCTGCAGCTCTGCTGACTTTGGCAGGTGGGAGGAAAGAAGATGCAACACCTACTACAGATGCTGTTTTACTCACTAACATTTTTGGGTTTGTTCCTGCTTTGGCAGAATTGCAGCATCACCCCCTTCTCCAACTATGAAGAACTTTTCATTTTTAACAAGTAGATGGGAGGGAGCTTTTAGATTTTAATGCGAGGTGCGCCTAAATGTTCCTAAACCTTACCTCACTGTCTTTCTCACCCAAAACACAGGAAAAATGTGTTAATTTCTCATCCCAGTTAAAAAGTATTAAATGAGAAAATGAAGGATTAAACACAGATGATACATTTTTCCCTTTACATTTGGGTGAGTCACCTGAGTCTTAATGTTGTAAGATCTTCTAAAAATTTAGGTGAATAAATATTATCAGGGCAAATCAGTTATCTGATGAATTTACATTCCTGTATTTTCTTCCCATTCACAACTCCATCATGCAAATTATTACCAAATTGTGTGAGGTCCAATTTATGAAAAAAAATTAATACCAGGGATTTGACTGCCAGTCATTGATTTTAATTGATAAGGTATAGTTGGTCATCTAACTCACAGTTTATTTTTGCTGGGTGATTGATTTATTTTTTAAACAAGAAAATAATGGATGACAAGAAGACTCTTGTGTGTATAAATATCCTTGTTAACATAAAAAAACCAAGTATAAATATAAAGAACAATCATATTTACAAAAGTTCATTCATGTAAATATAAGCAAATAAGGGGAAATTCACCTGACATTTAAAAGATTTCCTGATGCCGGCCAACACAAGGCCTATGCTGTATATCCATGAAACCCCATATGTGAAGGTTCAGGTGATGCAAAAACTTTGTGCTTGTTCTCTGTACAGGACTGAATTCCCTCATGTCATGTACTGTGTTATAGGTAGTGTGACCTAGTAGTCAGCACAGGAATGTGGCCTAAGGGTCAGAGCAAACTCAGAGGCATGGTCGGCAACAAGCCAACATTCAGAGCCAAGAGCCAGAATAGAAACAATGGGCAGAACCAGAGCCAAGGTCAGGACACAGGCCAACGGCAGGGCCAGAAATTCTAGGAAGGGAGGTAATTAACTTGTAATGAAGAGAGGTACCAGGACTCATTACTTTCATAACTAATGCAGCAAGTTCAGAGGTGCTAGGACTATGAACTGTCAGGCCGAGAGATGCAAGGACTCAGCTTTGCCATAGACGAAGCACTAAAGAAAATGACTGGGGCTGGAGCATGAGCAATTGTGCATTGGACACCAGGCCAGTACAGAAGTAAGTGATGCTACTGTAGGCACGAAACTCATTGAGGGACCACTATTCTTCTGTTATGAGAAGGCTTTAATGTTGTTCTGTTGGCCCTTCTGTCTGTTCAGGAAGCACAGTCTCTTAGTGATGGTTTATTGGATCCAACTAAACTCATCCGGTTGCTAGGCAACCATGTCATGGCCCACCTGAGTTCCTGACACACCCATAGTGAATAAAAGGGGCTATGAGCAGGCTCAAACTAGAAAACTATTCAGAATTCAAGTGACTGCTCATGGACACTGATTTATATTTGACCTGCTTTGCTCAAAAGCTTTAGGGATTTGCTTTGGTTCAGATAAGCACCAAAATGTTCTAAATCTCTTAGGATAACACCACCGGGCTGGAAATCTCCTGTCATCAGGCTTTCTGAACATGCTATTATGTTATTTCCAGCTTTAACATATGTTTTCCCTAAGGAGGAATATGACTCTCTGATTATAAATTAGTAACTTACAAGATGGTTTACTTTAAGAATGAAACATTCAGTTGCGGGCATACTGTGCCTTCATGCAGATACCTCAGAGCAGCCTGCAATAATATAAAACTATTTTGTAGTGAAGGCTGCAAGATAAGACTTTAATATTCAGTCTTCAATGCAGATAAAAGTTTTCCAACCCTAATTTGTGAAGCCAAGGTATCCCATGTGGAAGGGGCATAATATGCAAAATAATAAAATACAAAAATATTTGGATCATCTCCAAGGTGTTACTAACAATGCTGCTAGAGTTGACTATAAACGATCAGTCGTACATATAATAATTCAGAAGAGAACTACACCATGTCAGGAGCATGCTAACCTGGCATGCAGTAACTAACCATTCTGACAATGAAAAGGTGAAGGGACTGAGCCTAGAATGAAAAACAGACTTGGCACTTTAAGATTCCTTGTACACTTGATAGAAAGTATTGTATTTTACCAGATCCATTGCTACTTATTAAGATCATTAGAAATGGGTGCCTTCCTAGGGGAGGCCCATGGAAAATGTCAGTCCCACATCATCAATCAGTGGCAAATTCCTCATGAATCCATAATTTAGGTCTCCCAGGTTGATTCTAATAATTTTACAACGAGCTGCCAAAAATTACTTATTGTTTTGTTAATCATTGTTAATAGGAACAGAGGACTGTTTTGAGTTGCCCCATGAAAATCACACTAATTAGAAATGTCTGAATTCATACAAGTCCTGAGAGATTAATTTATTCATCATAATCAGTTAATCACTTTTCCCTTACATAATTAGACAGCTCCTGGTAGAAAGGGAGGTTCTCACAGAAAGGAGAAGACTACCAAAAGCTGACATTAGCGGAACTAGAAGCTCAGGGCTAAGCCTGCCTATCATTATGTGTTCCCTCCCTGTGCATACTGATTAGTGCAGGTGGCTTTTTTGCCCACTTTCAATAAATCTGGTCTCAAACCAGAAATGGTTAAGAAACTGATTTTCTACAGATGAATCAGAAGGTTTCTTTAAGTTTTGCACTCACCTGTCCAGTGGGACAATGAGATGGAAAAAAAAAAAACCCCCACTGATAAAGGCAATTGGTTTTCTTAAAAATTAACATCTTAGTAGAGGGTCACTAATAGGAAAATTTTAAAGGGGCAGCCTTGTTAGTCTAGTTCAGTAAACCAAACAAGATGTCCTGTGGTACTTAAAGACTAACATATTTACTTATTCCTTGAGCTTTCATAGGAGAAAATCCCACATTAAAGTGTCTGATGAAGTGGGAAAATCCCGCTTTAAGTGTCTGACAAAGTGCAATTTTCCCTAACAAAAGCTCATGCAATAAATAAATTTGTTAGTCTTTAAGTGCCACAGGACTCCTTGTTTGATATAATAGGAAAATTCTCACTGTACTTGCAGAGTTGTAAAGAGAAAAGCACAAACTAGAAAGTGACATCTAAACCCTTTGAATTTCTGTGGAGTTGAGATTTTAATCCCAACCTACCCTTTGAATTTCTGGGGTGCTGAGATTTTAATCCCAACCTAAATCTGACCTTTAATATCGTACAATCATAGAATACAATAACAGAAACTGGAAAGAACCATGAGAGATCATCAGGTCCAGTCCCTTGTACTCATGGAAGGACCAAGTACCCTCCTAAACCATTGTGACAGAAGTGACACAATGCTATATTTGCAAAGGTCATTTTAATGACTTCTTGATATAGAGGGCCTGTTTATGTATGTTTTTGCATCATGCATGCCAGATCCTTGCACTTTTGCCATCGTGGGACACTTTTTGTTCCAGAAAAACCCTATTCGTTAGATGTGACATGAGAGAACCCATAATACTACCTGATTACCATATTTGGTGCTGCCATGATATAACACAGAGGCAAAATTATTCCATCATGAAGATTTCTAAACTCTTAATCATTTTAAATGTTCTTTTACTTTTTGCTGGAAATACTGCATAGGGAATCAAAATCACTGCTTTCCATGCATCTTTTGACACATCCTTTCCATAAGCAGCTAGTGATGCCAGGACAGACTTGCTCCGTGCTTTCATTATGCTAGTTTTAAAGCACTCCAGCAGTTCCATTGCTAAAGAGAAAAAACATGCTTATGTGCACTGATATATCTGGAATGGAGCTTAGTGATTATATGGGAAGTCAGTGTTGTGTCTTCAGCCACAGAGGTCAGTGTCAAGGATCACTTTTTCCTCTCTGCAGTTTCCAGGGAATGCAGTTACCACAGGCGTGACACCTCCTTCCTTCCCACTCCTTCTACAATGCTGTAGGAGACAGGCACTATCTCATTGCTTGAAGTATTGAAAAGATAACCAATGAATATCATTTTAGGGCTTCGTTCTCCTGATCCACTGAAATAACTAGATTATGAACAAGATAAGGGATTACCCAAAAGTAAGTGAGAGCAACAGATCCGTACACTTATTTGAGTAAGGTGAATAGGGTTTGGCCCTAAAGCAAATTGACACTAAGTAATTTTAACTAATAGCTAATATTTGCTAGATTGTTCTGTTAATTAAAAGCTTTGAATGCTTAACTTTATCCAGAATATAAGAACATATATTTATTACAGGTATTTGGAGACTGAAACGAGTGTAATGAGTGCAATTACAGGTATTCAGAGACTGAAACGAGTGCCTCTCATGTCCATTTCTGTGCTTGAGTTGAGAGGCTCCAGGATGAGGGCATCGGGAGAAATTTCAAACATTGCTGTGGTGGTTTTGCAAACATCATTGCTTAATAGATCCCCACTTTTGAAACATTTCCAGCATTTGAGCATAAAGAGTAAAAGAAAGTGGTGTATGTGTGCATGCACATGAGGTCCTGTAGCTGCCTGTCCAACCCTACAGAAGCAGCAGTGATGAGAAAATTTCTTTTACTGACTGATGAAGAGTGAAAAACAAGTAAGGCCAGTTCTAAAAAAGCTCGTTAATTTCCAGAAGTTTTGGCTGCCCTTCCATTTCTTAAGATTCATGTTAATCAAGTTGTCTGCTGTGAAGGAAAGATATGCTAAAAATCCTATGAGAACAACAATATTCACTGTGTGTGATTCTGCATTTAGTTTCCTATTAGCTCTGTAAAATAACACTAAGGAGTTTTTGTGTTTCTTATTGTATCAGTAAATTCTATGCAGATGTTTTAAAATCATCATTATTATAACTCTGAGATTCTTAATCTGGCCCCAATCCTGCTGCAAAGAACAAGGTTTGTGGTTAGAGGACCTTCCAGGATAGGGACTGTAAGGTCTCAGAACCCATTTATAGCAGGAAAAACCATTGAAGCGAAACAAGAAATAGCAATCTGCCTAAGCACTGATATCTCCATAGACACAAAGCTTTCACAGGTACTTCAGAATCAGCCAGCTTTCAAAAACATCTGATTTCAAAAGTACCAGATAACATTTCAGATCAGATAGCTGCCCACTACTGAAATGATAGCAGATATGTAACTGGGGAAAAATAATAATCTTTATAATCTTTAACAGCATTGCTCCTATACCGTGTTTCATTTTTGGTATGTAGTGTTTTATCTAACTATCCATTTGGATAGTGACTATGATCAGATAATGCAGCAATATGGACAGATGCAAAGGAAAAATGTACTTGCACTAGTCAACAGATAAACTGACAGGCAAATAAATCATTAAATAATTTCAGTAGAGTTTGATAACCCTCTCAAGCTAAATGAATTCATTTTAATTCTTTTTTGCTTCTTGTTTATCATTCTTTTAGCTTTGTCACACTGATATGGCAACAGTTTAGTGCAATTGAAGAAATATGTCTCATAACGATGGGTGTATTGGTTCAGTTAAATGTATTGATGAGAACTGAACCCTTTTTTGAAGCTCAAAGAAGGTTTGTCTAATTTTTCCTCATTTTATTTTTTTATTTATTTTATGCACCTCTACATTACGTGGCTCTCAAAGCAGCAGATGTGCTGAAATCCTGCTGGAAAGGTTCTTCTCAACCACTATTTCCAACTGCAAACTCTAGGGCTTAGGACAATTCAGATAAGGTTAGGTAGGAATCCAAACAACTCATTCTCATCCAAACCAAACAAAAAACTCAGAACATTTGAAGGTCTGTGGTTTTCAGGGTTTTCAAGAAGTGAAAGCAAGAGCTTTGGGTGTCTGTGAAAGCTTATTTTTGGCTGTAAAAGCCATTCAAGCCTACAAGTTTTGGGGGTATATGCAATATTTGATCCACTCTTATTCTCTTTCTGAATATGATCCCACAGTGCAAGGGACCAAGGTTAAATAATACTCCTGAGGAGAAGAAAAACAATTGCCTGTATAAGCTAAAGATCCCCCCCCCCAATTAAAAACAACTAACAAAGGAAAGACAAGCAGAATAAAAATTTTAAATTTGCAGTGAGTCTCTGTTACGGTTATCAGGAATGTTAAAATAAAATGAAATTGTTTGTTATGTATGGCTGGAGAGAAACGTCTAACTAACACTGATATAAATATTCAGTTAATAATCTGTTATACTGCATAATTTTGCTGATGCTTGTTCTGTAAATTACATAAATAATTATTTTAATTTTTTCTTATTAAGTAATTTATCTAACACAAATGTGAAATTGGAGGATGGGATTTGGATAATTGAAAGTAAATGCAAGGAGTTGTTTAACAATTGGCTTAGGGAGTTAAAATTATTTTTTATTCTCCGGATACTTTTCATCTAGTCTATGGGTCCCATCACAAATGTTACCGGATAGCCACGATCAAAGGTTATTGGTGCAATCATGAGACTGACACTAATGGTGCTCTGACGCCGTGTTAGAGGAACTATTGGAGAAGTAGGCAAGCAAAATCGACCATCAAATGGAATTGACACACAAAATAGTTCTCATGCCTTCCATTGTGGGGAGTAAGAGGTATGACCACACAGCATTGTAATCCTGTCTTAGCGCAAATGGATGAGAATCTTCCCCTTCATTTAAAGCACATTTTGTGCATCCCTCTAATAGGATATTTGGACTTTTCACTTAAAAAAAAATTGAATCTTCTGTGTCCTTGCCAGAGCCCTGTGAATTGATTTGTATTTCTGAACCTCTGCTATCATAAGCACTGTTCTTTTGATTATGAGAGTGATTCTCTTCAGAGCCCTTATGATAAAGGCAGCACTTCTATCCTCCATGGGGGTGCTACACTGCAGCATTTGGATTAGGAGACCAAAACTGTTAATACAGGTCTTGTGGTATTGTGTTTATTTTAACAGGAACTATGGCACAGCTGTCACAGTAACCAGAATCAGTGACATTTGTGTTCCTGGTGGTTTGTAACAATTATTATTCATAATAGAAGTATTATTATAATGCCAAGAAGTCTCAGCCCAATTCGGGACCCCTTGAGGTAGGTGCTGTTCATACATATAATAAGGGACAGCACTTGTCCCTTTTGTGAGAAAACCAATTGGAAGAGGTAAGGGGAAGAAATCTTTCAAAGGTTTGTCATTGACCATTCTGGCTGAGAGGAAGCTCTGCGGAGCTCAGTGTAGGGACAGGGCTGCTTGCATATGGACTCTGTGCATCCTTGCTGGTTCTGGGTCCCTGCATGCTTCCTTCTTGCTAATGGATTTATAATAATAGGTTCCCATGAATGCTGTCTGCCCTGGACCCTGGTACTAGTGTACTCACACATGTGCACACAGTTAAAATTAAGTTCTCACTGTGAAAGGGCTCCTGGCAAAATGAAAACACATGCTAGGACTGTAATGTATTTTAGCATGGAACTCCACTCCTGGACCACCCTTGTCCCCATCCTTTTATGTTAGTTAATGTTCCGTGTCTCTGTTTCCCTTTGGCTTGTCCATTTAGATTGAAAGCTCTTTAGGGCAAAGATTGTCTCTTATTATGTGTATGAGCAACACCTAGCACAATGGGTCCTAAACTTGGTTGAGGCCACTCAATGTTTTCATAATGTAACTAATCGTATTTGTTACAAAGCATTGGAAATATGCATGTTGCTAATTCCAATTACTGTGGCAGATGCCACATAGTTCAAATTAAAATCTGAACAAGATTCCACTATGATTCAATATGTTACTCATTGCTGTATAAAAGAAAATACCTTTTTCTGAGATGTCTTAAAGAAATATATATATAATTATGTATTATTCTGTCAATTTTAGATTTGCCTGTGTTTTCATGCATTTGTTTATGTATCTGCATATGTGTGCATGTTCTGTGGATACAGACAAACTGATAGACAGAGCATGGTGTGTGATCTTTGTTATGACATCTATCTTCATGAGTGAAGAGAGGAGGAATAACTCAGACTAGCATGGAGCCACAGGTCTGCTATTTCTTGTCTCCCTGCAGGAGGAGAACAGGAAGAGGCAAATCAGTTTAAAATATTTAGATTTAAACAATAAACAGGAGCTTATGCTGCAGATACAGAACACTGCCTTGTGAAATAAACCAGATCTGCCTCATTGTTCTACTTTTTACCCTATAAATTCCCATGTAGCAAAGATGACAGTAAAATAATAATCTTATGTAATACATTGAGCAAGGCATTATTCTCATTGTCTTCACATGTATTTTGTCTATATATTTTAACAAGAAAACCACAATTTGGAATAGCTGTCTGGTTGCCATGAGATTCCTGGGCAAGACACCATATAATCCAGGAGTTGACAATCTTTGCTGGACCCCGTGCTGGCAGCCGGGACCAGAGAGGCGTCAGGAACAAGATCAGCAAGGGATAGGAGCTGCACACTCCTTCTCCATGATGACCCCCCCCCAGCTGGGGAGAAGAGCCAGGAGGGGCCATGAGCCATGTGGTAGGGCCAATGAAGGGAGCAGTCATGGTGCTGCAGACCAGGAGTTGCTGTGCACAAGCCTGTGTGCCAGGTTTGGCCCATGTGCCAGGGGTTTTGACCCCTGATATGACACCTAGTGCAAAGGCTATCATAGAAAATACGATGGGTATCTATTAAAAATAGTCACAAAACTACATACAAACTTCATAAACATTACATTTTGATAAGTCAGTTGAATATCAGCACTCTTAAATCTCTCCTATGTAGAAAGCGTCAATGGGTACATCCACATGTCTCTTTTATTTCGAAATAACACTGGTTATTTCAAAATAAAAAAGATTAAGTCCACACAATGTTTTCTTATTTTGAAATCACGGGCTCTGTCATTTCGAAATAAGAACCATCATTCTGAAACAGCTTAAACCCCATTCATTTCAAAACGGCTGTTATTTCGAAATGGTTATTTCGAAATAATGCCATTTGGACATGTTGTTTCAAAACACCACCATTGTTTTGAAACAACTGTTTCAAAACATGTCCAAACAGCATTATTTTGAAATAACCATTTCGAAATAACAGCCGTTTCGATAGCAGGCTTTCCCTTAATTCGAATTAACATTTTCTGAATTCAAAATAACTTATTTTGAAATAACGATGTATGTGTGGACATAGCCAATGTGTCTAAACAACTGAAACTATATCTGGTGGGGGGTTTTGGATTCATTGCCCTCTATAGACTAATCTGACAAGAACGTCAGTTTTATTTCAGATTTCACTTGATTAGAACCTTAGACCCATTTGGAAAACCCCGGCATTATAGCTTAGTAAAACTCATCAGCTTTACAGTAAGGATGATGGGTTTTGTTTTAATATTACATATATATGGCTTGATCCAAACTGCTTTGGAATCAATGGAAAGATTCTTAGTGACTTAACAGACTTTGGGTCGGGCCTATACTGTCATGGTTGTTGGTGATATTATTGTAGTGCCTAGGAGCCCTAGCCATGGACCAGGATTCCATTGTACTAGGCACTGTACAAATCCAAAACAAAAAGATGGTCCCAGCCCAAGGAACTTACAATTTAAATTTAAGACAAAAGACAGTAGGTGGACAGATGGGGGAATACAAGACAGCAGTGCAACAATATTGGTCATATGAATTGTTTTACGTGATTCATTGAATAACCAGCCACAAAATTTGGCAACAATCTCCCCTAAAGAAGAGACCAATGCTGCAAGATAATCAGCCCTTTGTATTAATTCCACTGAGGCTCTGAGCATTCAATATTTTGCAAGAGGTGCTCAGCATTGTGCAAGAGAGGTCCCTGTCCAATCCTATTTGTGGATTCATGGGTACCACTTTTACAGAAGTGGAAATACCAATGACAATAATTAAATAGGTTAAACACAAACTCACAAGTACTGTGTGCTTACATGGAGTATATTTTATATAATAGATACAAATTCATTTAAAGGAATTTATTTGGGACTGTTCACAATTACCTAACACATTTTTGGTGATCTTCAAGATCCATCCACCTCTTGGAACACTAAAAAAACCAGGCAAAAATAAGGATGTACCTGTCTCCCACTGCATTATGTAATTTATGGACAGCCTCTTACACTTGACAAATGGGTATAGATACTTTGGCTGAGGGTGATTAAGGCCATCCATTTTGTAAGCCTCAGTGTTGTAGCCTGACTTTCAGAGATGCTGAGCTTGTGCAGTTCCTATTGTCTGAAATTGGAACTAAATGTGCTCAGCCCTCTGAAATTACAGCCCTCAGGGTTTCAAGTTGAAGTTGAGTACCCAGAAAGTGAAGCACTCAAAATCAGGGGCCCCTTTAGAAAATATTGCCCTTAGTCAGTCAGCCAAGATCACAGTAACAGAGCACGGCCAGAGCCAGGAATAGAACTGAGTTGTAGTCTCCCATCTCCTGCTGTTAGATTGTATGACCATATTAAGGAGATAGCATTGTAAACAGGTCTCTGTTTTAACTAGATTGACACTGAGAATGCTTCTTGTTCACTTCAGTTAATGTTCATTATAGAAACATAGATTTCACAATTGTTCTTTTTGGAATAATAATTTAACACTCTCACTTGCTTTCTTTGCACATTAAGGTAGGTCCAGCTTTGACACTAAATCTTACATTTGTCTTTGCCTGTTAGGTTCTAGCAATCCTCATGTTAATTTAGATTTCAATTAACATTCTTAAACAAGAAATAAAAATAGCCTCTGTCTTGTTAAATTCTTTTCAACTAGTAGCCAAACGTTCACCATTGTCTTTTAACCATATTTTCTAGGATAAATCTGACATACCTCTCTTCTCACTCAAAGAGGAGAGTGGTTCTTCTTTTTTCTGTTCCTGAAACAGCACTGGTGTTTATTTGAAGCTAATAAAAAGAAATATTTTCTATTACACTGTATGACTGATGTGACAACACTCCAAATGTCTTTAGTATTTTCCATCCTAGGATCTCAAAGTACCTTACAGTTATCTTAATATAGCCGTGGTCTGTTACCCCCAAGAAAATCAAAACAAAACATGGCTTTAGAAGGACTGTTTTCTCTTTAGATACATTTATTGTCTATTTCTACAAAAGGAAAATAAACCTAGAAGTCATGACAATCATATTATTGTTGTCTAATCTGTCTCAGTGACCAAAGTTTTCTAAATAATATTTCTAGTATAGTTAAAATTGAAGTACCTTTTTAGCATGATGGTGTACTGATGACCAGAACTCATACAAGACAGTAGGGTAGGAAATCGTTAATCTGGTTATATAAGTAACAAGAAATTCTGCAATTTGTGTGAAGTGAGAAAGTATTTTGTAGGATATTTCATTCTATCTATTGAGTTACACCAATGCTCTAACACTCACAGAATTAATTTCTTAATGTTGGAAGCCTCTGAGGTTTAAATAACTTTCTAAGGTTGCAAATGCTAAATACCCCACTCTGCAAGAAGCACACTGAAACTTCCTGTTGTTTTGATATAAATTTAAGACAGAAGCAAACATACTTACCTGAAATGTTCTACTTAGAGAGAGAAAGAGGAAACCTCAATTGCTTTCAAGAGATCTTGATAATTCTTTTCCATCCACCTTTTCTTAAAGCTAAGGAATTTAATGGATTATTATTTGAATGGTTTGAGGATTATTTTGTATAGTGCTTTAATCATTCTGTAAAAATGTTCTATGGGTACAACTTAAAACATTAAGGCTTTATAATGTTCTTTAAGGAGTTTGCAAATGTGAAATGATAATATGCTGTCTAATTTTATTATAGCTGTCTGAAAGGTGAGAATAGGTTAAAGGTTTATTGTAACGACATGTTTGAATAGTTTTAGTAACATTTAAATCCAGATTGATGACTTAGAAGAGTTTTAAATAGCTGCAGTGTTTTGAATTAAAAAAGACCCCTGGCTTTGAAGAAAGGTTCCGTAAATTTTTTATGAATATATAAAGGAGAAATATCTTAAACTCTGAACTTATAATGAAAGTGACTGTTCCTGGATTGACAGCCCTGAGAAATGAAGTCCTCTGAACTATGAAACACATTGGGCAATGGTGCCACCATCTCCTACCTTCCCCACCCTGCTGATGTGCTCTGACCTGAATAGAGGAACTCCTCTGAGAAAACAGGTAATTAGTTATCCTCTTTGTTCATTCAGTGCTTGGTCTCTCCTCTGAGACTGCAAACTACCATCAAACAGACATGGTGGTAACAGCATGGGGGGGTTTACAATAGCTAAAGTTAGAGGTTTGGAGATTCTGCTTGGATCCAGCACTCAAAGTTGAACCAGATCCAGCACATTTTCTATTTAACAATCATTTTTCAAAGCCACATCTGTTTGAATTGTTGAAGGCATTGCTTTATACATTGACTAACTCCATTTATACCAGTAGGTTTAGTTCATAGCAACTGAACCACTCCCCATTAAATAAAAGAGTGATACATTCACTGTATTAGCAAAATAATTTCTCTAGATACTATCAGTATCCTTTCAGAGGCAGGTATCTAATCAGCAAACCTTGTATGTTTTGACTTCAGCAGTTGTGTCAAACATGTGGCTTACAGAGGTGGCCCATGAATCTCTTCCATCCATTCTGTGACTGCACTCTATGGGACCTCATTCTTTCCCTAACAGAGGCTATATCTACACTAGAGGGCTCAAGTAAGTTGGCTTAATAAGGTCCACTTAAAGTCAACAAAATGTGTCCATTAAAGTCAACTTAATAAAGTTGACTTAAGGCAGGAGAGCCATTTAAGTCGACTTAATAAAGTTGACTCAAATGGCTTTCCTACCTTAAGTCAACTTTATTAAGTCGACTGTAATGGCCACATTTTATTAAGTGCTTAAGTGCAAGCACTTAGGTTGACTTAATGAACTCCAAACGTGGCTCTGGAGTTGCTTAAGTTCACTTAAGACTGGTTAAGTCAATTTAAGTCTCCAGTGTAGACGTAGCCAGAGAGAGAGAGAGATCTTGCATACCGAGTACTTTGTGATGCCACAAGAGCATCAAGTCTCATGACATTGCAGAGCACTGGGTATGTGAGACTGATCTGTGTGAGAACACACTTTCCCAAATAGAGAGAGTGAGAGAGTGGTATCATGGAGCAGAGTCTCACATGCACAGTGCTCGAAGATGGTCTGAGAGTACCCTAATGTTTTCATTTATGGTATGTATGGCACACTTGAAGTACTTTTAAGTCAAATCTGGCCTGCAACAACAAATGAGTTTGACACCCCTGGAATAGAGCAATACCTGAAAGCAGTTAAAGAATCCCTTGAAAAAGGGAGAGGAGATGCAAGATGTAAATGTGAATATGATCCTTTAAGCAAAATAATTTAACTATGATTCTGCAATCAATAAAAAATAATCAATGTAAAAGGAGCATGAAAAAGCAAAACAGATTTGCTTTGTCTGAAATATTTTGTACTAAATGAATACTTCCCAAACTGAGTATAATTAACTAATAGCTGAGAATCAAATTGAGAATTATTTTCCATTTTCCACTGACCTACAGAAAAGACACTCATTTGCAAAATAATACTCATAATAATACTCATGAATTTAGGACATTCCAAACAGACAGTGAACAATGTCACAGCAATGGTAGCTGTGAGATTCAATATCGACTTGAAAAAAAAAAACAGGACTAAAATACAGACTCATAAGATGTTACTCTACATAGAAACTGGGTGGATGGATCCCTTACATCCTTACAGAGGCACATTAAAATCAATAGGGATTTTTGGAGACACGGCAAGATCCAACACCAAGGGTGGGCCAGCACTTTTAATTTGTGATCTGACTCATGTGATCTATAGTATGCTTATTTTTATATGAATTTAAAATTTAAAGGATCAAAGCTATACTTTAGAGAATACTACTGCCATTTAACCACAGAGGCTGTCCTACTTTCAGGTATTTGTTTCACCAGATTTATGGTATTAATCTTAGAGACAGCATCTCCTGTCTACTGAGCAAGGTAGATTAGGAGATACAATGAAATACTTTTAAAAATCCAAATAATCACAGATGTTTGCTTGTATTTACAATCAAGAGACTTAAGATCAGGAGGGTTATTATACTGGAACAAAATAAACAAATAGCTCAACCTGCATATATATCTGACTTCACTTTTGCTTTGCCTGATTCCAGATTACCAGATTCCAAGGACAGAAAGCAGGGATGTAACTATGGCGAGGTGAATGGGGTAAAGCCCCAGGTGTGTATGGGAGAGGGCACCATGCCAGACCCTTCCTGGCCTCAAACATGAATGTGCCTTAAAGGCATATTCTGCTGGGAGCGGAGGAAGGCACTCCCTGCCTGGCTTTCTCTGCAGTAGGGAAGGGACCCCCATCCACCAGCTCTGGCCACTGTGGGGAAGAGAATCCCTGCCCGGCTCTGGCCGGTGATGGGGAAGGGTCACCCCACCTGGCTCTTACTGCAGCGGTGTGCCCCCCCCCCCAACATGCTCTGGCCAGAGGAGAGACAGATGGGTCCCGGAGTGGTGCCCGGGTGGGGGGGTGCCTTTGGGCCTGCTTGCCCCGGGTGCCCAAATGTGTAGTTACAGCCCTGCCAGAAATGAACATTATGATCATCTAATCTGACTTCCTCTGTAACACGAGCTAGAGAACTTTTCCAGATGTTTTGCAGAACAGACCTTTTAGAAAAAAAATCCTATTTTTCCTTAAAAAATGGTCAGTGATGAAGAATCTGTCATGACCCTTGGCATATTGCTCCAATGGTTAGTTATCTTCACTGTCAAATATTTATACCTTATTATCATTCAGAATTTCTCTAGTTTCCACTTTGAGATACTGGATTGTTTTATATCTTTCTCTGATAGATTGAAGACCCCTTTATTAAATATTTGTTTCCCCATGTTGAGCCTTACCATGTGTGATGGAGTCACTCCGTAACTCTTTCTTTATTATCTTAAATAGATTGTGCTCTCTGAGTCTATCACAATAAGGCCTGTTTTCGAAGCATCTAATCATTCTTATGGCTTCCCTGCACCCTCTCTAATTTATCAACATCCTTCTTGAACTATGGACATCAGTATACCAAATACAGAAGAGAAATAACCTGTTTACTCCTACCTGAGATCCCCTGTTTACACATACCAGAATTCCGTTAGTTCTTTTGGCTACAACTTTCACTACAACCTCTATTCAGCTGATTATCCAAAACTGTCAAGGGTTCCCCAATTCTATCATTCTGGAGATATGATTTCTATCTGAATATAACTTAAATTTTCTTTCCGTGATGAACTCTTACCTTCTTGTTCATGTAGGTAAGAAGTGTCCTATGAGAACGAATTTTGCTCCATAATTTGTTCAGCTTTAGAATCCCTGGAGCCTGCCTCTTGACACCTGAGATCTACAATTTTGGCTAGTCAAACTGCAGTAGCCACTAGAGAAACACAGAGCACAAATTCAAGCCATACTTTAAAAAAAAAATGCCAAAACAAAAACAGTATTTGACATATAACTGACCTGGATGCTGACATGGTTGCCTATGGAACTGTGCAAAAAGATGAAAGACTCATGTTTCCTTGGGAAAATCAGAGGTACCTTCTTTCTTACACCCTCACCAAAATATAGCTGATGTCATCTGTGAAATGAGCTTTGTCTGGAAATGCTTTTTATGGATATGAATGAGATTTACTGAGTGTTCTTTGTTAAAATGCAGCAGATAACTGGTTTTTGTTGTTCACAGAGAAACGTATGGAATGCCCATGGTAAAAAAGCAAGAAAATGAAAAATGAAAAAGAAAGCATGAAAAGGGATGGTCTGGATACAGAATGATGGCTAAAATGTGTTTTGGACTGAAAGTCTTGGAGGATGCAGAAGAGATAGAAAAGTAGTATGTTATATAGCTATTCTTTTCTTTTATTAAATCTGTCAATGTAACCTTAAATATCACACCACTTTCTCCCCCCCAAACATACCAGTTTCTTCCTTTTCTTTAAAACAATTTGAAAACCTTTGTTTGTTTAAAATAAAACAAAAGCAACACAGGACTGAAAAACTGCATGATATTATGGCAATTTTCAAAATAAGTATATGTCCACTATCTGTGCTCATATAGAACAGGTTGCTTTTGAGTAAGTTTAGTTACAGCAGATACTGTTTCTTTCTCAAGTTCCAAAGGGGTAACTGTATTAGTTTAGTTCCTCAAAACAAACAAGGAATCTTGTGGCACTTTTCCAGACTAAATTAATTTGGTAGTCTGGAAAAGTGCCACAGGACTCCTTGTTTATTTCTTGCTCAGTTGACATCTTCCTTCTCTGACATTACCTTAGAGAGGTTAGTATTGCCTCACTGTGACATTAGCATGTCTTTGAAGAAAGGCTTTAAAATATGTAGTCAAACCAAGAGAAAATGCTTGTTAGGCGGAGTGCACTCTGTTAATCTGCATAGTAATAGGACCACCAGGACAGTTAAGTGAGGTGCACAATACAGTAAAGTCAGGTTGGCATTGGCTTTATTTTTCAACATTAGCCTCAAAAATTGCTAGCTCATTTTCCTGGTTATCAGGATGCTTTGGCACCTCTGCTTTCATCATTAAGCTTAGTATTTTGAAAATCCTTTTGCATTTTTCATGTGACTAGCTCATTTATTTTACATTTATGTGACATGGACTCTATTCTGCATGTTTACAGTTCAAGGTCCTGCTTCTAATATATTTTACATGGGTATAAAATAAGAGGTAACTAATGAAGTAGATGGAATTTCAGCAGTGTAAAAATGGTCCTAGTGAGATATGAATCAGGTCTATTATATGCTAGAAGCCTTATTAGGCATTCCTTAGGTGAGCTTTCTGTACAGGGAAGAATTCATATTAGCTATTCTTTGCAAATTTCATTTCCCCTACAACAGCAGTAAAATGAGTGCTAGCCAAAAACATATGCCATTGTCTAGAAAGCCTGAAAACAATGGATAATTAAAGATAACCCAAAGATCTTTCATTGCAAATTTGTTTACAAGAAGTGTTTTACAAAACCTGGGGCCTTGTACAGGGAAGTCATACCATACTTCTAGTAAACAAACAAAATTCAATACATGTTTCACGGGAAAACATGCATCTAGTCCATTAGTGATGCGAGGAAGGCAGTTCATGTATTTCCATAAAGAGTGTGCATAAACCTCCACAACTATAGGACCTTAAAAATCTCCCTTATGATGTCAAGTTTTTCTCTTGCATGTCAAGTGTTTATAGTGAATCTGGGAAAGAAGATAAGAAAGGTTTCTAAGACAAAATGAAAATACATATATTTTTATCTGCATGCATATGTAAGCTTTTATTTTGTAATGCAAACTGTACAGGCTAATAGAAAACAATACACATATTTCCTCTGCTTTAGACTGATTTCTGATCAATAGTACACTACTTGTGCTTACACGTGGTGGGTGAGTGGGTGGGGGTGTGTGCGTGTGTGTGTGTGTATATTAGGCTTGTCAAATGATTTAAAAAGTCATTGCAATTAATTGTGAGAATAAAAAAATGTAATTAATGGCAATTTTAAATACACTGTCAAACAATTGAGTGCCAATTATTTTTTTTATAAATATTTTTGGTACTTTCAAATATGTTGATATCAATTACAACACACAATATAAAATATACAGTGGTTACTTTATATTATTTTTATTACATTTTCACTGTAAAAAGATAAAATAAAAACTATTTTTCAATTCACTTCATGCAAATACTATAGTGGAATCTCCTTAATGTGAAAATGTAGATCTAGTTTTCCATAACTGCATTCAAATCCAAAACAATGTAAAATTTTAAAATCCACAGGTCTACTCGGTCCTGCTTCTTGTTTAGCTAATCATGAAGACAAACAAGTTTGCTTACATTTACAGGAGATAATGCTTCCTGTTTCTTATTTAAAGTGTCACCTGAAAGTGAGAACAAGCAGTCACATGGCACTGTACTGGCCTGAGTTGCAAGGTATTTACATGCCCGATATACTAAAATTTGTATGATGTTCATGTTTCCACCACCATTCCAAAGAACACACTTCCATGATGATGGTTCTGCCTGAAAATGATCCAAAACTATACAGAGTGACCACCTTTATTTTCACCCTTTGAGTCCGATGTCACCAACAAAAGACTTATTTTCTTTTTCAGTGGTTTGGTTTCTGTAGTTTCTACAATGAAGCATTATATTTTTAAAATTTCTGACAGCATGTTCGACACTTTGATTTTGAAAGGCACTTCAGATTCTTAAACATTTTAGGGATAGTGCTGTAGCTCAGGGCCAGATTATCACAGGGGTTAAGGGGCTGAAGCCCTGGGCCCTGGAGAAAAGGGGGAGGTCTGGGCTCTAGCCTCTAAAACACTTGCTATAATTCAGTGCTCACTGCCTCACTGTGGAAGGGGGCAAGGCCCTGAAGCCAAAGGCTGGGCTGTGTGCCCCTGGGCCACCAGGGGGTGAGGCTGGCTGGTGCATCCTCTGCTCCGGCCGGCTGGTGCATCCTCTGCTCCGGCCCTGCTTTTCAGGGTCCATGACCCTGGCGGACTGCACAAGGGGGCCACTGCATCATATGGCAGTGAACCCCTGCCCGCTGGGCAGACTGGCTGGAGCAGGGCCAGGGCAGGAGCACCTTCTGGCCCCAGGGACCCCCCAGCAATGTGTGGTAAGGACCTAGTCCCTGTGATGGAGATAGGTTCCCAGGCTGGGCGGCCCATGGTGGGGGGCAGCCCAGGGCCCCTGGACCAGTTAGTCCAGTCCTGCTGTAATTATCATTAGAAACTTCATAGTGATACCTTCTATGTGTTTTATCAGATCTGCATTGAAAGTGTTCTTAAATTAAACAACTATGCCAGATTGTCATCCAAAACTCCCACAAAGCTAGATATGGCAGAATGCTGATAAAACCATGGAACAGGAGATGAATAAAACACAACAGAAATTAAGCACTGTGCACTTTGTATTGGGTGTTGTAACTGAAATTGATGTATTTTAAAAATGTAGAAAAACATCCAAAATTAGCTATAATAAACTGGTTTTCTATTGTTTAAACAGTGTGATAGCTGTGATTCTCTCAACTTGATTTTTAATCCAGTTAATTTGGTTCGCATTAATTGCTGTAGTGAACTGAAATTGACAGCCCTTTATATATATACATATGGAGAATGAATGGGGAAGATAGCTGTGTTATTCTGAATGACAATTAGATGCTTTTCACTTTTGATATTATGCCAGGTGATTGCATTGAGGGAGACTGCTAGGAGGTAACAAGGACCTAAGGAGCAGGAAACAATGCAAGAGATGTTATCTCCAGGGAGAAAAACAAGGATTCTTGAAAGAAAAAATGGGTGATCTTCTCTGCCTGTCTTGCTTAATGGTTTAGTGTTCTTCCAAGGATGGAACATAAGATCAGAAGAACACAAAGACATTAAAAATCCCAGGATAGAAAGAAAAAGTAGGAAAAGCAGGCAGCAGTTGCTTGGAGAAAAAGAGAGGGCAACATCAGGAGAAAAGTGTAACTCCTTGTCAAAATATAAGCAGAACCTGCAACAGGAGGTGGGGCAAGGGCTTTGCGGGATGTGTGTGAGGTTGATGGGCTTGCCTAAGCTTTGAGGTGGGTGATAAGATGTAGGCAAGACCTTGGGTATTTTTAACTCTTCCTCTGCTTGTTACATAATTTGGGTGAATGAACAATATGTCTGTCTGGAAGGAGCTGGTTTGAGTCACTTTAATTAGCTACTAGTTACAAGCACTTGAAGAGCAGCGTCTTGCAGGTGTCTGTTGCAATTGGGCCTCTCACGTTAACATGGTTGAAAACTAGGGGCAGCATATCGCCCTTGGATCCGATCTAAGAGTGGTAAAACCACAGGGGTCCACAACCAGAGGTGAAGGTAGCAGAACCTGGAGGATGCTCTTGTGAGGAATTGCAAAAAGGTATATAAGGTACCGCTTGCCTTGGCAGGAGGGTAGAAACAGGGCAGATTGCATCCTGATCCACCAATCTGAAGCGGGATGAATCATACAATTCCATTCTAGAAATAGTGCAGATAGCATGCTCAGGGGAAAGACTGAGGAAGAGATCACAAGTGCAGCTTTCCCCCAAACTGTCACAATTGGTATTTAGACTTAAAGGAAAACGTACATTGAAAGTTGAATACAAAGTATAGGTTTACAAGAAAAATCCCAGACATTTCTATCTATCTGGGATCTTGGGAGAAAATGGAAGAGGAACTGTGCTGTTCTTGGGCCTGCTTTGACTGTGGGAAGGACTACTCAGATCTGAGACCAACTCAGTACCAACTGGGCTGTTCTTGTCTCCAGGTGGCTGCAAATCAAGGGGCTTCCCAAGTGATTTATAATGGTTAGATCTATTAGACTATGGAACAGAATCCCAAGGAATGAGATGGAGCTCCTCTGGGCCAGATTCTTGGTTCTCAGTCTTTGGTACAGCAGCATAAATGGACTGTAAAGCTGTCCCTAATCAAGGACATGAGATTCTTTCAGCATGGGAAGATTCCTGGTTTGTATTAAACTGTGTCCCAGCATAGGTCATATCTTTGCATAAAGCTATGCCTGGCCATAACTCTTGTCACTCTGGCGACCTGCAGCAGACCATGACTGACAGACAAAGTTGGAGCAGCCCTGAGGTGACCGTTGCTCATACATACCTTAGGAGCCTGCCTGCGTATACCCTGGCTGGATACAAGAACTTGAACCTCCATTTTAAATTATTTGAAACTGCACCAGTTATAAGAAGTGTGTTGTAGGTAATAATCCTGTACTACTTGGAGCTAGATTAGATAACCTAATATACCATTTCCACTTCTGATGTCTTTGATTCTATGATTTACTTTTCCAAAAGCTTTCACTCCTCTGAGGCAGCACAGTAAAAAAAACTTTAGCATGATCAGATAATTAGGAGTATTGTTTGTTTATATTACTTTAACAGAATAATGAGATTTTACAATAACTTCTTGCCAGATATGTAAAAAATGCCTATGAACTGCATATACTGCATTATAAATGCTGGCTGGAATTACAAGGCTGATGTTGCAACTGAGTAAGAAGCAATGCTTTTGACTGTGCCAGTAAAAGCCAAGATGACAGACTTTATTTTAATTTAATAAAACCTAAAGACAGCACTGTGGAAATCTGGCTCAACTACCTAGCAGACTGCCATGAAGGAACTCTTTGATAGTCCCTGTCTCTTTTATTTTATTAGGGTCACCATTTTCTCCCCATTTAGCATTTAAAATAATAGTTCCAAATAATATGCCTGCCCCTCTAATACACACAATTTATAAAACAGTTCATTGAAATCAAGATCCCTAAAATTCACAGTGTGACCAATCTTCATTTTACTTAGAAGTTTCCTTCCTCAATTCAATATGATATTGTCAGTTAGAACATGGAAGCACCATTTAATTACATGCCCCTGTGGAGAAGAGAATTGAGAATGGCAAGTACTCTAGCAACCTAGAGGGGACATTTATAAAAGTGTTTTTTGAGCTTGCTTGCTTTATGTTTTTGCCTTTTACTTCTGTAAGGTTCTTGGAATGAGGGACTATTTATCACACTGAAAGGTGGATTAAGGATCATTTGTAGTAAATCAGTATTCTAATCGACTGCTGAAGAAAACAGTGTGTTTTATACCTGAATTTAGATATACAGGTAACATTACAGACCTTCCAAAGATCTGAAGGTTTAGAGTTAAGCACAATAAGATTATGGAATTCACTGAAATATGATCCAAGTCCTTTCATGTTACTTCCCCTTCTGAGTTTACATCTTTGCTAACAGACCCTTTCCCCATCCTAGGGCACAGACTTCTGAATCCCCACATAACTTCCCTCACCCATCTTACTTTCTTCTGCCTGTACCCTAAACATATAACAGCCTACCACTGCACCGTAACAGCCTCCTGCACCATGAAACTTAAGCAGGATCCACACAGGACCTCAAGTAAGGATTGTGGATACTAATGAGGATGATAAACTCTGCATTCCTCATCATGCATCTCCTCCCATTACTCAAAACAAACTTTCTGTAAGAGGATGAAATGTTTGGATCTCTCACTCCATACCATCTTATTGTGGTGCCTCACATACAACATATATTTCTAACCACTGAAGAAGCTGTATTAGAGCATAGCTGCAAGTTTTTGATATTTTCTTCTCCCCCCAAATTTGCTCACATGCAGTATGAGCCAGTGTGTGTAAGGATAAGGAGAAAACCAGCTGCATCTGGAGAAATTTGTGATAGACACCATCAGCAGGCTGTTAACCTTCTTGATCCTTTTTCCTTTCTCCCTCCCCACTCTCCAAAATCTTCTAGCTTCTAAGAACACCTGAATCTGTTATAAGAAATGAGCTAAGGAAACAACCCAAAATAGCTAGCGTTTATCCATGCCAACATCCAAACTTTTGAAAGTTTGCTCATCATTAAACTCAAATCCAGGTGGATTTTGTTGCTCGCTCATGCACTTACAGTTCTGCACTGAGTCAGGACAGAAGAAATGTAAAGGTATGTAGGTATTTTGAAAGGTCCAAAAAAAGTCTCTGGTTAGAAGATGAGAAAGAAGCTATGCTCATTGCATATCCACAGCATGTTTTTCCTTTCATTTAATTTGCAAGTGTTGCAAATTAAATTGCATTATGCTCAGATGAGCTGTTAGAAATTAGCACCCATGCTCAATCTCCTGAGCCTGTGCAAAGTCATTTTTGGTTACTGAAGTTGCTGAGCTCATCAGTGACCAGAAATCCCCCTTATTCACTCCAGCAATTTACTTTATCAGACCATTGCTTTGCTTCAGTTCACCAGAATTGTGGATTTAATAACCAAATTGATTCCAATCTGAGCAAAAATCCCTAAAACCAAAACTGAGCCACTGTGTAGTATTCCCTCCCCGACATCATAATATATGTTGTATTGAACCCTGTAATGTTTCATAGCCAATGTAATGGGATGACACAGTTGAAATTGTACAGGGAACAGGCTGATTATAATTAAATTGCAGCTATCAGAGTGAATACCATCTATCTAATACACAGCTCACAAAGGGAATAGAAGCATGCAAACATGACTGTAGTTTTTACAACAAACTAATCAAGACTTCAGGTTCCCTGTTAGTAGTAATATAGCTTACAAATCATCAGCAACTTCCTTCAGTGTGCAGTAGTCTGGCTGCACACATGGGGGAGGCCTGTTTTGATCTGCTCTGCTCTATCCTAGGTTTCAAGTAATTCAGAGGATAATTTAGATTCATTCATATTCTTTTAAGTATTGTAATTTATTTTAATTTTAAGGAAGAGATCCACAGCTGGATGAAATTGTCACAGCCTCATTGACTTCAGTGACAATTTATACCAGTTTAAAGTTTTGGCCCAAGGTGCTTTAGAAAGGATAGAAGTTTAAGTCAAATGTAACTTACTCTATTGGGGATTTGCTGGGCAATGTAGACCCTTTCCCCTCAGCTCTTCAAATCTGCCCCAGGAAGGTAGTAATCAAAATTTTCCCACCAGACCCACAATTTACAACTGTCTCTCTCTGCCTCCACCTCCCACACAACAACTAACAGAACAACCCTGACAAACCTAACATCTTGCACAAAAGAAGGCAGAAGAACCAAAGACCCCATGAAATCCACTACAGACTTTGTTTATGCCTAATTAACTTATGTGGAAAGTACTCAGGCAATGTAGTCATGGATGTCAGTACGCAATGGTTGGCTAAATGCTTGGTATCAGCACCACTAAATCCATCATCTCACATTTTTGTCAGTGTCAACTGAACTTGGAGACTGCACTGTCTTGTGATCTCTCCATGTGACAGCTAAGGTATCTTAATGCAACATTAGAGTAAAGTGCAAGATACCGTCCTTGTCATGCTTGTTCTGAAAAGATATTCAGCTTCCAGTACTAATTTCCCCTTGGAATCTAAATTAGTATAATTATTTTCATATTTATTTAAAACACTATTTAAAAAAAACAATAACAGGCAGCTGAATCCAAACTATTCTTCATAATTGAGGCACAAGGGAAACTAGAAGGTGCCAAAATCAGCCATAGCATAACATACCAGAAGGCAAGATCCTCAACAGGCAAATTCAAAAATCATACTTACATGAATCAACAAAATTTACATATGGGAAAATGTGGATTTAGTTTATTGCACAAGTGAGTGAAAAGTATATATTGTGGATAATCTCACCTATTAATTTTTCCACTTATTTAACCAGACAGGCACTGAGAGAAAGAAATACATTGTTGTGGTTTCCTTTTCTCTTTAAACTCTAATTAATCATATTTGAGATTATCCTAATACATGAAAGATACATTTTTTTCAGTCCTGTTCACTGCCATATGGTCTCTCAATAGTTTATTTAAGAACATCTAAAAAAACCCCAATAATTATCCAAGAGAAAATATTTTCTTTGAATAACTTTAATAGATCTGAATCAAATAAAATGGCTACTCTGTCATTCCAGATATATTTATATGCATGTAAGTTCTCACAAATGGATGTATTGCAAGCTGTTTTGTTCTTGCAAAATAAACCAGTTTATTGCTGTTGGTATCCTTGGAGAAATTAATCATTCATTATTGCATGAACATACAATGAATGTAGGCACCTGGATAATCCAGTGATGAGGATCAGGCACATAGATTCTATTAAAAAAATGTAGATTGTGATGTACAGCACAGTAATCTGCATAAAGGTAAGGCAAACCAGTTTGGATAATAGGTTTCATTTGCTCAGCACATGAATCACCACCAAGTGATGAGAGAGTAATGTTCTGTACTGACTGAAATTTTTAAGTGGTCTTCATGGATAACTCCAGCGAGAGCACTTCACAGCAATTCAAATTTGGAGGTTAAATAGCCATGGATAACTGTGGCAAAATCTCGTCTTAGACAATTTTGCTAAGATATACTGAAGCAGCAGAGGAGTCAATAGGACCCTTGATTATGAACATTATAAAACTGAGGAATAATCAAATGCACAGCTAGTACTATGATCCGTTAGTTCTCAGCAGCCTGGCACCACTTCTTTTAAGTGAACTGAGGTAACTCTTACATCCCTCTGTTACACCCCTGCCCCTTCCATCTTCTGTTTTGTCAGGCTTGCACCTATAAATATGCAGAGGAACCTCCTAGCTAAGAGAAAGAAATAGTCTATAAAACATAAGTTGTGTCAATGTTTATTATTCTTTTTTGGTTATCAAAATACTGTAAACGCTGAGTGAGTTTCATGTTTATTAAAACAGCATGATTATGACTAACACAAATACCAAAGTCATATATATAATACAAAAATGTGACACGAATACAATAATTATTACTATTGTGGCCTGTTTCAACATTTTCTCTGCAAACTTTAAGGCCCATGTTGCAAACCCCAGTGCCCGAGAAGGTTGTTAAATTCAAATAATACAACTGCATTTGTAGCATGTTGTCAAGGTTGTATATTTTTGACACGCGCACACACACACACACACACACACACACAAGCAGAGGCTTGCTAAAGTTGGCTTTTGTTAGTTCATATTAATGTGATGGCTGAGGTGTGAGAGCTTACTTAAATCCTCCTGGTGGGGAGCTCTCATTTTTAAGAAAAACAAAAGCAAAATTGCATATCTCCAGGCTAAGAAGAGTTTCATTAGAGTGGTTAGTTCTTCCAAACTATGTTCTTTCTGAGCTTGATTTCACTTGTACCAGTGTAAATCAGGAGTAACTCTGTCTGTACCCTAGGATAGAGCACAATCCAACACTCTTGTTCCAGCACTGAGCTAGGAGAGTCTAGGCCAGATCCTCAGGTAGCGTAACTTGGTATAGCTGCATCTATTTCATAGACAGGCTGATTTACAACTGCTGAGTATAAGTTCTTCCATCACCAGTGATGCAAAACATATAGCCAGTTCAGTTTTAAAAGGAACAGATTTGAAGCAGCCTTCCCCACACACTCTGTTCCAGACATGGCCTCCCATCTGATTGTTGATTTAATAATTGATTTCTCTCTATTTTTGAGAAAAACAAAAAACAAACCAAAAAAATCACTTCCTTTTGCCCTCCACTCCCCACAGCTGCAGACTCCCACCTGGATTAAGAAATTGATTTATTTAAAATAAACACATTGATCTTCTTTGCTCTTCCCCAAGCTGTACATTTTCACTTCCTATCCCCAATGTTTTGCTCCAGTTCTCACAAATATTTCATATTAATTCCGTCCCCACCCCCTGCCACACACACACACACCCTCCCTCCCTCCCTCTCTGGGTGTTCTCTTCAAAGCTGTATCTGCTATTCCTCTGTGTCCATTTCTTTCAGCTGGCTTTTCAGAACAGGACCAGACTTAAGCGCTTATGATGTCAGCAGCAGTCTCTCTGCTGGCTGAAGCAATAAGATAAACAGGGTCAATGCAAAAGAGATTTAGATACAAACCAGCAGTGGGCTTTTTTGGAAGGGCTTTGCTGGTCAGAAATGAAATCTCGAGTCAACAGCTCTAGGCGGCTTTGCTGATGAGTCACCCTATAAGAATGACTTCGGTGATTCAAACAGATTATGTCACACACTGCAAATAGCATGAAACTGACTAATAGTCATAATGAGGAAGAAACTACCTATGGTTTCTGTGATATGAAGAAGACTAGGAAACTAAACTGCAAGACAAAGAGGGAAATTCAGATATTATAAAGCTAGGATACATCCTTGCACAGAACAACAAATATTTCAAAAGACTTATTATTTAATTGGTGATGAAATATTTATATTGCTGTAACACCTAAAGGTCACGGGCCCATGACTGCAACTGCTGTACAAATGTAAAATTCATGGCAGTCCCTGGGATGTAGTATTTAAAATAAAATACAAAAAGAATGAAGAAGCTGAAAAGTGCAGGGGCAGACATGTTACTAAGGAGCATACAGTGAATATAAATGATCAAAATTACATTACCTGGCTTTTTCCTCAAGGATCCTAAACATTTAAATCTGTGAAATTTACTGCTTAATTGATTCATACAACAAGTTAAAATACCACCAGCCCTTTTTTATTTGGGACCTAAAGATCATCCTTTGCAATTTTGAAAGCCTAAGATTACTTGAAAGCCAGAAATAAGATCGCTATGACTTTTTAAATGTCAGTGAAACTATGCAAAAAAATATATATATTTTGTGGATAGGTGTTGATCAACTGGCAAAGCTGAAGCAACAGAGGACTGGGCCTCTTCAAACTAGTATTAATTGGATATGCTAATAAATGCACACTATTTTTCAGGAATGGGGAAAGAAACACCCATGAGGAGTATCACACTGTCCTTTGTTTGAACGTGTTTGTTCTGGACTCAAAGATTTAAGGCTGCCATGATTCTTCAGAAATATCTTAGGCTTCTGTCATGATTTTTCATAAGGAACACTTTGTGATCACACTCAAGACAATTTTTTTAAGGCATTAGATTACTTCTGAAGCTGAAAGACTGTTTTGTCACAATACGGAAAAGACCCAATAAAAATGTTATGATAAAACTCCCAAGTAGAGATTGGTAGTGCAGTGGTTATGTGTATTAGCCATTCATCTCCAAAGATTTGGGATTTTGCTAATCATGAAAAGAGAGTTTGGCATTCCCACTACAGATACACTGGTCCACTTCGTAGCAAGAAACTATTACACCATTTTGTCAATAATAGCCGGGCAGCAGTGTGTGCTTCAGGGAGATGAAAGAGTAGCAAATGTAGTGGATGTCACCATAAACTGAGAGTCACAGAAATTGTATATTGGTTTGCTGCCTTTTCTATGGAAGCGCAAAGAGAAAATGGACCTAGTGACGAGTAGCATGTACAGCACATTTCAGTCCAACAGGTAAATGCACAGGCAGGTAAATGACAATCTGCAGGGGTTCTCTTGCCTGGAAAAACAGTACTATCATTGCTTAAATATTGGAAGCACCTGTTTTCTTCGGCACAATTAGCTGAAATGGATATTGTAGCCAATTAAATGTTAAAGTGTTTTATGGAGGAGATGGAATGCTATTGCCAAGCGAACAATGTTCTTCCAGAGCCTGATCCAAAGCCCACTGATGCCTAAGATAAGACTCTAAGTGATTTCAGTGGGCTTTGGATCAGGCCCCTAGTTTGACTCTGATGACAGTAAAGCAGTGAGAATTGGCAGCATATTCCCCTGGCACTAAGAACTTGTCCAGTTCATGGGCTTTCCACTGTTCCCAGTAGCTCAGCTATAATAATGCACAGACACACTTACAACTAGGTAACAGCTCTCTAGGCCCCACATACAGTTAGTGAATTCTCTTAACACTTCTTTTGTTTACCATCCCTATTTTTCATTATTAGCTAAAGATGGGCAAATGGGAGATTGATAATTGTACACATGGGCAATACCAGATTTCATGAGTATCATGAATTCGATCTAAGCTGAAGTATTCTAGCCACTGAAGTCAGTTTTTCATAGAAAAACTGGCAATCTTCTCTTCCATTTACAAAATGTAGATGATACAATGTTATGATTTTACCTAATATAGAAATTCACTGTTCTCTCAGAAATATTTCACCTTGCTTCAACTGAAAACAGATGGCATTTTACTTAAATTACAATTTGGCTCTGTAAGGTAACAATATGCATATGATATTCAAGGGTGTGTATGTCATTATTATCTTTCAGGCCCAGTTCAGGCAAGCACTTGCATGCGTACGTAAGGCTATCAGCTCTCATAGTTGCACTTGCATTGAGCTACAAACAGCAATGGTAGCACTTTTAGAAGCAGCAGAAGCATGGGTCAGCCCTTCCAAATATGCACTCCGGTAAGCATGTTTGTGTTCAACATGGCTGAGTCATGCCTTTGCTTACATTGCCCAACATACCATGCTACACTGCTGTTTGTACTCATGGTACCTTAAGTAGTGTGAGTATGTGCAGGCACATGAGAGGAAGACTATGTCAATGGGACTCTTTAGCATGTAATTAAGTGCTTTTGTCAAAGGAGAAACTGTTCTCCTAAATACAGACAGTACATTTCTGTCTTGGGCAAAATCATCATGATATCTTAGTTGATTTTGCATGTGGGAAGGGAAGAATGTGAGTTTTATTTTGAAAAGATGGGTTCTGCAGATGGAATATAACATTCTGATGCAACCTAAGTAAATCCATAAAATTAAGCAAGTGATTAACTGTTTTTCAGGATCGGGTCCCCTGTCCCTCCCGCGAACTAGCACATTTTTGATTTACTGCACAGATTTGCTCAGTCGACAGTAAAGACTTTGTTACTTATGAAGATGTGTGAGAAGAAAAGAAGCCAACTTGATCTGGAGATTCCAGGTTTAGTTTGTAGGGCTGGTAATTAGGAGGGAAGCATATTTCACTTATAAACTAAACACAGCTGAGTTAGGAGGTTTGACTGACTGTGAATATGGAACCCCATGATACCCCTTTTTCAGAGTCGAATCATCACAACAAATAATTATGGCTTTGGAGAGCCTGCCTGACAGAATTAGAAACAAACTACATATTGTAGCTTGGATAAGTGAGGAAAAAGTGACTGAGATTTTTAAGCATCAGTGACGGTTGTGAAGCAGTTCATATATTATGGTGATGGGTACCAGAGGGACAGACAGGTTGTCTAGTGCAGTGTAACTAGGGATAATGAGATGAACTAAGCAAGATAACATTTCAGCTGAATATCTGGAAAATTACTGAATTACAACTGAAAGTGATGGGAGACACAGCACTTTGGATATTTAAAATAGCCTTAAAATACTCACAAATGTACTGGGAGACATATGCCTGCACAGGCTGTGTGATGGGGCAGATGACTTTAAAGGCCTTTTTCCTCTCCAGTATCTATGATTCTGTAATATAAAATCATATAAAAATAGAATCTTTCCCTTGCTGGTTTTCCTGGATGTGAGATATGTATGCACTCCCAGCTCAATTAGCAGGAAACCAAGGTTCACTATATCTCTTAAAGTAAATTTGATGGGAATCACAGCATTATACACTGTGTGCCACTTCACAGTTAACATGAAATAACACAATGTGGTAAATATTCACTTCACTCCTTGAGGATTTATCCTCCACAGTTTCCACTGACATTTATGGCAGTCACCCTGTCTGCTGTGCCAAAAATGTTCCCCACTGTGGCAGGGCATATATATCCATTAAGTGCAACTTTGGACAGCAAAGAAAATTACACAAGACATTACACTGTCATGTCTTTTACTGACACACACACACAAAGGCATTGTCCAGTGTGCATTCCTCGTGCCTTAGTTTGTAAGTGGAGTGTGGGGAGAAAAGTAATTTCCAGTTAAAGCAACTCACAAGTCTCTCTATTTCTGCAGAGCAGAGCATTATTCTTGTTCTGTTCTTATTATAATATTTCACTGGTTGTGTCAATGATAACAGATATGTCAGAAATTTGCAAAATCTGGGCACCTACAGGAAAACAGAAATTCACTTTAGAACTGCTGTAACTGAGAATTGTGTGCCTATCTGTTTCGCTTCTGGTTTTTCCTTCCCTAAAGAATATAAATGCATTTGCCCAATATATGAAGATGGTGTATCCTTCTTAGGTAGGAAAACTCTTATGATTTATCGATCTACAAGACAAAATGAAAGTTATTAGTATGCTCATGTCTACTGCAATGTGCCAGCAGAAATATCTTTGTCACTAGAGGGCAGCCATCATCTGTTAGAGAGCCAAGGGAGATCTGCATGGAAATCAAGGTTGATTGTAGTTGCGGGGGTGTGATTCTGGATCAATGGCCTTTGTCTTATCTGTGTTAATTTTCAACACAACTAATAATCAACATTTTAAGTTTTTGCCTAGGAATCAGCATAATGGCTGCTGGTGGCTTTAGAAGGCAGAAGATTAAAATCTGTCAGTGCAGATTGACCAGTGATATTGTCAGCCAAAATTGGGGGTTGCTGAGCCCAGAGGCTCTACAATTTCAGTGAATGTACTCAATCCCTTCCCTATTTTTCCACTGACCAAGTTCTCAAAGCACCTGAGAGAAAAGACAGTTAAGTAACCACCAAAGAGAACCACACTATTGTCACTTGCATCTGAAAAATCATGCATCTCCTCATGCATCCAGTACAATGGGCAAAACAAAACAATGAATTATCAGTGTCATTGAGCAGGTGTTTCTTGCTCCCTTCCTCTTCAGCATCTGGCACTAGCTACTATTGGCAACAAGATACCAAACAAGAAAAACCATTGCACTGATTTGATATGGCAGCTCCTGTGTACCCACATACAGATCTGGTGCTTTATTGTATTGTGTTGTGCCACATCTCTTTATTGGAAGGACAATTATTGGATGATGTTAATAGGATATGCACCCAAATAATCAGACTTTCCTCTCATTCAAAGCTTAATTCTGACTGTATACAATTTTTTTAGCTTCTGAGCCGTATCAAATGTACAGAACTACTGGATATTTCACCTGTCTTTTTACTTCTTTTCATACTGCAAAACCATGCACTATAGCTGTGACAAAACAATCTCCCGTTTATCATTTACGTGATGTGAACGTATAAAAGCAAATGAAAAATAGTGCTTTTGTGGACATGTGTACTTACAATTCTCTTGTTTTATATCACTGACAATTTTGTACTTTACTACCAGGTTGCAAGATATAAAATGGTTTCACTGCTACTTGAAGGGTGACCAGAGAGCAGCCATAAAAAAGCAGGATGGGGTGAGGGGTAATAGGAACCTATATAAGAAAAAGCCCTAAGTATTGGACTGTCCTTATAAAAGCAGGACATCTGATCACTCTATTCACAGTGCCAGATGATTGCTTGTGCTCCATCTCAGAAAAATAAATATGCATTGCTTCTTGTGCATGCACAAGAGATGATTTGACAAGATAGATGTTGATGCATGCCTGTATGTCAGAGGTAAAAAATTAAGTCTAGATTTGATCAGAATGGCACTTGCCAATCTTGGAAATCTGCTTTAAGCTCTCTTTATAATAAATTTCTGATCATAACTTTTTTATATCTAGTAATAAACAAAGCTTGAAATTTGCAATGCTTGTGACCATAGGACCAGCCTATTAAAAACCAGCATGTCAGCCTAAAATGAAAGGAGAACATTAGAATAATTCTAGAACATCAGTGCAAAATACACCGTCAACGGGCCTGATCCTGTTTTATATTCAGACAACACTTCACCCTAATGGAGTAAATTGTATTAGATGTGAATGCTAAAGTTGCTGGACTAGGAACAGGTGGGAGGTAACACTTGGAGACGCTGACATAGGATTTGTTTTTGTATTCTTGCCAGTGGTATTAATCAGCAAGTGATTAAATACTTTTCATATCTCCGAGTATAAGATGAATTTCGCACTCTGTTCACTTTGTGTATTTCCAGTCCTTGATGTATGCCATCCAATGACTCAGTGATAGCTGATATTAATCCACCTCTGCAATTTCCTGGGTACTGGACTAGAGTATCTACACGGGGAACTGTATCAGCTATAGCCATTATTCTATGCCAATCAATTGTTCTGGGAAATCAAGTCTTAAACTTCATTACAGTATGTTCTAGGAGTCTACTTCTTGTGGCTTGGCATGGCCCAGTAGACATTGCGCTCAGAGTCTCTTGAATCTTTTCAGATAATTGCCCAGAACAGATTAGTTTAACCTATTAGGTGAGGTCTGATTTAGTCACTCATTCTTCTGAGGGTAAATCATTTATTTAGCTGCTTAAGTACACATGCACCATTCAGGACGTCCCAGACCTTCTCCCAGAGCTGGGTTGTATTTTGGACAGTCCTTCGATCCCTATCCTTAATACAGGAGTCTCCTAAACTCAGCTCCTTGGAGCAGGAGTTGTGCTTTAGGGCAGCTGTAGAGCCTATGGCAGCTTCTGCTGCTGCTGGGCCTTTTTTCAGTCAACCCTTCCAAACTCAGATTAGAGGTGTTCAGAAGAACAATTTTAAGCTGCTGCTCTCTGCTCCCTACAGCATCTCCCTTAGTGTGAAGGAGAAGGCAGCCCTGAGGAAGTTCCCTTTTACCCAGATCATCTCCAGTTTAATTGGGAAGGAGGGGGAGATTTGTCCTAACCTCTCTGCAAGTACTCACGTTTTAAAGAAACTCTAATATGGTTTCCACCCACACCCTACTAACCCCTCTTGCTGCTTCCTCTCATCTGATACCTTTCAGGTCCTTGAGGCTTTTATTGGACCATTCAACTCTTAAAAAGGCATGATGGGTGGCAGGTTGGACTAACCAGTAGTCAGTACTGCCCTTGAGAGCTGACCACCATGATGTAGGGGAATCGCTTCCCAAATGAAGCTCTCACTCAGTGCTTCTACCCAAATTTCTGATTCCACTGCTGTTGCAGAAGCAGTGACTGGAGTGAACCTTCCTGCTCCTTCCACACTGGCTGGAAGTCACCCTCATTCAGTAAATCTGTGCAGTGATGGGCTCTAAGGAATCTATACAGAGAGCATTGTATACAAGCATCGAAAAGGACTCTCCCTTCTTGAGAGTCCCTGTGTCAAAGGCTTCCATATGAGAGTGGCAGACCACTTGAGACTGCAGCTTTTTTGTTTGCCTGGATTTTGCCTCTTACTTCCTCTGTGTGTCAAAGATCCAGCAGTGTCTGGGGCAACTAATAGTTCAGTACTACAGTGATGGCCACAGAGTGGTTCCTGTCACTCATATTTGGAGGGGAAAGGTACTTTCTCCTCTCTAGGCCAGGCTGAACCCCTCTGCACTAAGCACAGATATTTACACCTAATGCCATTGACAGTCATGCACCAGAACAGAACAAAAGTAATGGCAGTCACTATTGAATTAAGAGATAAGCTAGTGCAAGATCTGGGAGTGTTGTCTGTGTGAGCTAAGTGTGAAGTCCAACACTCCCAACAGAAAAGCAATGGGTGTGTTTAATTTCCTGATAGCTGATTTCCTTGACAAGTATGCAAAATAAATTGCCCTATGTTCATCTGCTCAGGTATTATGGAACTGAACTCCTACTCATTCTCAGTCCAACAAAGACTAAAACATTTTCCTCTGCTAAAAATATGTGCTTAACTTGAGGGTATACATTGCAGAAACAAAAATGTCTTTCTTTTGGGGGAGAAGCCTTTAAGTTAATTATTTGCGCTGCAAGAAAATCAGTATTTTAGTCTCCCATAATCTTATGTGTTGCATGTTCAGAAGATTTCTTTGTCACTAAAATGTTATTTCAGTCTTCATTATTGTCAGATGTTCTGCACATAATTTCTCATTCACTGAAAACACAGCCCTTACACTGCAAAGTTATGATAAAATGTCCTGTGGTGGGGTTTTTATATGAAGCAACTCCTACTTTAAAGGAAAAAAAAACATGTGTTCGTTGCTTCTTCCCGCATGCAACAAGCATGCTGTAATCATTTTAAAATATACATATAAAAGGTTATAGCCCCTCTGTATGATAATGGTAAAGGAGAAATTTATGTATGCTAAACTCTGAGTTCATGTATTTTAGCATCTATGGAATACTTAATTATTTCTCCCTTCTATGTTGTATGGATTCAAAAACAATGTAGAAAAAAACAAATAAAAATCCCACAGTTATCTTTATATCCAGATGCTTAATGACATTTCATTCTGGTTTCTAACAGAAGAATGTGCTTAAGAAGCAGTTTTAAAGTGAAGGAACACCAATGTGTGTTTTATTACATCATCATAATGACTTTTTAGTCTGTCTTTAATTCTTCCACTCGACCAATAGAACAAGCAAGGAGTTCTGTGGCACTTAAAGACTAACAAATTTATGTATTGCATGAGCTTTCGTGGGAGAAAATCCCACTTTGTCAGATGCTTGGAAGCTGCAGGAACTTAAAGAATGGGAGGAAAATAAATGCAGGGGAGTGTAAGTCACGGGATCAGGTCATATTGTAACAGCAAATCAAAGCAGTCATTAAGATTCAGAGTGGTTTGTTGCAGGGGTGTGTGCCTGTGTTAATGTTTCTGTTGTTAGGTCTGTAGTTGCTGGGGAGTATCTGTTTAAGGTTAAGGGGCTATCTGTAAGCTAGGAGAGGTCTGTCTCCCACGGCTTAAGAGAATGAGGGATCATCTTTTAGAATAGGCTGTAGGTCCTTAATGATCTGTTGTAGAGGTCTGACTTGGGGGTTGTATGTGATGACCAGTGGCATTTTGATGTTTTCTTTCTTGGGCCTCTCCTGTAGTGGTTGACTTCGGGGTACCCATCTGGCTCTGTCAATCTGTTTCTTCACTTCCGCAGCTGGGTACTGTACTTTTAAGAATCCTTGATAGAGATCCTGAAAGTGTCTGTCTCTGTCTGAGGGATCAGAGCAAAAACGGTTACATCTTACAGCTTGTAGACAATGGATCATGTGGTGTGTTTTGGATGAATGCTTGAGGGATGTGGGTAACTATACTGATCAGTGGGTTTTCGGCATATGGTAGTGTTGATTTGTCCATCCCTAATTTGTGCTGTAGTGTTCAGAAAGTGGATCTCCTCTGTGGAGTGTTCCAGGCTCAGTTTGATTGTGGAGAGCAAATTGTTGAAATCTCTGTGGAAATCTTCAAGAACATCCCTGACATGGGTCCAAATGATGAAGATGTCATCAGTGTAGCATCAGTGGAGAAGGGGTGCTTTGGCATGAGACTTGGGGATGTAGGGGCAAAGATAACTAATGAATTGAATTTACCTTTAAAGTATATGTTAGCTACTGTTGTATATCTATTGTTTAGTATCTTAACTAAAATAACTCTAATTTTGCTCTATAGACATTCTAACCACTCTCCAACAAGACTCCACATTGTCAGTTTGAAACTCCATCTTAGTTAGTATACTCCATTTTGTGTTCTTGATAAAACTTGATTTAGGCATATACTGTGTAAATTCATTTAAATGTGTGAACAAGGTGTGGGAATGAAAGGTGTGTGTGTGCACTGCCAGCTTGTCCTGATGAACACAAATACCATCTAACTGGCTGAAGAATGCTGATTAAAGCAAACAGAAGGAGCCATCCCAGAAAGAAAAGAATAAAAATACAATCGATTCTGCAAGTGACTGGTGACCAATGATCTCACTGGAACCCTGAGGCAACATGACACAGCAAATCCCATAGACTTACATGAGAGCCAGCACGCATAAAAGATGGATAAGAACATGGCAACTTTGGGTCTCATTCTGCAACTGTCATCTTGGAGCATTGGATTTGCGACCAACAGAGGCATGGCTCCCTCATTGTGCCCAGCCTAGCTGGCCATTAGGTCTGCTCAAGCAACACAGGAAAGAACCAGTATTTATGGCACACCAGCTTGCAGAACTTTGTGGGTATGAATGTGTCTCTGTGTGTGACTACTTTTTGCTATTCTTATATTTACAATAAATGTTGCACATTACCTTGTCCCCCTGAATAAGACCTGCTAGTCTTTTCTTTTTAAGTACAACAAGGAAATGTTATTCTAAGTTGCCCATAAAAATGTTGGCATATTGTGGAGTTATGCAGATACCCATAGCACTGCTGCTGACTTGGAGATATAAATTATCCTCAAATATGAAATGGTTGTGGGTCACAAAATCACAAAATTCAGCCACAAGGTGCACTGTGGTATCATCTTGGAAGGTCATCTTTGACCACATAACTGCACAAAAGACACCATCACAGGGCGTAATCAAGCCAGCTGCTTCATCAAGGGCTCATTCACCTGCTCATCCACCAATGTGATTTATGCCATCAAGTGCCAGGAATGCCCCCACACCTTGTACATTGGGCAAACAGGACAATCTCTGCACAAAAGAGTAAACAGGCACAAAATTGACTGTAGAAATCACAACATTCAAAAACCAGTTGCTGAGCACTTCCATCTTTCTAATCACTCTGTGAATGATTTGTTAACAGCTGTGCTCAAGCAAGTCAATAGGACATAAAGACTTCAAAGGGAAACAGTTGAAATAGAACTGATATGCAGATTCCTGTGTGACAGCAGGATTAAATCGTGTCTATGGATTCTTTTCCCATTACAACAGGTGATTTGATTTCACCTTCCTCTATGTGCTGTTTCCTGGTATTTGAATTTTAATAATTGCTTTGATTTGCTGTTACAGTATGACTAGATCCCATGACTTATACTCCTCTGCATTTATTTTCCTCCCATTCTGTAAGTTCCCCCAACTTCAAAGCATCTGACAAAGTTGGATTTTCTCCCACAAAAGCTCATGCGATAAATAAATTTGTTAGTCTTTAAGTGCCACAGGACTCCTTGTTTGTTTTGCTGAACTAGACTAACACAGCTGCCCCTTTTGGAACTCAACCAACAAAGTAATTTAAAAAAAAAAAAAGAAAGAAAAATTGAGTTGTATGAGCTTCTGTTGGTCTCAGAATCATATGGCACACTAGCTTGGCCCCAAAACATTAACTGATGGTATAATAAATTTGGAAATTTGGCAACCTGAGTATAGACGCAAGATCTATGCATCTATTTGGCAACCTGAGTATCTCTAATGAAAGACCCCAATTCTCCAATCACATTGGTGTAAATGAGTAATAACTCCTTTAAAGTCAATAGCATAAAATGGATAACACAGGAGGCAAAAACGGAAACCACCTCATGCTTTCAGTGATCCTCCTGTGACCTCTAGCATGGACAAAGAAGGAGCTATGTGACTTGAAAGCAGAGTACACAAAAGACTGACCAATATGAGCAGTAGAGAGTATAAACTGGGAAAGGAGCCTAGGGTGTGGGGGACAGGGAGTGGGAAGTGGACAGTAGGGTAGGTCAGAAACCAGAAAGGAAACCAGTGGGGAAGGGGAAACCAGGGTGCGTGTCAGGCATTATAAGATTGGAAAAGGAATGAAGATGGGAGGGGACTGTAAATAGTTGAGCAAAGAGACTGGTATTCAAAGATGAGAGAAGGGAAAAGCCTTTTCATAAAACATGTTGAAACTTCACAGTATTGATCTTTCAATCTATTCCTACTGATGTACATTACATGCATGTGCCTCTGTATGTTCACTAGTTACACATCAGATGAAACAGTGTGTAACTTTGACCCATTTCCCACCCAAAATGCATCCAGTGAAATTAACAGTTTTATTTTTCCTTTCTTGGATCATAGAGCTTTAAAAGAGCATGCTATAAAATACAGGAACTCCTGAACTAAATATTCTTAAGTTGATTCACTGAGAAATTTTGTATACATACTAATTTGCCTCAAAAATGTCCACACACTATTGGAGGTAATGAGGTCTATCTCGTTGCAGAGAAAAGTATGGAATGACACCACTTCCAGGACTTCTATAGAACTTTTTATTTAATACAGTCTACAACTAAGGGACACCCGTGTTTCTAGTTACACCAATATAGTTTGCTTTGATTTTTGCATTTATTCTTAAATAGCTTTAATGGTTCTATTTCTATTGCTATAATAGAAAGCACAGATTCCAGGTATTAAATGGAAGAAACATTTTGCCTAGGGGAACAAAAACAGCTTGATGCCAGCTAAGCCCAGTGGGCAATTTAAGAGTACCTGTGTGGAAAGTGATTCAATTTTTCTCCAGCTCTAGGAAAGATACATTTTGCTGTTTATAGCTACCTGATGAAACAGAATTATATTTAAACAATTAAAAAAGGAGTTCTTAGTCAAAAAATCTTTTGAAATGCAAAACAAACAAGTAGTCTTGTGGCACTGAAAGGGTAACACATTTATTTATTGCATGAGCTTTCATGGGAAAAAATCCCACATTGTCAGACAATGTAATAAATACATTTGTTAGTCTTTCAGTGCCACAGGACTCCTAGTTTGTTTTACTGAATTAGACTAACACAGCTGTCCCTTTGGAATTGTGAAATGCAAGTCTACCTTACAAACCTTTAGTTTAATTTTAAAAGAATTAAATGCATCCAATTGTTATAAAGTGCAATGTTTTTCTTACTGTCACATGGTCTATATAGTCACAAAGTAAAATTAACTTCAAATGGCATTATCTTAGGGATTTCTTTGTCTTTTAAACTAGACAGCATTTTGGTAGTGACATTAATAGTTATTACAGATTTAAATGGGCATTCTGTGTCTTTAACTGATCGACAAGATCAATAATTTTAAGATCAAATACTAACAGCAGTCTGTTTTTTTCCTTAATCAGTGTCTTTTTGTTTTATATCCCTGCCTACAGCAAGATCCTGTTTTCTGTATGTAGACAGAGCTTCCTGCTGTGTGCTGTCGAAAGAATGAAAAGACAAGATGGAGAATCAATTTAAGAAAAAAGCCTTAGTTGACAAAGCTTTACTGTTGATCTGTGGAATCTAGCTAGTTAAAATATTTTTAGTAGCTGAGATTTTATAATCACGTGCTTGGACATATTCATTTCCATTGTCCATGTTTCATCTGTGCAAGTATTTTTGCTAGATGAAAAAAATGTTTTCTTTTTATGCAAAGAAAATAACACTTTATGGAAAGCAACTACATTCTGGCTTAGTTTTGAAACACAAAAAGACAATGAAATACATTTCTCTGGTAGACTATCCCTTTAACGAATTTATTCTTTTCAAAGATGCTTTTTCTTTAAGAGGGGCTAGAGCAATGCAGCAGAGCTCATTTGCCCAACTGAAAGATCTAATAACTGTTACAGTTTTACCACTTGCTACTTAGAGTATGTTTTTTCATTGACTCATTTGGTCTTTTATCACTTATTTGTTTAAACAGGTTTAACTTCAAGCACAGGATGTGTACAGACTGATACACAGTGCATGGCTTTGCTAACAGGTTTATCCATATATCTGATATTTATTTAATTGGGTTTCACTACATTTGCATACCAGCAATAATTAGTTGTTTAAAAATTCTAAATAGCATGGAGTGAAAATATTACTAAACTTTTTTTAAGCACACCCTCTATTTTATTTTTTTATTTATTTTAAATCAAGCACACTAGTAAGTATCCTGTTAACTCATCCCTGGTTACAAAAATTAAAAAAAACCAGAACATTTATGTCCCATTGCCTAAGCCTGAAATGTACAAATAAATTATTTAGAAACTGATCTCTGGCCTGCAGCTAGTTTAGAAAATGAATAATATGATCCACTTTGTGAACTGAACTTTGACCTAATTGTACCGCAGGCTTCAAGACCTTGCTTTGAAAACTTCTTCTAGACATAATTTCTGGATGGATTAAAATATTGCCTTTTGATTTTATGTTTCAGATCTATGGAGCATTTTGTGACTCAAGGGGTAACAGCTTCAAAAACAAGTAGGAACCAGGGTAACTAGACTCCAGGAAACTTCAGATGAAAAGTGTGTTTGACTGGTAAGAATATAAAATGCAGATTAGGCCAAGATTTTTGGAAATGACTAGTGACTTTGGATACCTCCTATTTTGAATATCCAAGTGGAGGCACATTAAATGGGTCTGGCTTAAAGGAATATTAGCACTAAAAGTGCTGAGCTGAGCATTCTCCTTCTGAAAATCAAGCCCCCCTCAGCTGCTTCAAAGTGGGCACCCACAAACAGCATCACCCAAAATCTAAGGTCACTTTCGAAAATCTTGGCCATAAATTTTAATTGTTAAGGGCAAAATTCTGTGGCACTTAGTCAGTTCTTACTCAGGCACATTATGTACTAATATTTATTGTCCTCATCTTGCCAGTGAATTTTAATAAAAATCCCCTTGGCAAATCAAAACCTTAAATAGTCTAGGGGAACTTTGCCTTCTGACTGAGGCAGGGCTGACTGAGCGCTGAAGTAGAAGACTCAATAAGTATAATATATTATATTACTTAAGGGCTGCTTCTTTTGTTTCTGGAGGACAGCTTAAATAGATACCAAGGCTTTGTTAATTACATAGGGAAGGCTCTCTGCAAAGGAAAGAGTGGGTAAATGTTCTTCCATTGAGCACTAGTTCTCTAGAACACAGCTTAAATTATAGAAAATAATTTATAATTCTAATAATTAAGGGATTCATAACTGGTTTTCACCCACTATTTTCTACTCCTCAGTGTCATGCAATAATATCACTCAAAATTAGAATAATAAAACCATGTCACAGAGGTTTAACATATCAGCGTGTGTGTGTGTGTGTGTGTGTGTATTCACGTGCTGAAGAGATACATATCTAAGGATATATGTTTTATGTATATCCCTACTTTAGAGTTGTCAAGGCTCATATGTGGGCTGTCTGTATTTATTGTGTCTAAGACCTCTGTGGTTTCCAGTAATAAAATGCCTGTCTCTGATTCTGCCTTTAGGTGGGCTTTAGAGCCTTACTCATTTTATTACTAATATGAATTTGGCCATGGGGAAATGCCTGTTTTCCCCCTTATATGATCAGGATGTAAGTCCTATTGAGAGTTTTACATGAGAGCTGCTTCTACACCATCTGAAGTAGGCATTTTGAGGGGTAAAATTTCCCTTATGCCATGACACTGAGCAAAGAAGAAGGGCGCACACAGATCATAAATCCCTTGATGTTCAGGGCCTTTCTGTGGGGGTTTCTTGTACAGAATCATTCTCACTTAAAATTGTAGTCACTAGTCATCATCTATGAAGAGCCTTCTTTCTTAAGCCTGCCACCAAGAAACAGTAGAAGCAGCCTCCAGTCCAAGCCACACCATATAGAAGCAATAGAAAAGGTGCAAACTATATCCTCCATTCACCCTAATGAAAGGTTAATGTCTCCAGTTCCGTTAAGCTGGGGAGCCAAAGACGCTTTTTAACCCCTCCATTTCCTGTGCCTTGGCAGAAATGTATCAATGAAATACCTGCTCAGATAAATTCAAAGCCTCAAGAAAAGGAAACAAAAATAGTCTATCATTTAAAATTAACCACCAAGTAGCAGAAAAAAAAGATATGATAAGTTTAATAAAAAGTTGAATAACAACCTACATGAAACAAAGGATGGCCTTCTGGTTGAGGCTATGAAGCGGGATTCAGGAGATCTAGGTTCAGTTCTTGGCTCTGTCACAGACTTTCAGTCTGTGACCTTTGAGGCGTCACTTAGGCTATGTCCATACTTATGGTAGCAAAGAGCGTAAAGAAGATATATGCATAGCTACATGCTGCAGTGAAAGCTATGGCAGTGGAGAAAGTCTCCAACAGCATGGAGCCTTTTCCCTCACTGATGGATCCTTCAGGTAGGACAAAAAAAGACTCCTTCAGTGGAGGGGCAGAAGGATCACACGGAAGGCACTGCTGGGTGTATCTTGCTGCCCCTAGGTAAGGTACATGTTTTTACTGTTCAGGTGTGTAGGGTACTTTACGTGCCCAACACCTCACTTTTTATACTGCTGTTGATACCTGGGTTAGCTGTACTTGCAGTGTCTGAACTTTATATGCAGTTGTAAGTGTAGATATAGCTGTAATCTCCTTTGCCCTCAGTTTACCCTCTGTAAAATTATGTGATTAATATTTACCTGCATCATAAAAGCATTGTGAGGAAGAGTGAGGCTCTTTGATAGCACATTGATAAGTGCTGTAGGAAAACCAATGAAAAAGAGAAATATAAAAGTCCCATTCTTTGAGTTTGTTAAAGTTAAAATGAACAAAACAGTAGACAATATACTGAACTGTCAGGGAGATGGAGACTAGGTTAAAAGGTTATTTTCACTTCACATATCTATGAGTTTAATCTGAGGTCCTTACTAAGACCTTGAGAGCAGCTGGTGTGAGGCAGTGAGGAGCAGCAGTACACCGCAATAAATTTATGAGCTTCCTGGTGCACAAAGAAAGTATGAAGGCTGCCCAAACCTTTAGGTGTATTGTAACTGATCTTTTTGCATGATGCCTGAAGAAAGAAGCTCCTTACATCTCTATGCCTGTCCTTGCCTCCCCTTTACCAGTGCAAATACCACCCCTCATACTTTTGTACCTACACAAGGATCAGTTCCTGGCTTGCCTCATTGTTAACTCAGCTCATATTCAGGCAGACTCCTATTAAAGTCAGCAGGATTAAGGGCTGAGTGAAGACCAAAGTCTAAATTGTGCAACTCCATTGCTGTTGTACTTACTCATATAAGTAGAAGCCATGGAAGTCCCAGCTGAAATGAATGAAACAAGCTGTCTAAGGAAGTGCTCAGAAGCCTAAATAAGCATTGTATGATCTAGTGCTGGACAGACAAGTAGGAATTTGGCTCTTTGATTCTGTAGTTCCATATTGACATAAAAGCATGATGAAGCATTTTCTTCATATCCTTGAAACAAGGGTCTCAAACTCAAATCACCACGAGGGCCACATTAGGACTAGTATATTAGCCTGAGGACTGCACCACTGAAACCTTTTCATACGACAATACAACGTATAGTCAAAATGAAAAAATGAAGAGTAACATATATGCCAAGAGTAAGTAAGTAAGAATTATTCATGTTCAAGATAGAAGTAGCATCAGGAAGACAAAGGGTAAGTAAGTAAGGACACTTTAAATTTTGCATTATCAGTTATTTGAGAAATTCTGAGTGTCATTGCAGGCCACAGGAAACAACTTTAGGGACCGCATGTGCCCCACGGGCCACATGTTTGAGATCCCTGCCTTACCATCTCAAGCTGGCAAAAGGGGGGAGAAGATGACAGAAGATCCAGGTCCCATGCACTCACAGGGGGAAGAAGATGTTGCACAACTTACATTAGAGTCTGTGACGGGGTACACAAAACCCAGACTGCTCAGCCAGCCTCTCCCATCAGCACTCCTAGAAAATGCTTCAACTGGAGGAGTAATTAAAAGGCAGGGGAGCAGGTCACTTGGTGGTAGGGAAGAGAGCAGACCTGCACCCAGAAGTGGAAAGCAGAAGGAAAGGCAGAATCTCTCTCTATCATAACTGCATAAAAATCTTTCCCTGAAGGAAGGGAGGGCCTGCTACAGAGAGAGCCCAAGAGACAAACATTCCTCCTCCTCCTTTTATATGGATTTTGAGTGTTGTTAATTCCCCTTTTCTTAGTTTGGGCTACTCTAGTGAGGAAAGACATAGGACTGATCTGGCCAGCGGGGTGGGCTGCACATCAGAAGGAGGCAGTTGCTCCTGAGAAAGAAGGGGAGTTATCCTATTATATGATGCCAGCAGAAAGTACTTTGTGGTGAGCATACATCCGTCATACCACCTAGATCTATGTGGCAGCCTTGGGCCAATTACAGGGGCAGTGCTAGAAAGTGGCCTAAGGAGGGCAGCCTTAAGCAGTGGTTGGTTGTTCGATCACCGATAGACCTCAAAGGGCTCTGGCTCACAGCCTGATGGAGTGGGCTGGCCTGCACTTCCTTCCTAACAACCACCTGCATGTCACACGCCTAACCACTGACCACTAGGTGATGCTCCCCTGAGTGAGGACCATCATCACGTCCAAAAATTATGAGACCTTAAATAGCTCTTTCATTTGCTTGTACTTACAGCAGGCCTTGACCACTCAATGGTTCTGGTTACCATGGCAATCAATTTTAGTAACCTGTTGCCTACTGCAAAAATGCAATGGAGAACGGCCCTTTGGCAACCAATAGTAAAACTGCTGGTGCCTAACTGTGAGTCAATTTTGTCCACCCCTGACTTATATTCAAACCTACCCCCTTTCACCTTACTGACAGTGGGCAGTTCTGGGCTTGTTCTCCTCTAAGTAACATTGATAGAAAGCATGTAGTAATTTCTACTTATATCTGTCCCATTTTAATTGTGGTGAATTGGCTCCAAGAAGTTATTGCTGTTTGTATATAAAGATATGATGGTCTTTTTGAAGGGTTTCTAACCTTAGAGTAATTGTGCTAAGAAGTAAATTGTTTTTATTGTTTTCCCCACTTTTATCTGGTTTGCTCCTCCTTGCTATTGATTTTGCCATGGTTAAAAGAAATCTTCATTCGTTTAGCACAACCCAGCAGTATGACAGCTCACAAGGAAGAACTTCTCATAATGAATGAAGTGCGAAATGTAGTTTAAAAAGATACTGCTGACATTTGGTGTTTTTAAGCCTTGCAATAGAGGTAGTTTTCTTAGAGAAAGTTAATATTGTTTCATTTGTGACATCAGGAATGAGCGAATCCAAAAGTCCAATGGCAGATTTAAAGAACCAGCTAGAGTGCTTGCACATTAGTACCTCCTTCTAAGTAGAATCAGACATCTTAAGGTATTTTAAGGAGATTATGAAAGATACTAAGAAGGGTTAAATGCTTGACTCCCACTGACCTACGATGAGAGTTGACCATTGAAACTTTGCCGTGAAAAATCTTCCCCTTTGTGATTAATGCTGTATACTTTCTGGGACTTTAACCCTTTCACATGCCAATTTTTATGCTTAATCATGATTGCCAAAGCAAGATCACTGCTTCAAGGACAATTTACCACAAGGACAAAAAGGCCTGACCCAGAAGTAATTTTTCTGCTCCCAGACCAATTTTTCATTCTGTCAGATGGCTGTGCTGCAGGAAAGGGTAGACCATATTCCAATGCCTCATCAGATAATATTTTACTTAACCACAAGCTAATTCATTGTGCAAGAATATTAACAGAGGATTAATAACTGTCGAAGTTGAAAGAATTTCAGGAATTATTCTTGTTTTTTTAATTTTTATTTTTAGATTCACATTTTATGGAAAATAGTCCCCTTCTCAGTTCTTATACACACTTGATTCTGCTATAATATTTTTCCTCCAATGCAACACTTCTTGCTTTATCATAGTTACATTTAGTTGCACATAAGATCAGAATCATGCCTTTTATCTATCCTAGGAATAATTTATCCCAAGGTTTTCAAAATTGTACTTCTCAAAAGTCTTTTAACAGTCACTTTCAGTAAATAAAAGCTCATGTGTCCTTGGCTTCCACTTATTGCCTCAGGTATCTAGACAATCCCTCAGGGGCTTCACTGCTCTGTCTACTAAAACTCCACTCACATCAGAATACTCATACCAAATATGCTATAAAAATAGAAAACTAACAAATGCATATTACTGTTAAATATCTTTGTTCAGTGGGGATTTTCCATGAGGAAGTACTGGTCATTGTGAGCAAGGGTGGAAGAACTGGCTCTATATAATGAGCATTATTCAACAAATAATTATTGTGTGTAATATTTTAAAACCATACTGTTTGCTAGCACATGCCAAAAATGAAAAAGAAAATTCATGCAACATTTCAGTTGTCTTCATTTACAAAGGATAAAAACAGACTAATTTTGTTTGTTGTTTTTCATTTTCTCACAATTTATATAAAAATTTTCTAAAAATTAAATAGAAAATATTGAAATAGTTTTAAAATATTCATTTACCAAAATCTAATTTTAATAAAATGAAGAATTTCCATGTACTCATTTTCAATAAGCATTTTCATAACTTTTTACAATAAAATATTTGGAAAAAATATCTCTTAAAATGTGAAGATTTTCATTAAAAATGTAAACATTACAATAGATATTAATATCAAATATATGGACATTTGTAAAAAAAGCAAACATCTGCTTACCTGATTATACACAACTGTGAACTTTAATAAAAGGAATCACAAGTGTGACTTTTTTTAAACAAGCCGAAGAATACGAGAGTGAGGTTTTCAAAATGTTCACTTATTTGAATAGAAGCCAAGGCAAGCCAATATTGAGCAATTTGAAAAGTCCAACACAACATAGTTACTCTTGCTCTTCATTGAGTCTTTCTGCTGATTTCAGTGGGAGTTAGCAAAGGCTCTTAATTTTTTTTGTTTTTACAAAAGTTCTATTCTCCTGCACTCTTACACATCAGCAGGCTAATGTAAAAAGTTTCCTAGCTTCTATACTTTGATTTTACATCCTTAGACTCATCTTCGCATTGCTACTTGGTTGTTTGATTTAAACACAAGCAGGACTAGCAGAGGTGAGAAATCGAGTGGGGTTGTTAAACCCGCCTAATGTCCTGTGTAGACAGCTCTTAGTTAAGAGAAGAATTCTTTTATCAGCTTAGCTCAGGGCCCACAAGCTGCAGCCCTGGAGCTGCATGTCTCTTTGTCTGCTCTCTTGTGGCTCTAGCCCCGCCCCCGGCCCACTAAGTGACCCTGGGGATGGTCTAGTGCCAGGGGACCCTGTGGCAGGTGCCCTGTCTCAGCTCTCCCTCCCCTCTGCAGGAAGCCATACCCAATGCAGCTCTCAAAACATTTGGTTATTGAAGGAATTTTAAAAAATGGCTCTTCTTATCTCTTGGGTTGCCAGCCCCTGACCTAGCTACTGCCTGCCTGGAAAGCAGATTAACTAGAGCGATGGGAGAACCTCTATCAATGGTGTAGGTACCATCTACACAGAACTGCTGCAGAGAGAGCTGCAGCAGATCAGCTGTGCTACTAGAGCCTTTTAACTCTGGACAAGGTCTCAGACTTGAACTGACTTCTTATGGTCTTAGTTCTGAAAGTGTGCCTCTGACTTTGAATTTTAAGTAATATTTTTGCTCTTATCATCTCATATTCTTGTTTAAGAAACTATATGCTTGTCAATAAATCAGACTAAAAATACAGTGTCCTTTGTCTGTATACACCCACATCTTTCTGAACAAGGAAATAACCCACTTGAAAAATTCAAATCCTTGATTGCTTGGAAGCTGAGAAAATGCTACTGACAATTTCTGAAACCCAGCTACTAAAAGTCTGTGGTTTTGCATTCAAAAGAGCTGTGTTCTCTCCTGGTTGCTGTATTTGTGTAGTCAAATAAACACAGATTCTTATAAAAAGACCATAATTTTTTTCCATCTTACTTTAATAATGGTTCAAGTGTAATGAAAGAACCACAATATTTACACAAAATGTTTAATTTTTCATATTAAATAACATGTTTTGTTTTGGCTGTTAAACAGTCATCAAAGCAGGTTGGATTGTGGGTTATAGACTGCTCCACTGTACTCTCATCCTGCCAGTTTCACAGCTCACATCACATTTTTCAGCAAGGTGACCTCAAGCACCTAGCTCAGAAAATGTGGGTCTGGACTGTCTTTGACTGGAAAGCAAAGTCAAATGGTTCTTGCTTTGTCTATTTCACAAACAATATCAATTGGATTCAGCCCAGACTGGCTGTCTTCCAGGTACCTGACCCATAGTACAAAGGGGCAAATGTAAGAACTTTGTTAGTTGAATGTCAGCATTTTTTAAATTTTTTTTCCTAAATGTTGGTTCTGGGTATACTAAGAATGGTTCTGCAGATCATCTGACTGCTGCAACCCTGCCCTTGATGACTTGTAAAATAAAGCAATTTATATTGAGTTTATTGTTATTTGAAATCATGGATAATTTGTTTAGGGGAGCAAGGTGCCAGCATCGCTTGAAGGAGGAGTCATTAACCCCATATTCAAGTAGCCATCTCTTGCCTGCAGCATTGTTAATAATTTCCCTACATCTAACCATCCTTATGAGTAACATTATTGACAACACTGAAACAATTTAGATGTCACCTGCAATCAATAGTATCTTTCATTTGTCTATAACCTGGATATGATGCAGGCTGCCCTAGCCTAGCTGCTTGATGGTTTCTGATTAAGATGTGTAGAGACTTCTCTTGGGAATGGTTCCACTCTCTGTGTAGGGTGTTTTAATTAATGCTCTTCTGTGTAGGGTTCTTCAGAGCTCTGTTTTGTCAACTATCCTGTTTAGTGTCTAAACACATATGTGAGGCCTTTGCAGGACATAATAAGGTAATTTAGACTACAGTGCGTTCAGGTATGCAGACCACACAGGTTTATGTCATTTTTTTTCACAGAACTTATATAGCGCAATATATGTATTTCTTCAGTCCATGGATGTTCTAGGGATTTGAATGACAGTGACCTTCCTGCTGCTTCATCTGTATTAGACGGGGATATTTGCTACTAGTCTGGCTTGGAGGATGCTACCAGAGAGCATATATTACAGAATTATATCCAATCTGGATCTGAAGAAATCAAGAGATGGAGAATTCAGCACTTGTCTCGGCAAATTTTTTCCAGGGCACAATTAACTTATGGTTAAAGTAGGTACCTAATTTCCAGTATTAATTTGGCTGGTTTCAGCTCCCAAATATTGTTTGTTGTTATGCCTCTTACCAAAAGACTGAAGAGCACTTTAGTACAGTGTTGTTGCTAGCACCTGGCACAGGGGGCACATGCCCTGAGTCCTGGCACCAATGCCCCGAATTACTCACGCAACCCCTGTCAGGTATCCAGGGCCAGGCCAGCCACAACGGAGCCTGCTTCTCCCAGCCAGTATCCAGGGCTGGGCTGGCCGCAGCAGTGCCTGCCTCTCCTGGCTCGGGCTGCCCTTGGCAGCCACTGCCTCGCCCACCCCAATCCCCAGCTGGGGATCAGGGGGTGGCCTGGCAACAGCAGGAGTCCAGTGCCCCAAGTCCAGATCAGGGCCAGGGGGCATGGCCAGGGCCCAGGGGGCATGGCCAGGGCCCAGGCCCCAGGGCCTTTTGCTGGGGCAACAGTGTTCCTGCTTTAGTACTTCGTATTTCCTCTATATGAAAGAGCTTATACACTGTACTAAACTTACCTGTCAGTTTGCTTTTTAAGCTAAGCAGATGGAGCTCTTCGAGTGTCTCACTGAATGGCATTTTCTCCAGCCCTTGAATCATTTTTTTCTGAATTCTTCTACACCGTCTTCAATTTTTCAACATCCCTTTTTAGAAAATGTGGACAACAAAACTGGGCATATTATTCAGTATCTGTTTCATCTATGTCAGGTACAAAGGTGAAATCATCTCCCTAAACTTATTCATTACTTCCCTACTTATACATCCAAAGATAACATGAGCCCTTTTTGACCCAGCATAGTACTTGGACCTTGTTGATCTGCTTCTCCATTCTGACTCTTACATACTTTTCAGCTTCACAGCTTTCCAAGATATAATGTCCAATTCTATAGGTATGGCTTGCATTCTTTGTTCCTAGACAGAGCCAGATGGGTACCCAGAAGTCAGCTTGTATAGTAAAAATCCAAGGAGAAAAACAACAGAACACAACTGCTCATCACGTATAGCCATCAACTCAAACCTCTACAATGTATCATCAAGAATCCATAGCCTATCCCACAAAAGGATCCCTCACTTTCCGAAGCCTTGGAAGGCAGACCTCTCCTCATTTACAGACAGCCCTTCAACCTTAAATGGATGCTCGCCAGCGACTACAGACCATACAACAGCCACAAAGGCAGGCACATATCCCTGCAGCAAACCTTGCTGCCAACTCTGCCCACACATCAACAGTAATGACACCATCAGAGGACCTAATCAAACCAACTACTCTATCTGGGGCTCATTCATCTGCACATACACCAATGTGATATGTGACATCATGTTCCAGCAATGACCCTCCACCTTATACATTGGACAAACTGAACTCTCTCTTCACAAAAGAATAAATGGACACAAATATGCCATCAGAAATGTCCACATTAAAAAACCAATAGGGGACCACTTCAGTCTCCCCAGTCACTCTTTGAAAGATATGTCTGTTACAATTCTTAAACAGGCTAATTCTAAATCAAAGCTTCAAAGAGAAACCACAGTTAGTATTTATATGCAAATTTGATACCATTGGCTTGGGTTTGGATAGAGACATGACTTGGTTTTCTCACTACAAACATTAGTCTTTAAAAGTACCATAGGACACCTTTTTCATAACAAACAGTGATGCTGACCTCTCTCCAGCCTCACCCCATCCTGACATATTGTTCCACATTGTTTGAACCTATGCAAATTGTTTGATTTGCTGAAGTAATCTGACATGATGTGGTGAAATGTAATCATAGGATTTATCTTTCCTTCCCATAATGTAATTTTTCAACTTTATGGCATCTGATGAAGTGGGACTTCACCCATGAAAGCTCATGCAAAAATAAATTTGGTAGTCTTTAAAAGTGCCATAGGATTCCTTGCTTGTTTTTTTTTTTCTACAGCAGGTGGGTAACTTTGCATCTGGCTGTTTTAAAATCCATTGTGTTTGAATGGGCCCAGATTACCAAACAATTAAGATCACTCTGTATTACTGTCTTGTCCTCCCCTCATTATTATTTACCACTCTGGCAATCTGTATATTTTATCAGCAATGATTTTATATTTATTTCCAGAAGCATTTGTCAAAATGTTGAATAGTATCTGGCCTAGTACCAATCCCATTGGAACCATACTAGAAACATCACTGTTCTATGATGATCCCCCTTTTGCAGCTATTATTGATATCTGTTATCTCAGATGGTTAGCTCTTAATCCATTTAGCATGTGATCTATTTATATTGTATAGTGCTAGTGGTTTTTTTAAAGGTCTATTACATAGTCACAGTTATCTTTATCAACCAAACTTGTAATCTCAAAGAATGAAATCAATTTATTTGACAACATCTGTTTTCCATAAAATCATATTAACTGGCATTAACTATATTCCTATAATCTAATTCTTACTAATTGAATCCCATACTGACTTTTCCATGATGATCCAGGTATGATATCAGGCTCACTAGTCTATTGTGAGGCTGTATATCCAGCTTTGTTACCAACCTACAGGGTTACTTTGGGCAAGTCACTTGACCTCTGTGCTTCTTATCTGTAAAATGGCTATAGTCTCACATATATCCTTTGTAAAGTCCTTTGAGATGTACTGATAAAAATTAGCAAATTAGAGCTATATATCACTATTATTTCATCTATGCTGAACAAGCAAATTGCTTCTGTTTCTCTCTGAAAATGTGTAATAGCACAGTTATTCATGTCTTTGTGACCTCTAGCTAGATTATTGCAGTGAAGTCTTTAGAACACTGCGGGCAATGCGGGACATGGCAGCCTGCCTGGTGGTGTTAGCTACAGGGACCTTGTTTCATTAGCTGTCTGAAGAGAACTGACTTCCTCTTCAACTCTGGGAGCTAATTCAAAGTGTTCATTTGAGTTATAATCTCTCTGTGGTTTGAAGCCTGGCTACCCCAGAGATTTCCTCCTTACCTATGTGTTATCTATAGCTGGATGGACCATATTTACCAGACAATTTTCAGTTTTTCCCCTGTTTATGAATTCTCCACAAACAACCTATGATATTTATGAAATTTGAAACTCTTTGAAATTGTGTGACTAATTTCAGCCTCAATTACGCATAAACTGCAAGTAAATGTTCATTTAGTGGTTTGATGTTCATAATATGCTGTTCAAGATGAGCTGGGTGTTTGGGACTCTAAGGCTGTGTTCACACAGCCTCCTTATTTCGAAACAACAGAGGTTGTTTCGAAATAAGGTTTCAGCTGTTCACACGACGCACAGTTGTTTCGAAACAAGGGG